>JAPYMA010000230.1:0-218603 GCA_035041965.1 Anisakis pegreffii | reverse complement strand
TCCTCGATGTACGATGAAAGAAAGTTGCGGTGCGCGCCAAACCTGCTCTTGTGGGCATGTTTGAACTTATGCCAGAGGGATTCAATTGTGTTGGTGCAAGCAAAAGTATCCGGGTCAACGAAGTTCAAGGAGTGATTCACAGCTAAATGTGAATACTGCGCACACTGTATTCGGCTGTAGGCAGACCAACAGTCAGATATAATTGTGGTGCCGGGCAGAATATGTTTGTAGATCAGCGAAAGCAGTGTGGCAGCAGACCTGTCTTCGACGGGAACCAAAAAGCATTCCCCACTTTCCTCCTCAACCCCTCCAAAAATCCACTGGTGATGAACAGTGCGTCCTACACCATATTTCCGTTTGGTTATCACGGTCTCGTCGATTTGGACCGTTTTGCCCTTTCCACCAACTTGGACGGGATTTTTAGCATAGTATTCCACTGCTATGTCTCGAAAAAAGTTATTCCAGTCGGTGAGGGTATGTTGGGACAGCTGAACACGCGTCTGTCTTACAATATGGAATGAAATTTCGCTTTGAATGAAATTTCCGCGGCTCCAAAAATATGCCAATTGGAAAATTTCCTTTGAGGACAGGTGGGATCCTTCAAAAAATGTTCCCACATAGAACCCTTTCATTTTCAAGCAGCTCCGCTTGTAACAACGGAACACTCGGTAGTTCTTGTGCTTCTGTTTGAACGCTAGGGCCATTTGAGACCCACATACACACACCCTACCTACTGGAATAAGTCCTATGAGCTGCAAGAACTCATCAAACTGGGAGTCCGGTTTCTTGATGCACTCAAGCACATCATTCATTTGCCAGCCTTTCAGAGTTTCCATAGCTGTTCACAAATGAGGACACAGCAAAAACAAAAGCAACAATATATAGATGAAACGGAAGCAATGACAGGAGCAACACTATATAATTGAAACGTATCGGAGAATATGGAAACATTCGAAAGACATTGGTATGTTGAGGAAAAATTTCATACGAAAAAATTTCAAAAAATAATGGCGTCCTTTCGCGGGTGCACCGATCATCACTGAGGATGACGAAATGCCGAAGCCCATGCGTTAACCTCATAACTGGGCTAGACGATGGCCTAATCTTAAGCGTACTCCTATTGTGGATGTGGACGGCGTTCATACATGAAATTTCAAATCAGCTAAGTCACTCGTTCAGAGTGGTGCATGACGTAACAGAATGGGCGTGGCGTAAAGCGACGCATGACAAAGTGCGGCGGTGTTGTTGAAAGCGCAAATGGTGTCTGCGTGCGGGTGGAGGGACTAAACAGCACAAGTGCCCATCGTTTTATTATTAGGTTATTTTCTTACAATTGATACCTTTATAGTAAATTCTTATAGCTAGCTGTCATCTTTGAGGGTTATTACAATCAGTGTTTCACATTAACATATCATTACAAGTGATATGAAATAGCTACAGTATATAGAACTCAAAGTCTCCAAACATCTTGAAAGTTTTCTAGCTGATGGATATTAAGCATTCGAAACCTGTTTCATATGATCACCAAACTGACATACAAATTGAGCCAATCTTCATGGCAAAATAATCATTTCAAGAACAGCAAAACGACGGTAACCACATAATGGATTTTTTTTGCATTGAGTTTTACAATTTTTATCGTACAACAGTGAGAATCTGAACAATTCTACCCCATGAAGTAACAATCTTCTTGGGTTGTAATCGCAATTTTTGCTCATGAACTACATTCTCTGGGAAATATCAAATGATGTTACATCCCCGTCCTGTCAGCCAATAATATCAAAACTTTTCCAGAGCACAAGATAAGACGTGCATTCCCTAACCGACCAATAAACAATGATCAATTCAGAAAGGAACGAATACTGAAAATATGTTAATACAATAAACGCATATTCAAGGTCAAAACGTTTCATATAAATTGTCAAGTCAGTTATTGTAACTTGTTAATTAATGAAATCAATTGATATTACAGAATGGTCATGACCCTTTGTTGAGAATCTGAAGCATCGGAACAAGTAGTTGTGGTAGAGGTTGGTGGAAATGATGAAGTGAGATGATGTTGTAATGAAGCTGGTGCTGGATTATGGTCGTTCAAATCATCCAAAATAAACTCAGACAGTAGAGAATCCACTTCAGCCAAGCCAAAAAATTTTGTAAGTGTCATATTTTCGATGAGTAGTTGTGTTAATGCCTTCAGTGCAGGTGCCAATAACAGAATATTTCCATAACGAGTGGGTGCCTCCTCAGGAAACTGCTCAACAATGAAAGCATATAAAGCCTTCAACACACGATTGCGTGCCTCACGAACCACCTGTGAATGATTTTTATTAGTTCACTGTAACTACTGTTAGTCAATCATTCTTTTGAAAATCAACGCAATTATTCAAACTTTAAAAAAATTCATGAATGCTCATTTTAATCGAGAGCACTTATTGTTAGATTCAATGAAGTTACTTTCTGAACGACAGTATGAATTATCAAAATCAAAATGAGGATAGATAAGGTCATTTTTGTGCAATGAAAATATCTTAAAATTAGTAGATCAGAAATTGGTTCAGTGAAAGGAGCGTACAGACTGAGCAGATGAAGATAGGCCTTTAGCTTCAGGATGAAGGAATGCAAGTGCTTTAAGGCATACAAACTCTTCTTCTCGCATTTGTAATTGACGCATTGGCCAAACGATCTCATCGAGTACACGAGGCGTTATGTTACTCGTTTTAAACGCCGCAAAACCTGAACAAAAAGTCCGTTTAAAGCATTTTCTAATTGGCACAATCTAGACAAACATATTTGCCTGAATTAGCAGGGAGTTGGTTAAACAAGAAGTAATGTAAAAGCCTGAAAGGTCACAGTTGAAGTAGGCACGGACTCATATTCAACAAACGGAGTTCGTTCACAAGTAAATCAGAACTGGAAACGAATTACTGTGAATGGAACCAGTTTTTAGGAATCAACTGTATCCGATTTTCACGAAGGTATTGCATATAATGAAAAATGAACCGTTCAATTCGGCACTCTGATCGCGACTCATATATGTATTGTTGTATAGACAAACACGAGTTGTATCAGGAGAGCGGAATGCTGGCATTAGGATCAAATGTTGTGGGGCATAGTTCTTTAATAATATTATTTTATCGTCCATGGCCAAATCAGGGAAAGGAGAAAGGTTTTTTGCCCATTCTACCTGCAAAATTTTATTATAAGAAAAAGTGGATGCATATAAAGAGAAGCATATTAGTAATGATGCTTTTTTCGAATTCTATGAACACAATTCTATTGAAAAATGGATGTTTCAACAAGAAATATAAATTAATACAAACGCTAAGAATGAAGTGAAACAAATCCTCACACTGATCCATTTTCACCAGAAATATGAAAACTAAACAAACTGATGTCAAAATCAGAATTTGTAAACCACCGTCATCGATTATGAAGTACAAAAATGCAAAATTCGTCAAATGCACAACAATTTCTATGCCATAAAACATACGTACCATGAGAAGAAGTGTTGTTCGAGAGATTTCATTAAGATCGTCAACCGTACACGGACGACAAGGTTGTGAGAACGCACTAGATGAACCACCCATTTCTGGAACACTACTATGCAAGGAATCTGATGAAGTGATAACAGATGTTCGATAACGAATTGACATCTCTGAACTAACACGAGCCTCCATCTCCATTAACGTATCAATAACACCATTTCGTGGTATGCTATTTGCTGATGAATTTGTTGCAACTGGTGATAAACGTGTTGCGCTACCGTTAACATTATTACTATCAAGCGGGTGCGTTCCAGCACATGGTGAGTTACTTTCTCGTCGCTTCTTCGGAGAACCTATTGAATCACGTTCAAACTGTATTGCTGCAATGAACATCGGTTTATAGTGCACCATTATGATACTGCCTGCTTGACTCAAATCATGACATTATTTATCACTGCCATCAACCTCGAGTTTTCATACACTAAGTCTGATGAAGTTTTAGAGCTTGAAACAATTCCATCTTGAAATTTTTTGCTGGTCATGATGAGGAATGCAAAATTTTGTGATCATTTTAGACAGAATTTGAAACAAGTATTCCATGTGACAAACGAATAAGAAACGTTAACGAAAGCGATGCAGTTAGAAGATGATCCTTATCAGAAGGAGGATTAAAGGGCAGATACAATCGATGAAATCAAGAATGTAAAAGTGTGGAGCCAAAAAAAAAAGGACCTGAAACGTTTTAAAAGCAATAAAATCTCACACGCAAAAGAGAGTTAAAACAGAGAAACTGCAAATGGATAAACCTTCTCGTTTCATTCCAACACCAACACACTTCTGAAAGCGACAGTAGCGACATGCACAACGGAAATTTTTATCAATCACACACCTTTTATTGAAACGACAAGTAAATTTCTGATTTCTGAGGATCGTTCTCCGAAAGAAACCCTATAAAATGAAAATAAATCTATTTATTAACCTAATTTCTGATCGATGATTGCACAGTATATTTTAACTATCCACAAAGAGTTTTGAACAAACAAAAACATGGTCGAACTTGTTGAAAATTTTTTACTCAGTAATGGCAACAGAATCCAATATCGGATCAGAACAGCGAACAACAACCCAATAATCAACATTTATACATAATGCAAACGATATATTTTGCAATGTTTCCGATGATGTGACATTAAAATGTAAGCATCAAAGTTGTACATATAAAATTAATGGTTCAATAAAGAATAGATTTTGCACTTACTTTACACCCATTACATGAGACAACTCCATAATGTGTTCCAGTTGATTTATCACCGCAAACTGCACATGGTTCACATAGCGGATCAACTGAAATAAAGCTCGAAGTTTGAACGTACCATATGCATTACTAACAATGACCACTACCACTAATCAATTTGAAATATCGTCATTAACACTTGAAATTTTTTTTTCAAAATTACATTTTTTTCGGTTGGCCAAACAGACTTTCATTTCATTCGACTTGAAAGTATAATTATTAAGTAGTAATCACTGTAGCTGCGGAATTGGAATCCGACGAGAATTGGCATACAAGTGCTACCTCCTAATTCCGTACTCGTGAACCAAAAAATCAAATAATTCTGTTCGAAAAACAAGACGGATTCTGGGAATAAAAGGCAAATCGATTAATCCCAACCTAAATCCATCTGGGTATCACTGCTGTTCATATCAACATCCGGCATACGAACGCTAATTTTATGACTTCGCACAGCTCCAACTTCTGCAATTTCACATCCAGCAACGTCAATGTTTTATCGATCCAATTTCACCTTAAAATGAAAAAAAGAATTTTCTCGGCTAAAATCCTCGAAAAGAATCAAAATTAAAATGATGAGACTGCGAAAGACTATCAAATGGATTAGCATTTGGTTTTTCTTATGCTCGATGGACATTCTGTAGTGCCCGCCGTATACCAAAGCAGAACTGTGACAAAGCCTTAAGCGCTAGTTTCAACAGTAACCTGGGTCAAAGGATGGCATTTTTGCTATTCGTTGGTCCCTGCTACCAATCATACTCATGTTATTAATCGACATAAAAACGAATTTATTCGATGAGTTGATGCCCTTTTGGAATACAATCAGTCAAGTGGGCTTAAACTTCAAAAAATTTTCAGCAGTGACCAATCTTGAAATCTACAGTAATTTCGTAGTTCAGGATGGTCAAATCCAAATAACATTTCATTCTTGCTTGCTCACGATTTATTTAAAAAAAAACGTTGAAATAAATTCATAATTGATCGTTCAACCCCGTCAAATTATCTTAATAGCCCATTGAATCAAAAGGTTACTCAGTGGAACACTAAAATCAAACCCCGCTCATACCGATTCACTGTTAATTGCATAATCCTACTGATTCACTTTATCAATCCAGTGAACACAGAGAATTACTAGATTGCAAGCACTTACAAGCGAAATGCCGTTTTGATTATAGCAACCACCACAACACAAACTTATACATATATAACCTCCGGAAAAAAAATGAATTATCTAGCATACAGCTTGATTCCTAACATTAAACAAGAATATTGACGATAACAAAAAATGTTTTTATACAATATCACATAAATGGCCAACTCAAATCATTCTTGTGCAACCCAGTAGTTACCGATGAAAATCGAACTCATTACACATATGCACAACCATCCATACTGTTAATACTACACCGGAAGAATATTAGACTATGCAATGAAAAAAATCACAAAATTTAAGTAATAAGACCAAAAATCAATTAACCATAATTTTACAATGTTATCAAATGTTTATAAACAACTCAACGTAACAAGCACGCACACTTATATTCTGCATTAGCACGTACGCCTCTTGGAACGCTGTGTCGTATCTATCTATAATCACTTATTCTTCATTTATTTCATGGTTGATTCGTTTGTCATCATTAAAATGATCAACACACACCAACCATAACGCAATCGTACCGGTCTACTATCATCACTGAGCCGATGTGTATCCAACTAAAATGCCACATTGTCACTAAGCAATTCTCGTTCTCTAATTCATTTCCATCATCATATTCCTTATATGTCTAATACTTAAACTCTTCTCTCTGTCCTTATCTTTCAATGCTTTTCTGTTGGAATCTATGAACATTTCAATCATCATATGTGTTCAGTTTAACTTTGCCTTAAATTAATTAATTGTTACTACTTAACAATCGAAAATCTTTGCGCATCACTTATATCATAACGCACCTTATATCTATAGGCATGCTTATATGCACTATCTGCATAAGTAATGAGATGTGTAACCAGGACTATCTCTCGACGGGCCGGCCACCTCTCTTATTCAGGAATCTCCTAAGTGATCCTTTCTCTCCAGAAATCCTCATCAACCTTTACATTTTTATAGACGTAGGTTAAAGAATGGTAAGTGATGGACACGCTTCTGATACAAGTGACCCCACTAATCGCAGATTCGCTTCAAAAATATTTTTGTTCTGCTAAAATAGATCCTTGTCGCTATTATCGCCGAAAATGCAGCGAAAACGTTCCGCTAACAGTGCCACTAATCGAAGAAGTTGCGAAATTTTTCGCTAAAACGCTAATTAGCAAAATTAGTCCGCGAATTGCTACTTTCCAACATTCCCTCAGTAATTGCAATTGCACCACATATTTGTATGGCAAAAACCTCATCACTCCATTAAACAGTCGAAAGTTTTTATTGAATCATTCAACAACAGATAATCATTTCAAAAATAAGCACTGGTCACTTATGAAAACAAACTTCAACAATTAGAGAACAACCAAAAGACGACAACAAAATTCAAAGGGATTGGAGTTACGTTTAGACAGTGAGCTGTTGATTTGTCGATCGCTCTATGCGATCCACAAAATGTTCGTCATTGCGATTGTTTAACGGATTTTGGTATTCGGCTGGATTTAATTATGTAAATTATCTACGGCAACAGGCACTCGTTATTGGTTGGTTGTGAGGTGCTTGATACGCCGATTGCCATGGATCAACTCGGTTACATTAATCGTTTATTATTGATGACGAAGGATTACTGATTCACTACTGTTGGTTGTTCCAAACAACTACTCTGAACGATCGTTGGACAAATGTTTAATCGATCAATCGGAATGTATTTTCGAATTCCTTCTGAGTACCTCTCCCTAGAAATCATTGGGCAATATGGGAGAGTAGCCCAAAATCTCTGTGCTTGCCAGATCAATAATCCAAGTTCGAATTTAATGAAGACAGATGATTCCAAACGCTATTATCGTTAGCTGTGCGGAAAGGAAAATGCCAGGGAAGGAAGAATGTGATATTAGTGATATTGGTGATAACAGAGAGGCATAAACTCGTAATGAGTTTAATTTGATGATTAAATAAATAAATAATTCAAAGATGAAAAGCACTCAATTGGCAACAGCTCACATTACACTTTCTCATTCTATTTCAAGAGCATTAATATGCTGAGCATTTCATCTGAACTTCTGGACCGTTTGAATATTGTCGTATCGTCTATCTCAGTCTTCTTTGATGCAAATCGATTGATTTGCATCTAACAGAACTGAGCAATTTCCTCTACATATAGGTGCAATAATTCATACCTATATGTAGGGAAGATTCTGAAATGAATCTACAAAACTAACATCCCATCTTATGAACCCGCCCAACTGAAGAAAATAAATGCAGCCAAACTGAGAAACCATTGTGCAAGAAATGAGCTGTTTTCCTCTTTCCAATGTGCTCTTCTAGATAGGAGATCAATTACTGCGGTTCCACTTTGATCCTAACAAAATTGGGTACGATTTTAGACAAGAGAGGCTACATCGACACTATATATTTCGACTTTTAAAAAGCATTGGATTCGGCATCCACACCTAAATCATACTTGAAATTACAAGCATATGGCAAACGAGCTTGTCTGTCCAACTGAATCCAATACTTTGTTACTGTCCAATCCGAATTCATTCAGTCTAATTTATTGATTCATTCACTTCGTCACAATAGATAAGCACTGGTGTATCCTTTACTTTCGTATTCTTACTAAGGGTCTTCCAGACTCAATATCACAGAGGATGTTAAGATCTTCACGTCCTCCAACAGTTTACAAACTGTATTCAGTTTCATAAACCAGTAAACCAGTCATATGGTTGGTGATCAAACATGGATTTGTAGTAGACTTGCCTTAGTGTTCGGAATTCGGATCACCCGTGAGTGCTGCCGCAGGATTCCTGTAAAACAGATGAGAAAAACAACGATAATTCGTCGTCATGACCCACAGCTGATTTATTTATCTTAAGAAATATTATATGTGAATGTTATAAGCAGTAACACCCCAGCGTCGTTGTCAAAAAATTTTTTTCGGCACCATCGAAAAATATCGCAGTAACATTCAATACCTGAATGATGAATTTTTCTCGGAGCTGAACCGAAACAAAGCAAATTTCACAGCTGAAACCGGTCGAAAATTTGGAGAGTACGGGACCGAAGCTGCAACTGGAGCCAAAATTCTAGAATTCCCGGGTTGAAGCAGGTATCGGTCACGAATTTTCCGAAGAGTTTGCGCCGGGGGCCAGAGCTGGAGCAGAAGCTTCAGAATACAGTTCAGTCAATTTCTTTCAAATTTAGGCACCATTCTAATGATAGAAGCCGTAGGTCCAGATGATACAATAATTTGGTTTTTTACCCGTTTACAATGGCTTCTTGTCCTCCTCCGACGAAAAACAACATTCAGATGCTTCATCGACGCAACCCGCTGCTTGAAGCAGTCTGCGTTGCTATTGTAACCAAGTCCAATATCATTCTCAAATCATAAAATATAAATCCAAAGAATTTAAAATATAACCCAAACAGAACTCTTAATATCAGAGCTCAAGTGCATAATGTTCAATCAGTATATCAGTTCCTGTTGAAGTCGTCAAGTGATTAATTTATCATCAGTGATTCAGAAGTATATTAATTGTGTTAACTGACTATATTCTGTGAAGACTACATTATTGTGAGGGCTTCTGTAGGTCCTTCATCCATTGTTGCTGATCATATTGTAATTAACTGAAAAGTCATACTATTGTAATTATTATATTGTTAAACTATATTCACGCTTCCACTTGCATTTGGCAATAAATTCTATATTAAACTCTCAGTCGCATATCCACCGACAATCATTATTTTTACTCTATAATCGAATAAATGCTTGGGAAACTTCAAAAAATCACATTCTCAAACTAAAAACAAAAAGTGGAAGGGCGGAGGGCTTGGAGGCTTCAAAATTCCTCGCCCATGCGGGGAGTTCCATTCAATGAATCCCTTCCTTGCGGGAGATTGAAATATGGATTATTCTTATGGCGAGGAACCACTTTAGCAGACCAATGCCAGGTCCGGAATTGACGATTTCATTCATTACACGTCATGATTCATTCGACAGGAAATATTTCGTGAAATCAGACGTTGTTTTTTACTTTATTCAGGTCGTTATTTGACTTATTGAATGTCACATTTAATTAACTCTCCCAAAACAATCCTAATATTTGCTGTCAAAATGAATTTTTATGTTGTCATTTTCATGAGGCATCCTCACGTCAGAAATATTAGTCATGACAGTGCTAGAAACCATGTTTTACGCTTTTTTTCTCATTCAACTCAAAGGCACTTCACAGCTCTGTCAGCTCAAATTCGGTAATTTCAGATGAACCTCTTAATAGATCAATTTTTGCCAGTTGAACCAAATAGTACTTCATTTTCAAACTGGTCAAATATGAAGTCATGTAGCTTCCTACCATTTATGAACTAATTATGAATTTAATTAGTTTCCTACCATTGACTTTGTCAAAGGATTTGAATGTTTTACTATTTCCTCTTTTCAATTCAAGTTTTTATAATTGATTGAACTGGAATTTATTCGTCAACTTTTTTTTTCCAATTTCACTTAAAAGTCTTCTATTGTTTCATCATTTCAAAGAATGTACCAGAAATCCAATGTATTGTTTTTAAGTAATACTCAGTTTCAAGCGATTTATTTGTTTGGGTAAATTGTTTGCGGCAGATAGCAAAATAACTTCCTGGTCATCAATTCGGCTATCCTGAAAATTCTCAATCGAGCAAATTTTGAAAGTAATCGTTCGCTGGATACACACCCCAGTATGTGTAACTAAAGAAAAAAATCAGACTAGCAGTAGTTGACTGAAAATGCTCAATTGTTGATTAAAGAGTCAACTTGTAATTAGGAACTGGTATGAAATTTCATAATTTAATCTTTGCGTCACTGTGTTGTTTTTCGCTTCAGGTATGTGTTTTTTACTGCACTGCTTCATTTGAAAATTTGTTTCACATATGAGTGTTTATTTTCATTTGAATCTTAACATAAGTATACCAAGCCGTATCTTGTGTTCGTTCATTCATCGAACTTACTGGAGTTACGCACGCATTTGTTGAGTCATTTTCATTAATCTATAAAATATTCTCTTACCCATCATTCATCATATTTTTATATATAGCCGTACCTGCTCAATGATTTCATTTAATTGACTTGAGATGCCAATTGGCGGACGGCGGTCCTCTGCGTTTTTATGATCGCTTAAACTTCTCCATAGTGAACGAGTATCTACGATTAGATTTGCTGTCTCGAATCAATTTCTGCTTCACCTCATATTGTTGATATGTTAACCTAGATATTTATTACTTTATATTTAAATTCATCAAAATAAATTCATCAAAACAAGTCTTTTTTTCATCAAAACATTTTCATTAAATTCATCAAAACAAGTCATTTTTTCCAGCTCACGTGAGTTCTTCATAATTTGCGTTTCCATTTGACTAGGTTTCAGCCATCGGCAACAATTTGATGAACGTTAGAACGTGACGAGTTTCAGCGAACTTGACGATCTTGGCACGTTGTGATTGTTGGTGCTCTAAAGGATGGTTTACATTAATGCACTCACTCAATAATTTTTCCAGTTCATTGAGGAGGACAGTGTTTTCAATGCGTACTACAGATAACCAAGTGATATCGCATTAACTTGCGCTCTGCTGCGTCATAGTTTTCACCTAGGAAAAGTCTGTGTGCTGAACACATAAGTTGATAAAAGGGCAGCAGACATCTTATAGATATTTAATTTGACTTGTTTTCGGATAAATCTTGACTAAAAGCATTGATGAAGCATATTGAAGACTTCGTCTTTTTCGAAATTTTTGGCCGACATCGTATTCACCACCACCATTACATATATAGTAACATATTACCATAATTCTTCTGATTTCCTAGAAGCTTTGCCAGTAAATGTTATGTTATTTGCACTTTTAAAACGGATGTTTTCCATTTAATTCCAAAGCTAACACCATAAATTGTAACAGCATCGATGGCTAGATATAGATCATGTAGACCCCTAGTGATGATTACTGTGTCACTGGCGTGAACGAGTTCAATGAGTTTTTTTCTTCTCGGATGTAGAATGATGATTTTGTTGCTTTATGCATTGCTTCAACATTTCATTGATTAGATAGTCGGCCGGTATTCAAGGACAGACTCTTGACAGACGCTTGTAATTACGGTAAAAGGTTCTGATATACCCGCTGAAGGGTGTATCGAAGCGGTTGTTAGAGCATTCATTCTTTGCCGACTCTCATAATCTGAGGCAATACACCAATGGATAAGATGGGACGAAGGCACATGCAAAACTGATAATTGTACTGTAGTTCGGTTAATGAAACGTAGTTTTGAACTCTATCAAACGACTGATGGCAAAAATTCGGTCGATTATTGGATGTTCTGGGCGCACTTCCTGTATAGTCTCAAAAGAAATGGCATTTTCAGCTTCCAGGCACTAGGCATCTTATCCGATTACAAGCGTATCTGCAGATTACAAGCGATTATCGTTATAAGTGCACAAAATGTGTGAATGTTTCGTTGATATTTCATGACTTTATTGCATCACCTAATTCTCTGATACGTTCGAAATACAGCGAATCTACCGTAATTGTCGTGCAAAGCGCAACAACTATGGCAAAATTCTGTTCGCGTCTGCACCCTTCTCGTCACTTAATTATCCCACTTTCACTGTCATATGCTATGCTCTCTTGTTGGTGTTGCTGATATGGTTTCAGTTGCACTGTTTAAAATTGTACTTGCGGAAAGCGAGTGCCGGAAAGCCGAGAACTTAATTTACGAGCCCAGATCATTGGATTCATTAAAAACTTGCTCCTTTTAGCCATACGGTACTCGTATATCAGTATGAATTAGTGATTATCTAGCCGTTCGTTGCGGGTAATGCTTCTCTTTATGAACACAAATTTCAATTTTATAGACACTGATGCAAAATGAATATCAATGGGACTCTTCTGAATCTCCTTGATATTATATGTGCCCACATTTTAGTGATGAGTGCATCAGTCTCGTTGGTTTACCGCTTAAAATGTATGTTATTCGAGGTTTTTCTATATACAGTGAGTTGGAGGAAGTTTTCTTATGGGTGGAATTTGAGACTACTGGTGAGGGAATGAGGAGATTAGCAAGTCATTACTAACTGATTTTTTTTCTCACAATTCTTCTGTAGTTGTCCAATAATATTTTCAAAATGTTCGTTGTTTCACGGGATTTGATTCATTGATACAACCGATGAATTATTGTTGATCAATGAATCGATCTCCTGATTTGTCATTTAAATTGTCAGGGAAGAGAACGAATTGCGGTCACTTAGAGGGTAGGGAGATGGGAAAGGAAATGACAGGGTAGAGGAAGAGGGGAGTGAAGCTTATGCCCCTCCTGTGGTCAGGGATTATGAAAAGTAAGAATTACAAATGAACTAATAGAAATTGGTGGGATAAACAATAAGGTAATGGCAATAATGATATTGACAATGAAGATAGGTGTGATAATAGTATTGTTGATGATGATAATGGTAAGACGAACCTAGTTAGGAAGACAGAGCGGAATGATTGAAAGTAAAATGCTAATAAATGAATGGAACAGGTGGTTTCGTTAAAATTCTTTTGAGACTAGGCGATGGGGTGAGCACCTGATTTATAGGTAAGTCGCTATCCCGAACGGTTCGATTGATGATATGCCTATGGCCAAGCACAAAATTGCATATCACATAAACTCCATTCCCACTTTAACGGTTGAGATTGTCGCACATTCTAAGTGCACCACAAAAAGAGATATAATAAAGCCATATTGATCCAATCTCAGAATCCCTCCATCAACTCCAAAGAGCAGATGATGCAAGCGCTCAAGTTCATCTCATTCGTTTCCTTATTTATTTATTCTCATAACAACTCCGTAATCGTCTTAATTCCATTTCATTAATTATATTATCATCATAATCACAACCATTACTCCCACCAGTTCACCAATATCACCATCATTAACACCCACTTGAATGTACCTGTTCCATTCATTTATTAACATTTTACCTTCTGCCATCTCGCTCTGTCTTCCTCACTAGGTTCGACTTACCGTTATGCTCATCAACAATACTATTATCACACCTTTAACCCTATCTTCATTGTCAATATCATTATTGCCATCACCTTATTACTTGTCCACTCAATTCCTATTAGTTCATTTGTAATTCTTATTTTCCATATTCCCTGACCCTGGATCCATCCACCGAATATTCGTCATGGTCTTTGGTGATTTAAAAAGATGTTCCTGAAGATGGCATAATTTTGAAACGTTGCATATCATATATTTTTAACTGTGCAGGTAATATTTTGTCAGCAACACTGCCTCACTGTTTTGTTCAACTATTACCATCATGCGCTTTATAAATAGGGAAAGCTTCCATCAGTTATCACGCTGAGTAAATACAGATTAGCATTTATTAAATGTACAGCTGATGGAGATACAACAAACAGAAAAAAAATTGATGCAGTCAAAAGAAGGACATATTTCTGACATTGTTCTGTGATCAGTATCACACTCTACCGCAGCTGATAGGTCCTTTGTTTCCTTCATCAGTAGATTCTTGTATTTTTTGCAGTGTCTATGTTTACTGTTACTACTTTCTTTTTTTTTTCTGTTATGACAAATTAGATTTATTCAATCACTCATGAATGTATTTCCAACCAACGAAGGAAGTGATAAAAGGAATATTACATTCCTTGTATCACTTCCTACTTTCAGTTTTTGATTTTTCAATCGCTCATGTATTTATTTCCAGCCGGTTTAGTATTACTTTTGGGGTAAAAGACAACATTTCTCGTGATATTAGTGACTGAAATGTTTAGAAGTATTTCCGTTCGTATTTATTCAATGAAATTCTCAAATTCTTTGCAAAGAATTGAACATGAAATTAGAATGAGAGTTTCAAACGGCAGACCTTGTGCACTTTTCGTATCAGAAAAACCCACGTTATTTCGGAATCTTACCGAAAAATTGCTGACGCAAACGCAAGCTCGTTTGAATATGATGTTAGCACTTGAACGTTACATGTGATGTTAACATATCTGAATATACGGAATGTATGGAAATATGAAATATATGGAGTACGAAGCAATATGAATATATGAAGCTTTGAATATATGGAATAAATGCAAGGATTCGAGTGTCAGATAAAAGCACATGGAGCCATACTCCGGTAATTCGTTGTATATCGGAGAAAATTTCTTCGTTAAGAAAAGATTCAATATCAGAATCGAGATGATTCTTGGACTCATGTACCTCCGGCCCAAATTAAAATCCTTAGTTGATTTAGAATGTAAGCTCGCAACTTGCCACGAAAACATTGTCAGTCAAGTTTTGATAAGATAGTTGCATTCATATTTTTGTACTACATCATTTTTATGAATTATTAAACATCTTCTTTTGAACAACATTAGTGATTGTTCTGGAGGTGGATCATCATGGAAATCTGGAGGGATCGTCATGAAAATAAATCATGGAAATCCTTGAGGGTACTAATTGGTTGTTGGAATTGATCAATCAATGAGCTATCTGTTCTGTGGTTTTAGTCTGACGATTGCTTTCATTATTGGATCGTCTCATCAACCATCACTTTTCTTTCACAGATTTTCTTTTCAGTACATCTGAAGGCATTGATTGTCACCATTTAATAAGCGAATCCATTATATGCGATTTTTTATTTGATCTTTCAGTGATTTAACATTGGAGTTGATGAATATTCACATGAATTGACTGATTTTTTATACTGGAATAGCTAACCAAATTTACTCACGTTCTCACATAAATGTTTCAAATTGTTCGATTTTTAGTGATCGAAGTTCTTTAGTTTCGATCGAACCATTTTGAACTAATAGTTCCTCAGTAGGTATAGTGTAATTGTATCACGAATGATTCACTTAGGTAAAGTGCCCTCGGAAGTGGTTAAGTTCAGAAGATGAACTGATAGGGAGTCGCTTCAACACTGAACCTGTTTAAGGTCGTGTACACTTTTTGTTAATTGTAAAGGGCAGTCTATTATCCTCAAGGAAGAAAGGCATTCGATTTTCGATTCTTCAATATGGTGTTTTGGACATCCTCATTCCATCTCTTATTCTTGCTTTCCTCATGCCCTGTCATACGCGTGAATTATAGCACTCTTATGGATGAGATGTCGCAGTTCTCAAATTGAGCAAAATTTTTTCAAAGTCCGAAAGAGAAGGCTCCCTCACATCACTTTTCTCTCTGCTTCCATTAAGAACTTCCCGTCTATTACTCATCATATCCGTCTGATAGTTGCGAGGTTTTTTTTCAGTGAAGATGTTGGAGATCTTATCATAAATTACTCATTCATTATCTTATCATAAACTATTCATTCACTATTCGAGACAATGTGAACACTGTACAATGTGACAGAATTGTTAGTGATCATAATGAACATGATTGCAAATGCTCAAAATGCTTCATTCACATGAATTTCGAGGCTTAGGTTTAGGCTTAGGCTAAGCCTAAACCTAAGCCGCAAAAATTAAAAAAAATTTAAACCCAAAGGTCCTCTTTAGAGGCACCAAATTCATAAACCAAATTCGATTATTTAGTTTTCATAATGGTGTCACTCACTATCATCGAAGACCATTTTCTAATGTGGGGTTTCTCAACTAGGTCATCTCGCAACCCCAAAGGGTACGTGCAATACCCCTTGGGGTTGCGAGATGGCATGCCAGGGGGTGACGAGAAAAGGTGGGGTGAGAGGGGGTGCGAGAATGGATGCGATGAGAGGGAGTGAGTGAGGGGTACGTAAGGGGGTGCCAGATAAGGTTTTGGCGTAAAGCAAACGAGAATGGACTTCAACGTATATATTTTTGAAAAGGCTAGAACATACTCTAAAATTATAGACTTATCTTTACTGCAGATATTCACTGTAATGGATGAGAGATACAGAGTGGGTGTTGTGAGGGGTGCGAGGACATTGTAATTATTGTTGTATGGGGTGCGAGAAGAACTTAAAATTTTTCAGAGGGTGCGAGGGGGAAAAAGGTTGAGAACCACTGGCCTAATGTCTTAAATACATGCAGCTAAGTGTTGCATCCATCCAGGAAATGTTGCACCTGGGTAGACGCATAATGAAGAGGTAATATCCCCTAGGTGAGAGAGGGGATGAAAAATGAATACAACAAAAGAAAGATGCGATGTAATCAATGGACGCAGAATTTTATAAAAGAGATTTTGGACTTTGAAAAAATTTTGCTCAATTTGAGCACTGCGACAGTTCATCTAGAAGAGTACTTTGAATAGCTGATGTTTGATCCTCTTCTTTTTTTTCACCTTCTTCACTTATACAAAATGAGTTCGTAATGTCAAAGCTCGTCGTGGAGAATAATTATGTTTAACTGAGTGTTCTTTCTTGTATTTTCTTGTATGTACTCTTCGAATGGCATCTACTTTTTTCAATTACTCGTTTTGGATAATTCGAGTTATGACTGGAAATTCAGTCGTAATAATAAGGGTAGCGATTGAATTAAAACAAATGAATGATCATTGAAATAGATACATTTAAGGCAACAATCTGCAGCATATACTTGTCGATAAGTTGAATACAGTACGTCGCTACAAATGATGAAACTTGTTGTATATTGCTGTAAAAATGATCATCTGATTGGTTTTTTTAAGTGTAATTTAGTCCTGCTAACCGTTGAAAAACGCTTTCTTCAGGTGCTACGAATAACCTTCAACCTTGAAATAACTATAATGATAAATGAGTAAGAAACACTTTGGAATTGATTATTAATAAAACATGAAAATTTTTGGCTGCAAGAGAACGCTTAGAAAGGTATGATCAACTTGAAGGCATTGACTTACAACTATGAAATAATCATCCAAACGAATGCCACATCAGTCTTGAACGCGTGACACCAACAGTTTAAATGTTCCTACGATGAATAGCGTTCTTCGGGTTACATTAAAATCACTTCTTCATTACAGTATACTGTTTGAAAGTTGGTCTCAATTCATGAGTAAATACGTTTTGCTTAGACTGCAATCCGAATTTTTTGTCTGACACAAAATAAAGATAATTTATTGACGACGCGACGCGTCTTGTACTTTTTACTCGGCAATAAACCTTTTACTGCTATTACTACTACTGGATAATGAGATTTTAAGTGATACCAAAAAATTCATTTCATGATGTGTTACGAGACGACGGTGTTACGAGACGATGAACGATGAACTTTTTAATTTGTCTGTTAATAGAGCACACTAAAATTGTTAAGAAAACCAAAAAGTCATTTTCACGAAAGTGAAAATGGAAATCATCGAAGGAGAAAAGAATCACCTTAATGCATCCAAACGTTGTGTCTTCTCCATTAATAGCTCCATTAATAGATTAAAACGAAGCATTATTTGTCTAATATCAAACTGTTTACTTCTCAGGGAATACATCAAGACACATTTAATATTCAACACTGTCATGATTTTGCGAAACCTTTTCTCCTTCACAACTTTTAAATGTTTTGTTTCTAAAGATCAGGAGCGCATTGTACTCAGTACAGTTTGATCGGTTTTGTAAGAATTGTTTATTGTGATAACATCATGTCAATGGCTGTTTGAATGCTAAAGTGATCAAACTAGTTGTGATGCTTGTTATGTCTGACGAAATTCAGCCGACGCGTCAAGAGGTTGATGATGGTGAATGATTCCCTACTAATTGCCCTCGAAATACAATTTTATTTGCATGGTAAAACTAGTTGTAATATCATTTAATGTCGTAATGTCATTTTGAGTTCACTTAATATTACTTTCTAGTTCTTCATCCTAATTATAATAATCATTGATAAATTGAACAAAATTTAAGCCTCATTATTTGAGTAGCCACTACAAATCAGTCTCGTATGAAATGTTGAATATTTGAATAGGTATATTGATGATGATTTCAAGTCATTCTTTAATCAGTTTAACGAATATTTATTGCAATCTAGCAGCACCATCCCTTTTGTATGACATTAAACGAGTTTTATTCTCTGGTCATCAAATGATCTCGTATGAAATGTTTTTAAATGATCTCGTATGAAATGTTCAAAAAAGTATTTTTTTCTTAATGATTTAATTTTCTGTTCATTAAATGATTTAATTAATGTCTTTAATAGTCAGTTTAACAAAATTCTTATATTCTGCAGTAGATTAAAGTCAGTAATCGTTCAAAAAAATGTGTTTTCTTGTTCTATGTTTTAGTTTCTTCCGTTTTAAAGATAAACATGAATTTTATATTCACTGAAGCGATCCAAAATTGAAGATACGTTTCAGTTCGATAAAATTTTCGAACGCATATGTACATCAGGTCTTCTTTCATATCACTTTCCCAGCATCAAATCTTCAAACTCTGTTTATTGTTCCATGCGTTTTTCCGGACCGGCAACCCAAGTGTGCTCATCAAGTCAATTTGTCAACAACATTCAAGATCTGTATATTTAAGTATCCTTGAGCAAAAGCATTTCTTTCCCTGTAAATTTTCTTTCCTCTAGGCTCATCTTCAGCATATTTTGTAGAAAGTTCATTTGCAGAATGATCAAGTTTTCTCCTTCTCGTGATAAATGCACAGTTAGTGATGTTCTCTGCTATCAACTGTTTCTACCGCATTCACCTTACCGTATTTTATTCTGTTTGTTACTGTCTGAGTGATAAAGAAGCATCGTATTGTACTCGATTTGATGATTGAATGATGAGTTGTTGTTGTTCACGTATCGTTTAGTTCCTCATTAGTATCGACTAATGACAATATGAGAAGAATGAATGTTTGACTTCGTCACAACTACATAACTGGAAACGCTGAAGTTCGCATTCGAGTGCCTTGTCGATACACCGTTCCGCATAGGATAAATCTGAATTTTTTAGTGTAATATTTTTGTAATATTTGTAATGTGGTTTTTGTTGGTGTAATATTTCGCAACGTGCCTGTAGAGGTGATTTAACAACATGAGTGAATGTAGCGCGTTATTGGTAACTTTAATTTATTGAATGAGCATATGCGTGAAATTGATTCATTATTATTCAGTAGTGGACGTAAACCGGGTGAAAATGATGTATGATGACATCTTGACCAGTGAAAAGAGTTTGTCGCGAAAATGGAAAACCTACATATAAGAACTAGTAAATGAAAAAAATGAAAGAAAAAGAAAAGCAAATGACGGAAGCGTCGTGAACAATTGTGTAACAATGGTGAGCAGGAAGAAACGGAGAACGTCAGGAAAAAATGAAGACTGATAAAGCGATAGGTGCAGACGAAATGTCTGTAGAACAATGGTTCTCATCCTGTTCTCTTGTTTGCACCCTCTGAAACATTTTAAATTGTTCTCGCACCCCCTAAAACAGTACTTAAAATGTCCTCGCACTCCTCACAACATCCACTCTGTATCTGTCATCCATTACAGTGAATGTCTGCAGTGAAGATAAGTCTATAATTTTTGAGTAGGTTGCAGCCTTTTCGAAAATGTACACGTTGAAGTCCATCCTCGCACCCCCTCTGTTAAGAGTAAAAATGAATTAGTCAGCGTGCGGTGGAATGCGCAGTGGAAACTTGATATAATATTTATTATTCCGTTATCAATGACAACTTGATGATAACAGTAACTGGCCACTTGGCATATAATATCTTCACACAATATTAATTCAAGATGATTGACAATGATGATGAAAAAGATTGACAGTAATGACGAACAATGAATGTTGAACTATAGTACTTCACAATAACAATGATGATCACTATGACAAATGATTTCTTCCTTGCTATATGACGTTGCGTACTGACGATATAGCGCATATCTTTGCGACTACAACCATGAATCACGAGCAGCGACTTATGAACTGCGACTTACGACCACGATCTTCCGTTCCTTACTCCTTAAGTACTTGCATCTCCCTGGAATTCATCGACTATAGTTTCCCATAACATTTTGTTGTCGTTTAGCCATCGCTTCTGGGAATCTTTCGCCTGTAAGATTTGAATTAAAGATATGAAGTACTTTTTTTGGGTTATATTTCAAATTCTTGAGATTTAGATTTTTACGTTTTGAGAGAGGTGCTCGACTTGGTTACATAAGAAAGCCTGCTGTAGAGGCATAATGGCGTGTTTAGGAGAGAGTTGTGAGATTCTTAACAAATCTGTTCAGTGAAACATGAGAGGATGCCGGACGCGTGAAGATGAAGTGTATTGGCAACATTTTTGAAAATAAGAGTGAGAAACAGGATTTCAGCAACTACAAGGGGCATGAAGTTAAGTTGTACCATAAAGATGTGGAGAACTGCCGTAGAATCGGGGCTGAGAAGTAAGGTCACGATCAGTAAACAGTAGTTCAACTTTATGGCGAGAAAAACCGCTACAGATACTATGTTTTCTTTGAGAGTGTTAGATGATAAGTTTAGAGAAAGACAGAAAGAACTGTATTGTATTTTAGTGGGATAGTAAGGCGGCTGTGACGTTGGCGTTCAGGAAAAGAGATGCATTCGAAGAGAAAGCTGGATTACATTAGGGATCGACATTGAGTCATTGTTGTTTGCTAAGGTTATGAATAGATTAATTGGTGACATACGACAGAAAGCTGTATGAAATATAATTTTGGCTAATAATATCATAGAAAGTCAGAGGGATGAAAGTCAACAGGAGCAAAACGGAATGCATGTGCGCAAATGACAAGGAGCCGAAAGAGTAGAGTTGAGAAGATGAAGCAGTTAAAATGTCAGAGGATGAATATTCAAAACAATGGTTGAAGTGAATGTCAAGAAAAGAATTCAAGCGGCATGGAAACATGTGGCGGAGTGGTGTTTGATAAGTGGATGAAGGTCAAAATGAAAGTAACGACGGCTTTGTCCAAGTGATAGAACGTGGAGTTGGAACTGACAGATTAAAATGCTATGGTTCTCATTGGGGATGACGAAAATGAACAAAATCAGGAATGTATATAGGATGTTGAAAGGTTAAGGGATAAGTTAAGGGAAGTAAGATTAACGTGGTACGCAAGGAAAGAAGAAAATGCTGATAAGAAGATGATGACGGCAGTTGGGAACACCACATAAGAGAAAGCAAGACCGACCACAACGAAAGTTGATCCGATCTATATATTTTAGCGAAGAAATATTTCTTCGCTAAAAATCTGTAATGTTGATGATCATATCTTTTGCCATTTGTTTGTTTTTTTTTGCAATTAAAATACAATACGTTGCATGCATAGTAGTAGTAGTACTGATTAACTGATCAGAAATGCCTATGATTGATTACACTGTAGTTTAGAATTCATCATCCAGCCAAGTTAAACACTCATAACAGCGACAATGATCCAAGCATATCATTTTTTTCTTCGTAACAGTAAATCACAATACAAAGAACATTCTAACTGCAAAGGCTTTTCATAAAGAATGGAAGTTTACCGATCTTGGAGATTTGCTGATCAGCTGCTCATACGAATATTCCTCAAGTTATATCCGAATTTAAAAAACGAATGAATTTGCAGAAAATTATGACCATGTAACTGCGATGCATTCATCTCATGGTGGATTAAATGCAGGAAGTGAAACTGTCATTAATAGCATATTTACGTACTTTTGAAAGCAATTCGTCAAACAATATTGATAACCATTCCTGTTTTGTGATCATTAATTAGCAAACTTTCATGCCCTGTTCTTTTTTTATGATGTTATTTACTGCGATTAGATTGATGAATAATGTTTGCACTTTAGTTTAATTTACAATAACTCATTACCTTAATGAGTTGTTACCTGTTCGATGTTATTCTTAAATCATCTCTTTGTTTGAGCAGTACGGCTACGGGCAGCATCAGTTCTTATATTTCATGGATCTGCATTGCGGTTTTTTTTCTGGATTTCCATTTTATTGCTCAGTTTTTGAATTTGAACGTTATTTCATTGCGCACACTCGAATAATGAAGAAAAATGTGATCACTGTTGGTTGTTCGATGTCTATACCAACTATTACGCGCTGAACATAAATTGGGTACTACCCTTAAAAATACGACGTTGTTTGATAACTGATTCTTGAAAGGCCAATGAAACTCTGAACCATAACCTATCATTACATGAGACTTTTGAATACTCTCTTTGATTACTTGAAAGCTACAAGTTGAAAGGCGTTGAAATGGTGCATGGTGGAATTTTATGACGGTTCTTTTAAATAATGTCTGCAAAAACTGTCTGGAATATATAATACAGGAGGACATCATTGTGCATGAAAAGATGTAAAAGTCTTGACTTCGTCTTTTCAAATGGATCATTGCTGGTAATCTTCCATTCATCACAGAACCATCAGTTGCTGTTTTCAAGAATATTATTCTGTGAACTCTCTTTCCGCAAAATAAAACATTCAAAGCCAAAAAAAATTTTTCTTAAAGTGTTTTGAAAGTTATTCAATCGATCTCAATTTTAATAGAATAGACAAAGTTTCTGCTGACGGGTCCACTTGTGAGAGTGATTGATTATCGCGAATTTATAAAATCAGAACGATAATTTTTTCAGACCAATACTTCAGTGAAATTATCTGTTATGAGGCGCATTCCGTGAAAGAAATTGATACCTTGATGATTTCATGTTTTGTTCTGATAATTTGATAGTTTGGTAAAGAGGACAGTTACGCATTGCAAATTTAATTGACTGATAAATAAAATCAATTAGTTGATCGATTTTATTAATCGAATGTTCGCTGCATAACTGTCGTCTTAAAGAAAAACATGAAATTACCTTTTCAGATCGAAACAAGCATTGCACGCTGCCTGATAGGTCGCAGCACAAAATCTGATACGTTACTCAGAAATTGCGATGCAATCGAAGAATAACAAAGCGATAATTGAGCGGAAACAGTCGGTGATTCGTAAGCACCAAGAAACACGTTTGTGTTATTATACGTGCGCCATTTTCCGACGATGGGCCTACTTGATTGCGGATCATACCACTTCAGCTATTATTGTTTGCATTATCGTTTCGATTCTTTGTGCCATCAAAGTGGCCACAACTCCGTGAGTTGCAATTTATAACTGATTTGTCACTCAAATAGTTAATCTCAAATCCACTTGATATGACAGAGAACATTGAATGAAGTGCGCAACCGAAAGTGGACAGTTTAATAGTTCAAAAACAAATTTGCTGAGACTCCATTATCAATGGTTTACTTATGAAATAAGTAACTTTGAAAGTTTATCGTCACAAACGAATCTTCATTTAAGATTTCAGTCGAATAATTGCATTGCAAAAAAACCTTCAGTCTGAATATCCAATACCGTTTCAAAACATTTCATGCAGTCACAGAAATATCAAAGAATTTTAATGACTAAAATATTCGTTTCCAACCATTCTACCAACTGTCCTTAAACGTGGAAGAATATTGTCAACGAGTGATGCAGCCTAATTCTCTGTGAATTGGTGAATACAAAAGCTGTACCCTTTCATAAACTGAAATAACTAAAAGCAAAGTGTGATGACATAAGCGTATAAATATTTCACCGATAATTTGGTAATGAAATATAAATACTGACGCTAATATGAATAAATCAATGATATGTTTCACTAAGCCAGTTCTTAATCAAAACTTGTAAAAAAATAATATCAACAGCATTTTTAGTTACAAAAATGATCTTTTGGGTTTTGTTCCATATGGAGCAAGATCTCGTGAAGAATTTGCTATTCATGATGAATATTTGAATGCAAATGGTCGTTCTGTGCTTATGATGGCGTTGATTGTTGCTAAAGATGGAGGAACAGTATTAAAGGATGAGATTCTTCGTGAAGCAGTAAAGGTACAATCAAGAGCTATAATTCGGAAATGCAATCCACATCATGCTCTCAAAATATCTGAATTGTTCATAACTTGCAGATAAACGACATTATATCGAATAATTTTACGCTTCACAATCATCTGACTGGACAGCCTGAAAACTTCAATGAATTCTGCACAAGTTTTTGTCTCGTGAATGAACCAGTGAGACAATTTTACGTATGTATAACGAGCATTACAATAATAATTTACAATAATTTATTTATTACAATAATTTATTACAATAATAGTCAATTCTCACGAGTAAAATGAGTGTAATTACACATTAATTCGCAGATCAGTGTCATTTTTTGTTCCGATTGTTCTAATTTGCGTTTCACCTGACTTTAAAGAATACATCCTCTCTGTTTCGATATTCTCCATTTTGATCTATAAAGCCTAGAAATACTTCAAAAAAAAGTGGCCACTATGATCTATTCATGGAATAAAAGAAGGTTTCGCCAAGCATTCTTCCATAGTTCAGAACATACTCTACTTTTAGACTAGCAGTAACAAAAAATTGTTTAGAATGGCTTCACAGTGCAAATGCAATTGCTCAATAGCAATATGTCACTTAATAACCGAATAGCTCTTGGTTATCCAGTCACACTACTTTATGGTAGAAAGATGAATATTCAGGTTCGATTTTGTTTCGTTTGCATTCGCTCTGATTCTATCAATAATCAGTTACTGCGTTCAGTCGCTGCAATTGTTTCAGGCAAATTTTTATGGTATCAATTTAGTGAACGATTCATCCATGAATGATACGGACATGATCGATACCATTGCAAGCATCTCAAATATGCGCTCTGCGAAAATGATTGCTCTCATATACCGAGAGTCATCCACAGGTGGTTGGAGTGATGAAGAGGTGATAGAGTATGAAATGTCAATTGTGAAATATTTTCAAAGGTATTTTTTATCTTTAAAACCGAACCACGCTGAAAATTTTTCTATTTCGAATTAATGTTGTGCATAAGTGACCAGTTTTTATAAATAGAAAGTTTTTCTTCACAAAGGCGATCAAAAATCTTAAGTCGCTTAAAAACTGCAATAAGATCAAACATTTCACTTGGTGCGCTCATCAATTAATGAGATAATCTTATATAATTCGGCTTTTCTTGGGTGGAATCACGTGTTGAGTTTCCAGAGTGTATCAGCCAGATCATGTGAAAATTTACTTGATGTCTGTATCGTTTCTGGATCATGAAATAACAAGAGCTGGATTGAGCATGTTACCGTATCTCATTGTTGGCTTTGCTATCATGTCTCTATGTTCAACATTTTCAACACTGATCAGTGCTGCATATATGCAGCAAATCACTATACATAAGGTTGACTATACTACACAGAAAAATTTCAAGGGATACATTCGAAAGTTACTATTACCTAGCAGTCAATGCAATTGGTGTTCTTTTTCTTCTGATTTGATTTCATCTCAGTTCGTATTTTTTGGCATTAATTGAGTACTTTACGGAATGTGTATCGTTAAATTTTGCTTGCTTTGTGAATTTTACGACTAAATCAGTGTTTACTTGCTGAAGTAAAATAAACAAAATGGACTGGGGAAGGGGAAAAAGCATTAGGATGAAGGAACAACGTTGTCACCTATTTCAGTCAGTTAAAGAAAAAAACAGTTTTCATTCGCATTTTTACAGATCTATTTGGCTATAATTGCTTGCATATGCCCTTTTATGGCGAGTGCAACTGCGATCGGTGTTTTATTACTAATGGGTGTTCGATACGGATCAATTCTATGCATAACACCGTTTCTTGTACTTGCGATAGGTGTGTAATTTGAACTCTGGTAAAAAAATTATCGAATGAATGATGCCTTCAATTAACTTCAGTTGAATTCATAGTTGTTATTGATAATATGTGCAAATGATCGTTTTGCTTGAACTCCTCATGCGTAAATATGATTGTTCTTTGGAGTTGCAATTATGACAGACCGATTTAAGTTTTGTAAAATCATGAGTAGAAAGATTGAACGCAGTTTCATACAGCATAACATTTTTTGAGAGCAACTCAATGCATTTTTAGGCTCTTCCATATTCAATGCCCATAGAAGGAAATATTCTCGTTTATTAATATCCATGATATAATTATGATATAAAAGTGAGTTGATCATAATTTTAGGTGTCGACGATGCATATCTGATGATTCACGCATGGCAAGCGGTAACAAAGAGATGCAGAAATTATCCAGTAAAGGGTGATTGTGAAGCCTATCGATTGTCTGAGGTTTGCATCATTTTCATTCAACTAGTTTATGTTTCTGGATCATGAAATGACTGGAAATTTATCTTTGTGAATGTGTCAGGTACTCGCTGAGGGTGGACCAGCAATTTTGATTTCTGCTCTAACGAACATCTTCGCTGATGCAGTTGGTACATTCACGGGATCACCCGAGATCACTCTCCTTTGCTACGGTAACATGGCTTCGATATTCGTGGATTTCATTTACCAGGTGGGTTACTGTTTCAACTTATCTTTCCGAACATGTTCACGCGTTGTATTAATATAAATAAATAAAGAGTTCTAAAGGAGCTTATTGCATAGGAGATGGGAATTAAGAAGGTGTCTATCGTACCTCGAAAAATTTACCTTCAAAGAAGTAAATACGCAGCATAAGTTATTTTTTAATTTAATCAAGTTCGATTTGTAAGGAATTCTAAAAGCACATTCGTTTCCGATCTTTGAAAATAGTTATCGAAAGTTTATTGAATTACCACATCAACTTTTCATTACAGTTGTTTTTTTATTTCAGTTAACATTCTATTCAGCAATAATGTGTATCGCAGGCCGATTTGAAATGGCAACCGAAACTGAACAACTCAATAAACATTCTATTGAAATCGGCGCTCAAAATAGTACGAACCTGTCCAATTGCTGTAATCAGGTACTCATTACACCATTCGAGCCATCTCACTCATGAAACAACGAATTTATTGTTTTGTTTCTTCGACAACAAGTCAAAAAATATGAATGATTTAACGAATAGGTGAAGTGACTCAAATATATTGAGATATATGACAGATATGATTACTCTTCAGCAGTTCATCGAATTGAAATCAAGTATTTGTTGACAAAATAACGATACGTTGGCCTTTGAACATCTTATGAGAAGACATTTTTTCGAATGTATTAAATTTACATCGTGCACGATCAATCTCGATTTGAAAATAAGATAGGAAATAAGATATGAATTGATAGGAAATTGTCGAATGAGTTTCGATCGCTCAAGAGCTTCATTTAGTTGAACAAAGATAAGAACGCATATAATTATTGCATGAGTTGATAATTAATGCAGCACATTGCAGACAGCATGTCAACTACACGATAATGTAAAACACAGTTGTGCTACTCTTTTGAATGGCTATGTGAAATTAATCACGAATGGAATATTTGCATTTGGTGTTTTTTGTGGTTGGATTATTTTTGTTGCATTCTCTATTATTGTAAGTGATGAGTTCATCTTTTTGAAAACCATTCTTTTTGAAAATTAAACGCCGCACTGGTCCTTTGAGAAATCACAGAAGTCTTTTTCTTATTTTTTTTTCTCGATCTATATTAGATAAAGAGGATACAACTGTGAAGCTTAGTAATGCAATTATTTGACGTGTAAACCTTAGTCTTTCACTTCACTCAGTCTCAGTATTCCCTTCCGTGCTGAAATACAATTTGATTTCTGGTAATCTATGATTTTTATTCAATGTGCTGAAAAGATACACAAACCAAATTCGACGATGAGACATCGTTAAGTAAATCAACGGCTATGGTTTTAAAATAACGAAAGTATATTGTGAAACATCACTGGCTATGGTTTTAAAATAATGAAAGTATCAACATTGATAAGTGAGAGTTTTTGAAATCTACAAGAGTGTGCCAACGTTGTAATAATTCCATTTTCCAGGGAATTACAAGATTGAAAATTGAACTAACCACTGACAGGCTGTTCACACAGGACTCACCAATGATTGAAGTAGGGCGACTGTTGATCGTTGATTTGTTTTCCATAGCCTTTTCGTGTTCTATACATGCTCAGAATGCCTGTTTTCATCGATTAGTTCATCTAATACTGATTGTTAACTTGAAAACTTCACTTCAAAAAAACTTTTTCCTAGATGCAAAATTCATCAATAATTTCCTTCTTTGCTCACATACTGACATAATGTAAAGGTCAATTTACAATTACTCGATTTAAGGCCGTACATTTACGCACGAAATATCAAGCTTCTCAATATACAATGGGCCAGTTTTACGTGAATCATCCTGGTGACCTCTCGAATCCGATTCGGCTTCAGCGATTAAACGAAATGGTTTCTGAACTTGAGCATATGGACTGTTCATGGGGGCCGGAAAGTTCTAATTATTTCATAAGAGACTTTTTATCTTTCGAAGAAATATTTGCCGAGGAAGAAGAAGCATTTAATGAGCAACCCACATCAACAGGTCTGTTGTTTTTTAATAATTTTCTAAAAATCTACCGGTTCAAAAATTGTGCGTTTCATATAGAACAGTGGTTCTCACGTTCGAGTACTCCATTATCTCTTTCGATGATCTGGCAGGCCGCCCTTACCTCCTTCCCCCTCTGATACAAAACCTTGATATCATTGTCCTGTACCGTTGTTTTACTCATTATTGCAATCGATTATGATTGCAGTATTGTCTGTGAAAACCTATTGTCTGTGATACGCTCACTTCAAACTGTTTTAGGTGAATTCTCATTCTTTTCAGACGTGTTGTATTCACTCTCATAGCTATTGCATGCGAGTGTCGTTCTCTTGATGAGTTTTTCTCATTCACTTCGTCTTATTTCACTTCACAGTTCGAATTAATTTCTTATTCTGTAGCATATACTATTTACTGGATACGTTGACGAGTGTTGACAGCCGAAATCAACAATACAGAAATCGAATTGAATTGCTCAACAACGTTCGACAGTCAAACGATCAATTATAGAGTGTATTTGATAGAATGAGAATTAGACTTTTACTGTTCAGTGAAATGAATGAGAAATTGGCGAAAGAGAACATTTTTGATGATAAAAGCTATGAGAGCGATTGTAACAGCAAGGAAAAGAATGAAAACCTTGTTAAAACAAATGAAAACCCTGTTAGGCTAAATGATGATACTCATTGTCAGAAAATAGAGGAATGAAGAATGTTGCCATCAGCTAACCACATTTACATACCCGAGTTAAAAAAACACTATCACAATGGCGTTCTACAATATCATAAAATAACAACTGCACGAAATACTAATTTCCCGACTTCCTTCATTACCCCTTGACATCTCTAAATTACCCAAAATGGGTAATTTCACCCCCTATGAGAACCACTGATATAGAAACAACATAATTTTGTGTAATAAAATGATCCACAGAAACGTTTTAATGAAAAAGGAAGAAGAAATTATGATAGCAGTTGCGCATTCGACTGCATTTTCTCATACAGTTCCAAAACACTGTTCTATTGATCAGACTTATTAGAGTCAGTTATTTGAACTTGCAAACAGAACATGTAATAGCATGATGGAGAATATTTTAATGAAGCATCCGAAAATTTTAGAAAATAGTCAAACTGCAATAACTTTCAATGAAAAACACTTGAAACCATTTCTGGAATGGCCTGAATATGAAACTTGGCGAGGATTCACCCAATTCAATGAGACCAGGCAAGTTTCAGCTGTTCGGTGATCAATGATCAATCTTAATAAATTGGTTTTAGATGACAATTAACAAAATTGATCAAACGAACGTTGTGTTTCGAGTGTTGTATATGAAAACCCTGCGAGTGGAGAAATCAGAAAATACTTCCTTGAGACTATCCACATGAAGAATTAATAAATAGCTGGAAAATTTAAAGGATTATATGATTTGGATTTCAGCAAAAATTCTAAATTAATTTTGGAAATCTTAATCAGCTGTTACTGTTTTGCTCATGTACACCGTGCACAGTGGCATAGCCAGGATTTTTTCTAGAGGGGGAGGCGTGAAACGGTCTGATCTAGAAAAATAGATGAGTTTCTTCTCTCTCCTGCCCTTTCTTTTCCGCCTTCTTTTCCTCAGTTCCTTCTCCCTTCTAGCCTTTCCCCTCTTTTCTTCAAACTTCTAAGGCAGGGGTCCCCACAGGGGAGAAGAAGGAAATTACCCATTTTCAGGTAATTGGGGATGTGATAAGGGTAATGGAGAGGGTCGGGGAATTAGTTCTGACGTTATGCGTGGAAATAGCAAATTATTGTAGCGGGAGGGGGGTTGGGGTAGTGACAGCCTGCCAGACCACCGAAGGGGGTAATGGAGCACCTGAACATGGGGCTCAATGCTCTAAGAAGAGGGGTGCGCGCGCCTTCTGCATCTCCCTCCCCCTCCCCCCCTTGGGTACGCCACTGACTGTACGTATTCTAAAGTTGTGTATAAAAGTTGTGAAAAGAAAACAATGCAATGAGCAGTTATGAATCAAATCACTACCTTCAAATCGAATTATGAAATTTACTTCAAATAAATGATAAATTATTCAGTGGTGCATTGAACAAGTTCTTTTTCACAACTGGCTATCATGGAGAGCATCTTAAAGAATGGAACCAACGAGGAGTGTTACTCAGACAGTGGCGCAATATCATTGACAAATATCGGTATGCAGTTTGAAATTCATGAACTATTAGCCGAATCGCGCAAGTTATTGCTACCTTGTGCTGCTAAAAATTATCACAACGGAAGTTATCTCTGATAATCGAAAAAATTAGCAAGCTATCGCGCTACGGAAAAAACTAGTAACAGAATACGAATAGCATGATAATGTTCACCACTAGTTCTAACATACGAGGTTATTGTATAATGAAATGGAAAATAGCAAAATCATATTGACCGTTTCAGTAATTTTGCATTCATACTTCAGGGGAGACTTCAATGTATCAGTATTCCTTGATGATGCAGTCTATCTTGATCTTATTGATAATATGCCAACAGACGCATGGCAATCGGCTGTTGGAACTTTAGCATGCATGGCTTTCATCTGTTTCGTATTCCTCTACGATACGTTCACAGTCGCAGTTGTTTCAGCCTCAATTCTCTCGATCATGACTGGTTTGTGATATTATTCAAATGTCTGTTGCTCGCAACTTCGACCTAATTGATTAACCTTCATTTACTCAAAATGAGAAAATGCCTCTCTTTAAGCATTTTTGAATGCAAGGTTCAAATATGTCCGTACAGATTTCATTGATCTCCTTCTTCCCACCTGAAAAGTTAAAAACTTTTCGAAATAACTGTGTGCGATCAAATATTTCTTTTTGTATTTTCAGGAATCATTGGTGCAGCCAGCTGGATGGGTATTGATTTGGAACCAATTATGATGGCTGCAATGCTAATTTCGATGGGTTTCAGTGTTGATATCCCAGCCCATGTCTCTTATCATTATAACAGTGCAGGTGAATCATTAAAATTAGAATAAGAAACGAACTGCATTAATGATCAGTTAAATTACTGCAATTGTTTCAAAGGCACTAACGTTATTTGAGAACGATTCATCAACTTGATAAATCTTACCAGTGTTGGGCGCGCTATCGAAGAACGATAGCGCGCTATCGCTATTCCACTATCGAAAAGACTTCCGCTAGTCCGTTACCGCTATCGCTATTACCCACCGAATCGATAGCGGAGCGCTATCGCTATCGCCTACTTTAAAAACCTCATTACACCACTAAATGATTCAAAATTTTCATTAATCAACACGCATTTTTGAATTAAATGTGAGAAACATTACGAAAGTAGATTTTCACGAGAAAATAAATTTTATTTTATGACAATAGGACATATTTAAACATTAAAAAAATTTAAAACAATAGAGCACAAACAACATCAAAACAACAACAGCATCATTAAAAAAGGCCACAACAAAACATCTTAACAGCAAAAACATCATCGAAAGTTTATCAGTCACTTTCGAAAACTATGTCAGTGAACCGAATGTCATATCAATAGGTTTGGTTAACAACATATTGTGAAAAAACGACAACAACAGAAACATACAAACTATATGAGCACACCGAATATTATATCAATAAATTTGGTCAACAGCATGTTATATAAAAACAACAATAACAGACACACATAAACTATATTAGCACATCGAATATTATATCAATAAATTTTGTCAACGGCACATTATGAAGAAACAACAGGAACATAACAAAAAACCGCAACAGTATTATCATCAAAAAATGTTCTTCGTAGGGTATTGTCACAAAAAGATCCCCTTTTTCCTGAAGTATCATCACCAAAAATCCCCTCTTTCCTAAAGTGCCACTTTCGAAAACTACCTCACAATCAGTGAGTCGAATGTCATATCATTAAATTTGGTCGACAGCATGTTATAAAAAAACAACAACAGAAACACAACAGCATGAAACACAACAGTTCAACAGCGAAAACATCATCAAAACAGCGCCCAAAATGCTCATAATTTCTCGTTTATTTTGATAAACATCAACATATTGAATAATCCATCGGAAATTCTCGACCGCTTCGCTCGCACGATATCCTTTCCTAGCGAAAACATGCGCTCCACTGGTGCCCCAGAAGGCATGCCTGTGTTATATCTGAAATTTTTAACCACTTGAAGTCATGCTAGAGGTATTAATATCTGAAGTAGAAACAATAAGTGATGAACAAGTATTGTTAAAACAAGTATGGAAAACATTATAAAGTAGCTGAAACAAGTATGACCAACAATATGTGGACCTGATAAACAGTTTAACGAAGCGCGTGTCATTCATAAAAGTTGCATCCCCCAGACTATTTTCAAGTTCTCCATCTAACCACTCTTCAACGATCTTTTTTGCTCTCTTTTTCAAGGACTTTTCGTGCGATTTGTCGACAGGCGTTGATATAACGTTGAAGAAGTCATGATTGCTTGTTGTTGTAACAGATTCTGTACTGTAAACAAACTGATAGCGGAATATAGCGGAAGTTGCTCGCTATCGAACAGCGATAGCGCCGTTTCCGCTATCGCTATTCCGCTATTCACTCGAACTTCCGATATCGCTATTCCGCTATTCCGCTATTCGCTATTAGCGGACTAGCGGAATAGCGCGCTATTGCCCAACACTGAATCTTACAGCTCACGATTGGTGAAACTGGTGTTTCATGCTATGTTGCAGGCAAAGGGTGAGGGCGGATTTCAGCGATCTTTATGATAATCATTAACACTTTACAGTTGTAATGAAACTTTCCATCTGTAAAGCAGTGAAATAGCTAGTAAAATTGCGTAAATCAGGTGGGAAATGCGATAATTTCTGGTCTCCCTGACCATCGCTCTTCTCCATATACATGTTCATGGCTACAACAGGGTTTGTTTCAGGTGCGCAGTACGACCGGCCAATAACGGTTGAACAGAGATTAAGGATTTGTCTATCAGCAGTTGCATTACCCGCCATACAAGCTTCATTGAGTACTACTTTGTGTGTATTGGGACTATTATTCATTCCGCTTTACATGGCTCAGGTTTGTTAGTTATTCTACACATAAATTCTAATAACTTTTAATCGATCATGCAAGATATAAGAAAACTGTTGCATGAATACTACAATAACATTTGTTATTATTATTCTTACATTATTATTATAATAATATTATTCTTGCTATATTATTATCACCAACATTATTAACATCATCAATGTTAACATTAACATAGCAATCATAGACGGAAAAAAGTAAAAAATGATGAAATGTGAAGTTATTTCAAGCTTAAGTTATTTCAGTTTTAGAAATAATATTGAAATTGTATAGCTGAATGATGCGAAGTAGTCGATGATGATTCTTAAATAATCTGATGGATAAAATACGTTCTTTTCAGGTGTTTGTTAAAATAATGGTTACGTGCATAACATTATGTGTACTTCATGGTCTTTTGATAATACCGTGTATGTTCTCCTTAATCGATATTGTTTTATCAGCATGTCACATACGAATTTATGATGCCTCATCGTCAAACAATTAAATAAACGATTTCGCTCATCTTCATCTGTTACATCATTGGTTGTGATTTAATAACGACATTGTAATTTTTGTTGTTTTTATTGTTGTTATTGTTAAACTTCACTGCATCTCAGTGTTTCTCACAGGAGGTGGGGAAAGACCCTGCTGGGCGAGGGGAATTTGGCAGCGTCAGTGGGGAAATTGGGGTGGTCGGCAAACTAATATTTCGTGGAGCTGTTATGTTATGATGGGACGTCATTGTGATGTTGTTTTTTTTTTTTTCATTCGGGTATCTAAACGCGATTCGCTCATAGCAACACCTTTTTCTTTCTTCTATTTTCTGAGTATCTTTAGCTCGCCCGAGCCTAAATAAAAGTCAGTCTGCATTAGTCACAAGTACTTCATAATTCCTGTGACGTTATGTCTGACATCGTTTTTTGTAAGCAGTATTAATTGACTGAGTTCTTTGTTATGATAGGAAAGACAATTGGTTTGGTGTGAGAAGAGCGAGTATTTCTGAATTCATCCATTATTATTGTTCAGTTGCATTGAAAAGATTTGCTTATTATTGCATATCATGAAATTTAAATAAGTTTTGTGAATAAAATAAATGTATCATAGATATCTAGTTTGTGACAAATATGATTTATTGGTTGATCTGAATGTCAGGTTTGTAGGCTGTCTCTTGTTGAATTGTCCACTTGAATGTTTGAATACGGGAGCTGATCGCTCGCTGTATTGGTCCATTAGAGCTGACCACTTGATTTGTTCGCGCACTTTGATCATATTTGTAGTCTTGGACAGAACTGATTGACTTTCAAATTGAGAACACGTTGTTTTTCGTTATAGACGTCTAGCACAACGCCCACTGTGGCAGTTTGCTCTCGATGAGCGTTTTCAGTAACAGATTGTTGGTGTCGTCTGTTGATGGATTGGGTTGTCGTGCTCCTATGGTAGGAGCTGGCAAGGCGACTATTCGTCCACCTCCGACAGCTTTCATCGTCGACTGAGAGTGTGTTGCAGTGACCGCATAGAAAACGGAGGTAATGCCTCCTCAATGTTTGCAATTTTGTGTTCATTCTCGACTTATGTCCTGATAAAGTCTTTTCTATAAAACAAACCCCGAACTGAGTCTGAACTCAAGCTTGTTTTTCTACGTTATTATGTGAATCGAATGAATTTAATTATGCTGTTGGTAACAATACTGCATTACAGCGAGTGCTTATCAGAAGGTCGGCGTATTGTTGATCCATTTTACGAACGTCATTCTGCCTACTTTATACTGTTTTGCACTTTCAACCCTAATAAAATCTCATTCATGTCATTGTCAATTTTCGTGCATTTCCTCCAAACCTACTGGCACAAAATTACAACAGTTGCCTCAGGACAATCCTAAACTTACTAAAAGCACAGAAGATACTGACTGCTCCTGGATCCTTTTAAGTGCTTTCGGTGTATTCGTGGATTCGCATCTATCCAAAGGCATCTAAATTCGTGGAAAGCATCTAACCAAAGGCAAGAAGATTTCAAATCGGCGATGATAAAGGTCGTGGAGGGATCAGGACATGATCCATGTCGGCGATTCACAATCAGTATACTAAAAAGATTGGGAATGAATGTCACATTAACATGACGCGTTTAATGATTGCAATTACGATCGCAGGCATGAAACCGCGATTTTCATAACAGGCTATATCACCGTTTGTCAAATCTCTGCCACATGAGATAAAAAATATTCAAAAACAAGAAGTGATGGCGTACAAGGTTTAAAAAAACTGAAGGGGGTCAAAATTAAAATCTAAAACTGATGGTTCAGATCTGGATCACAAGATGACCGATCTGAGTTATTATGTTCAAAATACGCTTCTTCATTCCCCCATTCCATTACCTCGATTAGAAGTTCACAAATGGATAAAAATCTTGAAATCAATGAATGAAAATAACAAGCAACGCGAATTTGACCTGCTTCCAAACGTGGCAACTTGGCACGGCTCTAGTGATTGACTTCACCATAAAAGCGGGAATCCAAAAAATTCTGGAAATATCTATCATAGACCCCAACACCTCATCGTTTCTGCCAGACGGGTTCCGAAGTGCCGTTTCGCAACCAGAGGCCTAGAGGAGAAAAGCCTGACTTCCAGTTCGAACATATTTTCAGGCGGGATAAATTTCGTCAACCCCACATAACTGAAATGGCACCCCAAACCTGCCCAAAACTTCCATAGACACCAGCAACCCCATCTGGAAATCAGGCTGAACCAAATACCGCCAGCTAATGAACAACTGCTGTATGCTTGCTGCACCTCATATACCCTACGATTCCACAACCACTGACTTGCTGCCACAATTAGACTCAAATTCCCTCATCCGAAAGTTAAATTTTGATTTGTTCGTCCGTAAACAGTTTACAAAACAACGCAAGCAATAGTCATTCATTAGTTGGACGGTACCCTCGAGAAAGCTCTTTTAACCACACGAGGTGGCCGGAAGACGAAGTTCCATAAAAAGCTCTTTCGAAAGAGAAAAACAACAATAAATATAAACGAAAGCATAGCAACACCCCCCTCCCCAAAACTTTTACTCCTTTCACATAATTCATAATTGTCGCTAAAATGAAAACATAAAAACATACAACACATACCACATTACAGCGTATAAATATCACAATATGCAACAAATACGACATTACAGCATAAAAACGCCATAATATGCAAACATATCCCATCATAGCATGCAGCCAATCAGATTATCATAATATCACAAATAGTACAGTATGACAGAAAAAACATGAGCATATTAATTGACGACGGTGACCAATTCCTTACCGTCACGGCAAACGGATGGCTTCAATTTGCTTCATGCATTATCGCCAAGTAGAACACTATTCTGGAGTGATAAATTTATCATCATCAGATTGAACCACAGAGGAATATTTCTAATAATTATAGCGTATTATTCATTCGAAATAAATCCAGCTATAATTCAAGTACCTCAAATGACTGAGCATGGTTACCTAATCCGTTACTAGGTTCGGAAGAAAAAGGCAATGAAGGATGGACGAAAGATACGGGAGGGTTGAAATCATTGCCGTTATGACATGCCATGACAATCCTAAACTCATTGAATGCGACAAATACTGACTACTCGTTGATTCTTTCAGGCGATTTCGGTGTAATGTATTGTAACACGTGGAAAACCATTTATACAGCTATTACGCCACGCACCATTGATATTTGCAAATTTATCCTACACTCAGCAAAGTTGCAAGCCTACTTCCAAGCAAGAGCTTCAAACCTGAGCCTGACCCAGCATGTGGCATCGAACTGTACCCGGGTGGCTTGTGCGGGATCCCTATGCACTTTACGATTCTACCTGGCTCATGGAACGCCACCAAACCACGCCTAGCAATGTTTCCCTTCATTATGCCTGGCGTGACAGCATCAAAAACACGATAATGATCAACGAAACGAGAGGATGAACACGGTGATGAACGCACGAAAACACGAACGAACCAATCACATAAACAACAACGCGAAATAATCACGTAAAGAACAACAACAATAGGACAATCAAACAAATATTCACACAGATACGAGATTCCAGTGCCAATATCCAATCACACTATATCCAATCCGTGACAGAATAACATGAACAATTTCTGAAAGAACATCTTCAGAAGGAACCCGGACCAAGACAGCTGGAGTCATTTCAGTTCAACTTAAAAGTCGAGCCTAATGCCAAGTGAAGCTCGAATTTGGTCTTGCTTCCTCTACAATCCGAGGGATGCTACCTCGCTTTCAGTTGCTTAAGTTATCAGATGAGTGCTCGAATGATAAAATTTGAGCAAATTTCATGACGTTACCCCGAAAACGCTACTTCAAAAGTTATTTTATAACTCATACATCAACTCATCCTAAGCCTGAGAAGACGTTGTTCTGGCAACCAAGACAAATTTCTAACCTCTATGTACAGATCAAACCACAGTTATCTAGTTCGATCCTATTCCCAGATATAAGCTCTCGAAACTGGTTGGTTATTAAAAACAGAGGCGGTGACTTATCAAATACCCTATTACCACTTATGAGAGACAATAACTGCACTGGCAAGGGACATAAGGATATTATCTTAGAATTGTATGAATGCCATCATGACACTAGCTGATAGATAAGCTTCGGCGAGTTACCACAAACACCTGAGAGATTTCTCCTCATAAGGCATTTAATAACACTGGAACTTTATTCCAGCTGTTATTCAAGAGCACTAAGACTCAAATGTTTTTCGAGTCACCAGTCAGCAACTCGACTCTACAGGATGAGTGGTCCAGGCGAACTTTCCAGACCTACCGCTAACTTCATAAGGCGATTCATACCCTACGTTAGTGAAACTCAATTTTTAGGGAACATTTTCTTCTTTTGATATGCCAGTACAGCCATTATCAACACCTGAGGTTAGCTCTCCCGCAAACTAACTAATACCTTATTTTCAATACGATAACTTTAGACTGAGATTCAAGCTCTCGGAAATGGTCAACTACTAAAAGCGGTCAACTATTGGTGTTTCATTGAAAATCTTTTCTCAAATGAAGAGGCTATAGTGGTTCTTATCCTATTCGAATGGACTGTTTGAGTATCTTATAGTGGTTCGGTTCGAATGGATTGTTTGAGCATCTTACTTAGTAGCACTAGGGGCGAATAATAACTACACTGGCAAGGGACATAAGGATATTATCTTAGAATTGTATGAATGCTGTCATGACACTAGCTAATAGATAAGCTTCGGCGAGTAACCACAAACACCTGAGAGATTTCTCCTCATAACGCATTTAATAACACTGGAACTTTATTCCAGCTGTTATTAAACAGCACTAAGAGGCAGATGTTTTTCGAGTCACCACTCAGCAACTCGACTTTATAGGATGAGTGGACCAGGCGAACTTTCCAGACCTACCGCTAATTTCATAAGGCGATTCATACCCTACGTTCTTGAAACTCATTTTTATAGGGATTTTTTTCATATGCCAGGGTAGCTATTCAAAACAAAACTGAAGAATCCACAATGCTTCACATCCCATTTAAATGGATTTCTCAAACTTATCAAGTACCTTATTAGCGCTAATGATCATCAATAACTGCTCTGGCAAGGTAAGTAAGGATTGCATCAGAGAATGTGTATGAATGCCATCATGACACTAGCAAATAGATAAGCTTCGGCGAGTAACCACAAACATCTGAGAGATTTCTCCTTATAATGAATGCATTTAGCAACATTGAACTGAATTTACCGATTTCATATGTGCGAGCCAATGGTCAACCCGATTATAATTCCCCCCTGTTAAGAGAAAGTGCGCACAGTGAGTCCGGGAACCCTCGTTACCTGAGCAAATGCCCGAAGGCACTACTCAGGCCAACTTACGCGCATTCCCTATCCCCGGTCAAATCGGCGCCTTTCCCAGGCCGGGAACGCCCATAATATGTTCCGTAGAATAAATGCTAGCGATACTCGGGTAAATATCGCTAGCATATTTTAAGTTCTTTCTCCACGATTCGCCAAGACTGCCGGTAGGCGGGGAACGCCTGTCGCATTTACTTAAACCTAGTCCCTCTTGTTGGCAGCTCGACGGGTTGGGATCACCCATGCAACCAAAATATGCTTTTTAAAAATGACCATTAACTGCACATATGATATATCATTCAACTCAGTTCAGCTGTCACTAAACAGCACTACAAAGAAGACGTTCTTCGAGTCGCCACCTAGCGACTCGACTCTTCGGGTGAGTGGTCCAGGCGAACTTTCCAGACCTACCGCTAACTTCATAAGGCGATTCATACCCTACGTTCGTGTAACTCATTTTTACGGGGATAATTTTCTTTTTTCATTTGCCAGTGCAGCTATTATCAACCCCAGTCACAACTCCTCCCGCAACAAACTATATATTCTCTGATGTGATATCCCTACATCGAAGGAATGATCAATTCCGAGAGCCTTTTTCTCAGCCATGACAAGACTAGGATACTGCGTCAGGCTGTCCATAGATAATTAAGTGTTCCTCTAAAGCACATGCTAATATGGTCCACAGTAACGTTGAACTAACATTTAACTAAGCAAAGTCAAAGCCCGCTAATCGCTACACCAACTCAACACAATATGTGATAAATTTCCAGTCAAGTCGTTTCAGAGTTTTGGCTCAGTGGGCTTATAATACAGTCACAGTCAAGCTAAGTCAAGTAAAAGTTATGACTAACTTACATCAAATTAAGTTAAGCTGCGATAGCTACCTCAGTACATATCAGCAAGTGTGCTAGTCTATGTTAGAGTCCAACACGAATTCACGTAATAGAGTCCACATTGGGGAGGGGGAGGGGGAGGGGGAATGGTGAGGTGTAGAAACTGAAAAAAAAGTTCAATCAGGTGGGATGGGCCATATCTATAGCCAGTCCAAGTCCCTACCCCTGGCTCCGGAGTTAAGCGGGTCGTTACGTGCCGCATCCCTCCTTCGCCCTACCCACATCTCTTATAAAAATGTTGACAATATTCACAACAATGATGAATACATAAAATGAATGAATAATGAAATAAATAATGTAATATTCATGACAATTTGTGGTGATTTACATAAGTATATGCATATAAACCAATTAATTCATAACACTGAATAAATGAATAGAAAACAAAATCCAATAGGCAGTAATTTAAGTCACGATTTATAACATTTTTCCTTTAACATTAATTGTTTCAGATGAGCTGAACAACTCAACATTTGACTATGCAGTGACATTAACAATAATAACAATGAAACAAATCAATGACAGTAAAATAACATTAACAATTGGATTAAAAGCACTAAAAAATCCCCCCCCCCAGTTAAAATAAACGAGGCATCACAAACATCTTCACAAGTTCATGATCGACAACGATAACACTGAACAACGTACTATAATATTTGCCACTGTACTGTCATCAATTCTTAATAAGACAATTACAAATAAAGCACGATTTACATGTAACTAACAACACATACAAACATTATTCACAATATTCATAAATGAATTAAAAAACAAAAGAATGAAGTATGTAAAAAAGTGGTCACTGACCACGACTGAATTTTATTCTGTGTCCCTGAGTTCAAGTGTGAAACTACTAACCTGGCGCTTCTTTGACCACGGTGTCACATTTGTTGAATATTGTTGAACTGAATATCTGCTGAATTGTTGATTGCTGTTGTTTTGATAGAGTTAGGAGATAGTGTTGAATGTTGATAAAGACGAACTGATACCACCAGATCTATCGAATCGGCCGTCGATCCGTCACCATCGGTTGTTGTGTCTCGTCATCCAGCTAGAAACATCAGTACGCGATTCTACCTACAATTGCATGACGGTTTATTGCTGACAAGATGTATTATTTTCGGGCAAATATCGCATTGCTACATTATCCAAAATCTCTATCAATATTATGTCTGTTATCACACAACTGTTTTATACACCAATCTATCTAACAGAGAATATTCACACAATACCCATACTTACTGAATATACGCTAGATTCCTGCCAGATCAAGAGAAATTAACAAGACTGATTAACAATCAAGTCATTTCATATCACCAACAAACAAATTAAACCACCACAGAAATGATTTAATTCCTCACCGTTGATTCGAGGTGACGACCAGTGACAGTATCTTTGAAACTGTCACGGTTTGTCCGCTCGATCACCTTTGGTCTGGAACAGTATTAAATGATTAATTCATAGTTTTCCTCAAGTTCAATTCAATGCAATCCGAGCGATCAACCTAACAAGCGATATGATGCTAAAAGCAAGAAAAATAGGAAGATTATGTGATCTCAAAATATCTACGGCGCAATTCTGAATTGCACGAGAAAATATATGTGCGAACTAAAAACGTGAATAACATATACAAAAATATATTACGCACCACAACTGCACCGCACAGAACATTTACGAAAGAAATAAATGAATACTGAATGAACAGGGCAATCAATCATAGCGATATGATCTGTGGTGATCAATTGGTATGGTACCATTAACAGATCATAGAATGCACATTATGATCACAACGAAGTGATCAACAAATCATGCACATATTATTGTGTCATATAATTAGCGAGTGAATTCCAACATCAGTGCAAAAAAAAGATATTTCGCCGAGATCATTCTTTGGGATCTTGGAAGCTTTTCCATTCCGAATAAAATCCGGAGGCATTGAAACTTTTTAGTAGCAATCAAATAAAATGCATCTAAACAATCACAGAATCACTGTAAGTGAATTGAAAGTGATTTAAGCCATCTTGGTGGCTAAAAATCGATGGAGAGGTGGGGTGTTTGTTTTCGTCATCAAGCCGAGAATTATCGAAATAGCATTGCGGAGACTAGTGAGGAAGAAAATGGAATGGGAATATACGAGAGAGTAGAGATGCAGAGGTTCTGAGAATCTTGAGTATCATGTGTCAGATGCGAGCGTGCGTAGGTGTACACGTGCGTGTTTAAAGCATTATAGGCATGTAACGTCGTTTGACGTTTTTTGACACAGTGCATTCAGACATTTATTGCGAAATTCGGTTGCATCGAAAACACGTCGGTGTAAACAGGTTTGATCTTTGATCAGTTATTTGAAAATGTATAATCAAAAGGAGCATTGTTTTAGTTTATTTTCGTTCTCCGTGCAGTAACGATTAGCATGTGTTAAAGTTCCACCAAAAATGCCGGATTACGAGGACAAAGTCAAATGCGTGGATCCATTCAGTGCTCATGAGATGCCCGCCTCATACATGATGCTACAAAAAAATTTCAATCGTGTGAGGGTTAGAGGTACATGCATTCTACGTAGTATTTAGGCACGCATTGCACACACGTATTTTTTATATTCATGTGCTGCGACGTTTCGTTTGAGAGTCCGATGGTCGATTAATAGTTCTAAAATTGACGACCTTTATTACTGCATAGTTACTCAGTTATTTAACTGGCAATTGCAACTCATCACGAGCTTATGCCACTCTCTTATCACCATCATCGCTTTCTTCCTTCCTTGACGGCCAGGAACAGGGACGAGATTGAGTTTGTTCCTCGAATTTACTCGTTTCTCCGTCTCCGTCCCGGTTTTTTTCGAGTCGATCACATTTTCGGGATCCTCGATTGCAAAATTTCGCCTCGACTTTTTTCCTTGTCCACAACATGCTAAATCAACGACATTTCATGACTAGCATGAATCGAGAATAAACCAATCTCAACACGAAATTGCATCACGCAGTAGTTTGGATGCTGACGTCGTTTAAAATAATGGTCGCAGTAGAAGAGCGTAATAACAAACGCGAAATAGCATTCGTCTCGATATGTTTGAGATGATAGACAGAGTGATATGGAGTCAGGTGTATGTTGCTATTTTGCATGTTGCTGTTTTATGCCATTGTTGTAAAGAGTGCCAAATTCAAATGATGACGTTGAAATTCTAGGAAGCTTTAAGTGGATTGTTTTTTCAGGAATATTCAATATCGTGGTGAAGTGTTGGATTCAGTCGATTCCGTGCAGATTATTGTTTTATTATTTTGTTTACGTGTTTGATTCGTTACATTATTTAGACAGGTGCTCTCTTGTGGCTTAACTGTGAAAAATTCAATTTTGCCATTACGGAACAATGATGAGCGTTCTTTTCAACAAGGTCATCAGTAAGCGGATCAGCTTTTTTCAATAAGGTCATCAGTAAGCGGATCAGCTTTTTGCGATCTACTGCTAAAATCGTCGCAATTTTCGCTTCTTCCTTTCCTTACGAAATTTCTTTGAGTCGTAAGAATCTTAAGGCGTAGTTGATTCATACGAATGCTTAATTATCAGTAAACCGTTCCAAGTTATCTATTTGTTTAGCTGTATTTACCTCGATCGGCCGAACTTTCGGCTTTTATAGCGGCGACCACAACATGCTAGCTAGGTTGGCGTATTCCTCGTCGGTTTCGTTTTCCGCAAGTCACCCTCTCATTTGACGATTCTGTCCTCCCATATTTTGGGAAGTCGCTCAGTATACTTATGGCGAGAACTGTCTTCATCCTTTGCATATTGTAGAGCAGAAGTATTACGCTATTCTGGAAGATATTGCGCCATTGGTTGGGTGAACAGGCATGAAAGTATCATCAAGTTATAGTAGTGCTATTTTGAATATCAGTAATTGATAACGGTAATATTGGAGTAGATAAAACTAGTAGAAAGGTCGGCTAGATCTATAAGAGAATCAGTTGTATCAGTGCGTTGAAAACATTTCCTATCATTCGTAGAAAGTTTTGGCCTTCATACTAAGAAAGAAGTTCGTTTATCAGCTTGTGTTTCAGACTAGTTCAACTTGGTAATCACACGAGAATGAAAACGAGGATGGGCCAAATGGTCCTCTTGTTATTTTTGATCGGTGTTTTCGGCGTATATTTAACAGGTAACGTTGTCTTTCTTCAACGGATTATAACGAGTTGTGTATTTTCTACCTTTTGTATCAACGTAAGCATCTTAGGGTTTCAACTAAGTAAGCATCTCGGAATCATCTTTAGTAACTGAAAATGAGCGTTTGAATGGTATTCTAGACAGTTATTTTGGTCATTCATTTTTGAACATATAATTTCATCAATGCTTTTAATTTTTTTCGTTTCATTTGTAGATGCCTCCTTAGCTGCGCTGTCAATTGATTTCGGATCACAGTATATGAAGATCGCACTAGTGAAACCTGGAGTACCCATGGAGATCGTTTTGAATAAAGAATCCAGAAGGAAAACGCCAAACCTGGTGGCATTCAGAAACGGAGAACGATTTTTCGGTGATGCGGCTCTTGCGACTGTAGGTATTTTCTAAACACTTTATGTATTCCTGAACACGATGTCGAAAAATTTAAAAACGTTGTGATTGAAAAACTTTCCAAGCAATCGAGCTGAAATACCAGTTTCGTATGCATAGGGACACTGAATTGTCCGAAAATGACTAACAAATATGACTAACAACATCAAACTGATTGATAATAAAAACAATGCTTTACAACTTTACCAAAATTTAATATGATAGAACGCAATTTGTTTGAAAGCAAAAATCTTACGTAAAGATTAGAAAATGTTCTAATTAGGTGATGAGTCATTTCGTGTACAATTTTGCCCCAATTCGAAAGGAATTTGTATTGGTTGCAACGAAATGTATTTTCTCTCGATGAAGTATTGGAAGTAGTCCATTTCAGTCAGTGAAGTATCCACACAGTGCTTGTGGATTTCTGTTGGATATTCTCGGGAAAAAGTTTGATAATCAAATCGTCTCACTGTATAAGCGAAGGTTCCCTCATCTAAATATAACAGCTGATGAAGAAAGAGGAACAGTACAGTTTGTAATGTAGGTTTTCTTGAAATCGTTAATTTTTTCTCAAACGTTGAACTGCATTTGGTTTTCGAATAATTTTTTCTTTTCAATTCATCAATAAACTTTCCTCAACTTTTATTCCTTAATAGAAAATATCCGGTGTGAGAATGTTGCTGTATTCTTTGGAATTGGTAGCTCTTGTATGATAATTTGGCACACATCAATTCAATCGTGAAGCGTTTCTAGCGATGGTGAAAAGTACAGTGTGGAAATGCTGATAGCAATGGTGTTGTCGTATGCGCGCAAAACGGCCGAAGATTTCGCCGAGCAACCGATACGCGATGCGATCATCACTGTTCCTGCATACTTTAATCAAGCGGAGAGACTGGCAATGGTTGCAGCTGCAGAAATGGCTGGAATTAATCTCCTTCAGGTACATATTCATGTTCTGTGCAAGTGAAGTTCATTCTCTTCAAATCATTCGAGAACGATTTGTGATCATGCCATAAGTTGTGAAATGTCATTTGTGATCATAGTCAGCCATAAAAGTTTTGAAATGTCAAGTTTTTAAAAAGGCAACTTCCGTTTTGCAGCTAATGAATGCGCACTCAGCAGCTGCTCTGAACTATGGTGTTTTCCGAATAAAGGAAATCAAAGAACAGGATCAAACTATGTTGATTTATGACATGGGTGCATCCAAAACTACAGCAGCTATTGTTAGCTACAATCTTGAAAAAGATAAACATTCCAGTGAGAAGAATCCACGCTTGAGGACACTTGGATTTGGGTATGTTAGCATTTTTTTCATTACAATTTATCAATTGGATGCATTCTATCGTTACATATTCTTCAGCTTTAGATGGTGCATCTATTCGCATAATATTATTATTATTTATTTTATGCTTAATTCTTCTCTGGTTTCTTCAGTGAACATCTCCTGAATGATAGTTTGCTAGTGTTTCAATTTTATTTGAATCAACCGATTCTATCACAAGATATTTTCATCCGTTAGTGACAGTTTACCTTAATTTTGGTTTATAGATTCGATCGTACGCTAGGTGGTCTTGAGATAACACTTCGTTTACGCGATCATCTCGTTCAAGAGTTCAGAAAAACAATCAAAACAAAGAAAGATATTGCCACAAACCAGCGAGCAATGGCTAAAATGCTCAAGGAAGCCGAACGACTCAAACAGGTGACCTTCATTCCATACATATAGAGAAATAAGTTTGAATATTGAATTAATACGTCCGAAAGTAATATAAAAACGATATAATACTCATCATGGCAACATGTTGTTTCTTTTACGTGTTTCTAGTTTGGGATCTTTTGAAAGAGCTGTATTTTGTAACGACTGGAAACAATTGGCTGTTCATAGAGCTTCGGCCATCAAGAAACAACTATTCACTTCGTTCAGGTATTATCTGCAAATGCAGATCATTTTGCACAAGTTGAAAGTATTCACGAAGATCACGATTTCAAAGTTCGTGTAACTCGTGCTCAGCTTGAAGATATGATGACTGATTTAGAGCCGAGAATGATACAGCCAATTAACGATGCGCTGAAAATGGCTGAAATGGATATTGGTCAAGTGAGTTGGCAGTGTTATTTTTGATTGCGAATTTCCTTTCTTTGCAAATTTTCTCATTCAATGCGAATATCGATCGACGTCACCACTTCAGAATTTCATATTTTAGAAATCAACATTACATTTTAAATTATCACTGATTTATTCAGTGATATTGTAAGCGATTCGAATCATGATCGCACACATTCCTCTTTTTCGGTTCGTATGTTCAGGTTTGTTCAATTTAAAACCATGAATAAGATAATTCTTTTCATGGGTATTGAACAAAACATCCTTTTTTTAGAATGTCTTTCTTTTTGTAGCATTTTATTTATTAGCAGTCCCAAATCAAATTTCTTCTAATCATGACGTGAACTGCTTTATTAATTTTCAAATTCAATACTTCATCGATATTGTAGCTTGATCAAGTTGTGTTGATGGGCGCTGGTACGAGAGTGCCTAGGGTGAAGGCCGTCTTGCAACAGTTTCTCGAAAAGTATGTTATCGGAAGTTATTCAAAATCAGTCACTCATTTGGTCAAAGCAAACTTCTTGATTTCAATTTCAAACAGCTTGTTGCAATTCTTTAAAAGCTCGTTTCCCTCTCATCATCTACCTTCCGTCTCACTCTCTCCCCACCCACCCCCCCCACTTTATCCCCGTCTTCTGCCTCTCTGTTCTTCCCTGGTTTTTATACGAACCTCTTGATGACATTAGGTGTTGTCATGCGGTAATAATAACCAATCTAACTTTCATAACTATTTTACAAAATGTAATCAGTTTTTCAGTAAAGAATTGGGTAATTTTCTGAATACGGATGAAGCAATAGCGATGGGTGCTGTCTATGAATCGGCTCATCTCAGTAAAGGTTTCAAAGTGAAAAGATTCGATGTTTATGATTTGCTCATCTTTCCCATTCAGGTTTGTTGTTTGGATTTCGATTTGCTGAAGATCTTTCGAAATGAGGCCATTTTGATTCATTTTATTTCGTGAATATGTAGTTAGCAGACACATCCCTGTGTAGTGTCACCTAAAGATGTGAATTCACGAGTCTGCTCGAATATTTTTTGTGATTCCTGCATAATGTTGGAACTTTTAACTGCACACTGCCCCTTGAATTTATTTTTTAATATTCATCGCTCAGTTATGCAAGACCAAACTGAGTAAACATATATGATGTCATAGATATTGAATGTGAAATCAACGTGAGCGTTTCTTGTTTAAGTCATTCCGGACAGATGAATGCTTCGTTTATGATATCATATAATGGTGCAGTACTGCTTGATATTTTTGAATAAACAGTTACAATTTATGTACAGGTTAACTTTTCGAGCACATCTGAGAAAGATGGCAAACAGACTTCACGTATTGTTCATCGGCCAATCTTCAGCTACAGATCGTTTTACCCAAGCAACAGAAAAATACTCTCGTTCACCTCGTATAATGAAGATTTTGGTTTTAACATCAATTATGGTGAACTGAAGCAGTTCAATAGCAAACAGCTTGAGTGATTCTTTATTTTAAATTTTCAGTTCTGTTTCTTTTTCGTTTTATGATTTAAGGCTGGCTGTCGTCGTAAATTCTAGATAAAATTACCAGAAAGTAATTGATATGGTGGGTAAAATTTAATGTTATATTCAGTGGGAATGTATAATTTTTGTTTGCCTACGTGCCACTTGTTCGTCTTGATTTGTTTATTTGAAATTCGGGTTTTGTTGTTCGTATGAGAATAATTTTGCAGAGAATTTGGATCTCTAAATGTGAGTGATATCGAAATGACTGGTATTGCTGAAGCAGTTCGAAATGAAATGGCTGATGAGGGTACTACCTTGAAGGTATTGTTTCGTCGTTTATGAATTAGGAATCACTCATTATTTCTGCAGTGGTCCAGTTGAACGTTACGAAAATGGTGCGATTAGAATTTTGGAAAAAGGGTGTATGTCCAGATTGTTCAGTGTGAATTACTCAAGTTTAAAAGGTAGGAATAGAATGATCAGTGCATCGTTAGTGTGTTATTCAGAAATTAGTATATAAAGAAGCGGGTGAATGTGTTGCAGGGTGTGAAGGTACGCTTCAGTATGGATGGCTCAGGCATAGTTCATGTGGAGGGTGCGGAAGTAGTTTTCGAGAAGACGCCCAAAGAGCAGTCTGCATTCGCTTGTATGCTTTTTCATTTTTGCTTGTTTATTAAAAAATCGAAAGTGCTCTTAAAATTGATCGTTCTTCGCATTTAATTTTCAACTCGAATTTCATTCAGTGTGTCAATTTTGTTTATTCATTATTTCATAAACTGTACTTGATTTAACATGTAAAGCTTGTTTTATTTCAAAAACCTTGAACAGAAAAATCATTTCAAGCAATTGCTGGAAAGTTCGCTGGTTTCTTCTCATCTCGAAATGATGATAAGGTGAATGAGGAAGTGGAGAATAAAAAAGATGAGTCGAAAAAGGTTGACGATGGGAGCAAAGAGAATAAAAAGACTGAGGAAAAAGTGAGTAAAAAAGAAGAACAAACGAGTGATAAAGAGAGGAAGAAAAGAGAATCAAAGGATGAGTCAGAAAAGGTGATTATTTATTGTTCTTAAAAGCGCTATCCAAAGTACCATTATGTTTTGATTTCAGCATGATTGATGCATTTATAGTTCAGTTCCTAGTTGTAGTCGAATAATTTTGAAACCTTTGATTGGTTAACAGCGCTTGTGAAAGTCAAGGAATCAGCATAAATAGAGTGAGATGAAGGACGTTAAATGAAAACGTTATCGGTCATTTTTACGGTAAGCCAACGGCTCAGAAACAATAAAATGCTTCAAGAAAATCGTGAAATCATGAGACGGATTTGTAAGAGGTGGACACTGAACGCAATTTCATTATATCTATTCAAGATGTTCAGTTGTATTTCGAAAACTTTCATTTTCGACGTGGAATGTTTCCGTAAATCAAAAGTTTAAACGCAGCTCATTTGAGTCTTCGTATCCATCGACACTTCAGAACTGTATCATTTCAGACTGAGAAATCGACAACCGAACCACCCGAAAAACCAGCGCAAGTAAGAATTTAATGTTCAATAACCATGTGAAAATTTCGTGATATTTCTTCTCGAATGAGAAAAGAATCAACGTGTGCACAAATTGAAATCTTTGAAGGCTTTCCTCATAAAATTTGAAAATTATTATTTACTTTCTCCCTTGTCGTACGTGTATTTACAGAAAAAAACTCGGTCAAAAATACTTTTATAGCATCTACTGGAATAATTTTAACCTGTTTTTTTATTTAATCTCATTTAGAGAGTAGCCAAATTGTTTATTGTCGACAACAAAATGCCTGTGAAACCATAATTGGTATCTTTATAATAACTTGCACCTTTAGGAAACAATCAATGATAAGGCGAAGGAAACGGAAAGCAAAAAAGAAGAGAAACCAAAAACTGTGAAGATCGCGCTGAAATTGAAAGAAACAAGATTGGATTTGTTCGGACTTCCCAGTGAACGAATGGCATCTGCTAAAAAATTGTTCGTTCACTCTATGTTTGATTTGGTGTTTCAGTGAAAAGATCAAGCACGAGGAGTCGATATAAAATCTATCTTTTTTCATGTTTAGTTGCTCGCATCTGTTTTCGTGTTTTTTGTTTTATTCGCTTCAAGTGCCATGCCCATGAACATATTAAAGATGTAATCGATTTGTTTTATTATTTTTTTCAGAGCAAGAATTCTTTGCTTATGTTCCAAGTTAATCATTCTGAAAGATTTTTCCCTGTTTGTGATTTGGCGGGATCCAATGTTTCACTTTCGACAAAATTCCCTTTTTAAAGTTATTTTCAAAGTATCTTTAAAACAGTATTTGTTTTGATATATAGACTGAACGACTTCGATGAACGGGAGCACGCGAAAGAGGAACGTGAAGCGGCTCAAAACAACCTTGAATCATTGGTGTATGATACTGCTGATAAGTTGGAGCAATCCGAATATCAGGTTAGGTTTAGAGTTGATTCGATTCGATTAATCGTTCAGTCGTGTTGCTTGTTGATAACCAACGCGATTGGTATAAATAGCTGATTATGTCAATGCAAATATTACTGTTGAAGATGTTTTTCACGAACGAAGAGCAGACTGCTGTATCTGAGCAGCTGAAAGTAGTGCGCACATGGTTGGAGGATGAAGCAGATCTTAAAACAACCACTGAAGAGTTCGAAAGTAAGCGAAAATCAATTACCGACCTTCTGAAACCGATCAAATCTCGCATGAAAGAGCACAAAGTTGTTTTTTTTTTCATTCATTTTGCATGTTTCTTTTTTTATATTGTTTGCTTATGACAATCAAAATGATTTTGGTTTTCCAGTTTTTGTCTCTATGATTTATCTCGATCTAAAAATGACGCATAATTGATGAGCATTTCATCGAATTAGGGAGATGGTCACAGTTGATTTAATCGCTATTTTTTACCTAATTCTTAGAATTATTGAATTTGTTAGAATTAGTCAAATGCGAGGAAGATGGAATTAAAACTGGTAATAACTGTGGTTATTTAAGGAACGTCCTATAGTAGTGAGTGAGCTGCTCTCACTTTTCAATCATACGGAACTGTTCTTAAAGATGAGTGAAAACTTAACAGCAGCTAATGTATTTTCTGAAGTTGAAATAACAACGTTAAACAAAGCATTCAATGAAACAAAGGTCAGTGAAGTGTTTTTTATGATTTTAATCGTCACTTTCAATTTCTTAATTTATTGTGTCTTCAATTAAAGTGAATGATTTAATAGGATTGTCTGCTACATTTTCGTCTTTTGCCGCCGAGTCGTTGGTTAATGATGCCTCATTTCAGTATGATTGTTTGAGGGAATTCAGTTCACATATACATATTCGTACGCCTAATTGAACGGAACGGAGATTTGACTGAAAATTTGTGGGAAATTGAAATTAAATTGATCGGCGAATTATTTCTCGATTGACAAGAGCATAGGTCATGTAGTGTAGATCGCGTTATCTTAATGTATGAAGCGAAGTATGTAGGTATAACGAGCACGACCTTATAAATAGTATTACTTGAATTATAAGCATTTCGTTGGTATCAGTCTCGTTTAAATGAATGTTATGACGAGACCGCAACTGTCGGATTGCCGATTTCAGATTTGGTGGAATGAAAAAAATGCGACGCAGTTAAAGTTGAAACCGAATGAGCAACCAGCGTATACAATTCAAGAAGTTGTAGAAAAGGTTGCACTGTTGTTTCTCATGTTTTGAGTATTATCACAGAGTGATGTGTCTGATCACGAACTACTCTTTGAACATCTTCGGCATTGTATTGGATGCTTTTGATTGGGGATGAGAATTGGAAGATTAAAAGATTCTCTCTACGACAATGATGTGGTTGAGACGATGATGATTTTGAATGTTTTCACGGCGAGAATTGCAACTGGATATCTAGAAATTTGTAAAAATCGAGAAGAACAAAACCTTTTCAGCTTTATTCTATGAGATTGTTGTTGCAGCTTTATTATTTATGAACCTTTTCAGCTTCATTATATGAACTCATGCTCTCATATTCGCTCACTTGCAGCTCGCTGAAATTGTTTTAGATTGATCATTCCCTGAATCAGATAGCAGTGTGTTGAGTTTTTGTCAAATGAGTGAAATTTAGTAGAAAAATTAATTTCAGATGCGAAACTTGGATCGTGAAGTGAAATATTTGCTGAATAAGATGAAATTCGCAAAGCCGAAGACTGAAACTGTTGTGGAACCCAAAGGCAACACCACTAATGAAACAGATTCAGCGAAGCCCCCTGAGAAAACTGACAATGATTCTGCCGAAGAAGTTTCCCACTTAAATGCGACTGATGCGAAAGACGAGAAGTCTGCGACAAAAGAACCTGAGGTGACCACTACCGAGAACATTACGGAGGATCCATCTGCACAAAAGGAAACCACGTCGGAAAATGCTCCCGATGAAGCTGAGAAATCGCATGATACGTCCGAATTGTGAATGAATCTCGATTAAATTATCTTTGCGGTTGTAAGCCAGCTAAAATATTGTGGTGAATGTTTTATATGCATTGTTTTCGCGTAGGGGTTATCACATGCCAGTGTCCTTTTGTGTTCCAGTTCTTTGGGAACTATGATCTACGAGAAGCACTAGCAGCTGCATCGAATTTTGAAAATGAAAGGTAAATGAATTTTATTTTTATAATGAAGTGATCAATATCTCCTCAATCTTTTGTTGTTCACTGACTAAGTTATCGCCATATCCTAACGCTGTGGTATCGCCATAAATCCCTGAACCTTATTTATCGTCGTTTCGTCTGCGTTATTCCCTCGGTTTATCTTTTCAGCAGTATCAAAAAAGCAGTGAAACCATTTCACTATATACACATAGTTTTATTCTAGTGTTACGGGCAAATTGCACAGTGGGGCGTTCATTTTGATTTTGTTGTGAATTGTTCGTTCATTCACTCTTATGAACTCATATTGTGTGTAATAATAGTGACGTTAATTTATCTTCCAAGTTATTCCACTGATAATACTTTAATTTATTATTATTGTAGTTATCCGTTTATGATTGAATGAGCATCGGTTTTTCCTTTGTTTCTATGTTTATGTTGTGTATGGGAATGGATTTGTGAAGGGGTCAACTTGAGTGTTTGTGAGTGTATAAGTTTCTGTGATAATCATAACCATTACGAGCTGCATTATTTTAATGATTTTTGTGTTTACGACTGTAAACGTCGTCGCTTAAGACATAACGATAATGCTTCGTTCTTCTTCTGATTGTATTTTTCGTTTCTTCAAATACTTTTTTTGTTCTTTTCTTTTGACGCTCGTAACCTTCGTTGTTGTTTGTTCGTTTACGGTCGTCTGTTTTGTTCTCTTCAAATAATATATTGTTTCATTTCTGAGAAGTTCGCTGAAATGATACACGCACATGTGAACGCAGATCCCAACAAGACTGCGTCAATAGCTAACCGTCGTCAATTGCTGTGGGCTATGTACCACATAAGAAGAAATCTATGAGAATACACTACATATGATGCAAGCATAAAATATGGTGAACATTAGTGGGAGCTATGTAGTGAGCACAGCTTGTTGCCACTGTAGTGAGCTTGTACGGTGGATACATTAAGTACTGTTGTTTTCTGTGTAAACGGAATAACTGTGCACGAGATCCAGGTAGGACTGGCCACCTTGTCAGTTATGGGAGGTTAGAATGAACAATGTTCAACATCCAGTCATCGCTGAACCAAACAAAATTTTGTTATCACCGCTACATATAAAACTTTGGCTCATGACGAACTTTGTAAAAGCTATAAACAATTCCCGTCAAGCAGTCAGGTAGTTCAGAACAAAATTTCCCTGGCTAAAAAGAGGAATCTTTATCGGTCCCCAGATTTGTGTGCTTCTTAAAGATGGCGACATTGAAGCAGCCCTTCATGGAGGAAAGAAAAATGCCTAGGAAGCATTCAAGTTAGTGATAGAGGAATTTCTGGGGAACCGAAGGGAAGAAGGCTATGAAGAATTTAACTCATCAAGGTTCACAAGGTCTTGGGATGTAATAAGTCACATGAAATCCGCTTTTTAAACTCGTATTTAGACCTTTTTCAGGGAATCGCGGCATGGTCAATGACGAACACGCTGAAAATTTTCATCAAGATATTTCAGCCATAGAAGTGCGCTTTCAAGGTGAATGGAATACAACGACTCTTGCAGACCACTGCTGCTCATTGGCGAGAGATGCTTCTTCAGCCGAATAAACGCGTCTAGCCAAAATGAAGAAGATGGATGATCAACAAAACACAGCATAGTGTGCATTGTAATAAAACATTCAAAGATCACTTGTTTCGCATATCCTTACAACTGTAAACATTGCACTTTCAGAATTCTCAAAATATCATTTGGATGAAATGTATAGATCAAAATATGAAAGATGCACATATGAGAAATGCAACATATTTGTTGCATATTCAGATAAAATGCATGCTAATAGCCAAAACAAAGGCATTATTTGAAAGCTGAGAAAATGTAACAAAGAATGTTATCTACGAATATTATCTTTCAGGAATGTGAGAAAGCACCGAAGAAGGACGCGTATAAAAGATGGCTATTGTATGGACGAGGGAGGCATCGAAAACATCGAAGGATCAAATCATCTAGCTACCAGTCGTAATCTACATTGCTCTACAGTCGTGTACTCCCATGTATGGGAGAGTTTATAATTACTGATACTATTGAAATATTGTGATCATCAAATTGTAATTAATACTTCTGCTAATTGCAATATCAAATATATTACCCACGTTTGGGCCTTTACATGTTATTGTACGAGGTTAAATATAATCATGATTATATATTGAAATATTGTGAAAATTGAATTGTATTCGTGTAATTGTATCAAGTTATCATATCCACCGACGATAACTTATCATATTCATATTCGTATTTCACAGCAAGCCATTAAATTATTACGGAACATTAACTCAACCACAACTTTCGCGATATGAATATTTTAGACAAAAATAAGCCTTAGAAAAAGTAATATGATTCCACCGCAGTTCCCATAATTTGTATGACCTAAACGTTGATCAAAAATTCATCTGAAACCTTTGGAAGAAAAATTAGTCGTGGAATAAAAATTGAAAAATCGAACGAAGAATTCAAAATCCACCTTTCATCTTGCACCACCCAACCACTGCTGCTGCAGTGACCGCTCGCTCTTCATCAGGGTCCACATCCGCTATGCCACCAAGTCGTATAAATTAGATCAAATCGATGTTGTAGGAAAAAATAGACTCCGAAAAGTTTATCATCATTGCACAGCCCTCTCCTCACAATATTTTCCCAATCCTTGCGACAGAACGTTCCATAATCATGGTTATTCGGTACAAACGTTTCATTCTTCAATAGCGATTGAGGAAACACTATTCAAAAATCTTCATAGTGCAAATTGTTTCGTATTGCCCACTTCTGTACTATATTTGCAGAGATAATAAGCATCTTTTTTGACAATATGCATAAGCTACTCTATTCACACATTTTACTCTTATAAAAGCAAAAAGGAAGATATTTCTGTTTGCATGTAACACATTTGAAACAGTACATAAAGATATACATTTACATACTTACGTAGAAGAATAAAAGCTTCAAAATAAAATATTTTCACTCTAAGAAACCAATAATAGCATACATTCTGCATACAAGGCGCTATTTTCCTGTTCTTCCGTGAAAAGCACTCTTCAATGTAGTGCTTTTATTCTCAGCCCAGAAGATTCAATGACTCGAATCTCTTTCTCAGCTCAGCACTATATCCTAACTTATTCTATATGGTTCTTTTTTTCTTACTAACAGTAATTCGTGTTAACGTCACATAAATCAAAGAAATTCCTGGTGCACAATTATACATGGTATTGCGTTTATGAGCTAACATTTTCTGCTATAGGTTTTCTAATTGCAAGCAAACTTAACAGATACGGTTGGTCCGTTCATTGCTTTCAACTGAAACATATCAGGACTATCGTTTAAACGACGTTCGATAAATATTTTCATCTTGAGAATACCAACTGAATAAGATACAAAGAATGTACTTTATTTTAGCTTGAAAAAATAATAACGATAGCGGTATACGTAAACAATAACGGTAAAACAATAACGTTATATAAGTCTAATGCAGATTTTATTCACGTGTGTCATCGTCCTAATTTCAGATTTTTTTTTCACATCGTCATCTGTACATTGAGAAGAATAAAAAAGTCTTTATTCAAAATCGATAGATAAGGAAGAGGAAAACCGCTGAAAGCAGCACAGTAAAATCGAAGAAAAAACAAAACCAAATAAGGAAACATGAAATGCAACGGACAAAATAAAGGAACCAAATAAAAAAAGTGATGTGAAATAAAGCAATGATGCCAAACACAACCCTAATAATAGCAACAGTGGTAGTGCTTTTGAAAAATTAAAGCTGACGCAAACGACAAAAACAGCATTAACATCAATAAGTCCGTCACAGAAACAGCACCGAAAATAATTCGGATCGCAAAAATGGTAAAACAGCAAAGAAATAACGATGATGACAAGCCGTCAGTGAAATACGGCAAGAAAAACACCACTAAGCCTCAAACAACGACCAATTGACTCACGATGATCAAGCAAGAAGTTCATCAGGCACTGCACTGTAGAACTCTCTTTAATACATGGTTCTATGTAGGTGAACGAAGCCACAGGTGAAACAAAAAATTTTAGTGCAGCTTAGAAGTAATAAAAACGAAATGTGCATTATTGACATTTCAAGTGAGCACAGTTTTGCGATTACTTCGTAACCCATACACTACTTCAAAATTACAAGATACTGGCTGGCTCTTTTGTATCATTTTGGTGGTGTCATCAAAGAACTGAAAGCTCCAGTTCGTGTAGTTTGTGCATAACATGTAGTTTCTGCATGTAGTTTCTGCATAACATGTAGTTTCTGCATAACATGTAGTTTGTGCATAACATGTAGTTTCTGCATGTAGTTTCTGCATAATATGTAGTTTGTGCATAACATGTAGTTTCTGCATAACATGTAGTTTGTGCATAACATGTAGTTTCTGCATGTAGTTTCTGCATAACATGTAGTTTGTGCATAACATGTAGTTTCTGCATGTAGTTTCTGCATAACATGTAGTTTGTGCATAACATGTAGTTTCTGCATGTAGTTTCTGCATAACATGTAGTTTGTGCATAACATGTAGTTTCTGCATGTAGTTTCTGCATAACATGTAATTTGTGCATAACATGTAGTTTCTGCATGTAGTTTCTGCATAACATGTAGTTTGTGCATAACATGTAGTTTCTGCATAAGATGTAGTTTGTGCATAACATGTAGTTTCTGCATGTAGTTTCTGCATAACATGTAGTTTGTGCATAACATGTAGTTTCTGCATGTAGTTTCTGCATAACATGTAGTTTGTGCATAACATGTAGTTTCTGCATAATATGTAGTTTGTGCATAACATGTAGTTTCTGCATGTAGTTTCTGCATAACATGTAGTTTGTGCATAACATGTAGTTTCTGCATGTAGTTTCTGCATAACATGTAGTTTGTGCATAACGTGTAGTTTCTGCATGTAGTTTCTGCATAACATGTAGTTTGTGCATAACATGTAGTTTCTGCATGTAGTTTCTGTATAATATGTAGTTTGTGCATAACATGTAGTTTCTGCATGTAGTTTCTGCATAACATGTAGTTTGTGCATAACATGTAGTTTCTGCATGTAGTTTCTGCATAATATGTAGTTTGTGCATAACATGTAGTTTCTGCATAACATGTAGTTTGTGCATAACATGTAGTTTGTGCATAACATGTAGTTTCTGCATAATATGTAGTTTGTGCATAACATGTAGTCTCTGCATGTAGTTTCTGCATAACATGTAGTTTGTGCATAACATGTAGTTTCTGCATGTAGTTTCTGCATAACATGTAGTTTGTGCATAACATGTAGTTTCTGCATGTAGTTTCTGCATAACATGTAGTTTGTGCATAACATGTAGTTTCTGCATGTAGTTTCTGCATAACATGTAGTTTGTGCATAACATGTAGTTTCTGCATGTAGTTTCTGCATAATATGTAGTTTGTGCATAACATGTAGTTTCTGCATAACATCTAGTTTGTGCATAACATGTAGTTTGTGCATAACATGTAGTTTCTGCATAATATGTAGTTTGTGCATAACATGTAGTTTCTGCATGTAGTTTCTGCATAACATGTAGTTTGTGCATAACATGTAGTTTCTGCATGTAGTTTCTGCATAACATGTAGTTTGTGCATAACATGTAGTTTCTGCATGTAGTTTCTGCATAATATGCAGTTTGTGCATAACATGTAGTTTCTGCATAACATGTAGTTTGTGCATAACATGTAGTTTGTGCATAACATGTAGTTTCTGCATAATATGTAGTTTGTGCATAACATGTAGTTTCTGCATGTAGTTTCTGCATAACATGTAGTTTGTGCATAACATGTAGTTTGTGCATAACATGTAGTTTCTGCATAACATGTAGTTTGTGCATAACATGTAGTTTCTGCATGTAGTTTCTGCATAATATGTAGTTTGTGTATAACATGTAGTTTCTGCATGTAGTTTCTGCATAATATGTAGTTTGTGCATAACATGTAGTTTCTGCATGTAGTTTCTGCATAATATGTAGTTTGTGCATAACATGTAGTTTCTGCATGTAGTTTCTGCATAATATGTAGTTTGTGCATAACATGTAGTTTCTGCATGTAGTTTCTGCATAATATGTAGTTTGTGCATAACATGTAGTTTCTGCATGTAGTTTCTGCATAACATGTAGTTTCTGCATAACCATTTGAGAGAATGATCCTGGAAGGTTGTAAACTAAAAAGGTTGAGGTTAAAGGCAAAATTAATGTTCAGCAACATAAAATGAGTATCAGTAAGCTTCAAATCGTTTGTACAACATTCCAAGTTAATCATTTATATGCATTATGGAGACACTTGAATTTTGTTAACAAAGCGATGTTTTTTGCAAGTTACTAAGCAGGTCATCAAAAAAGTTAACAATTCCACTCTGTATATCGTTCATCGATATGAAAGCGCTTTCCACACAAGTTCATATCGTTCATCGATATGAAAACGCTTTCCACACAAAGAATGTTATATGTAGATAGGAAAGGAAAATTTTGATTGCATGGAATGTAAATCGTTATCGCTAATTGATTATTGAATTACAGACAAATGATTTTATGGCTCATACTTGTGCAGTTGTCAACATGAATGTAAGAAGTGTTACTTACACTTCTTACACTTGACTAGCGTTGAAACTCGATTGAGTATAAACTTAATTGAGCTTCAACGTTAGTCAAGTGATCTTATTTTTTAACGAGATGAATGACTTCCTTGTCTTTTACCGCATCCCCAAGAAATTTTCGCAAGTTTCTATGGCTCAGTACTGAAATTATTCTCGAAATAATTAAACCCACAAGCTGTCAACGACTGTATCCTTAATTTGCCGATAATTGCGATGTATCACTATTCAGTTTAGAAAAACAAAAACATTTATAGGTTTCGTCATTCATGTTGACAACTGCACAAGCATGAGCCATAAAATCATTTGTCTGTAATTCAATAATCAATTAGCGATAACGATTTACATTCCATGCAATCAAAATTTTCCTTTCCTAGCTACATATAACATTCTTTCTCAATCAACATAATACAGCGATCTGACATGTAGGTATACTGAACGGCTTAAGTACACTAGCTGGGTAAAAATGCTTGCATATCATCTTTTTTTCGACAACTGATAACATAACTGTTCAAACAAAAGCAGTCATAAAGAATATAGGCACTTAAAGCGCTGCAAAAATTCCCAAATGCAAACATCATCGTTAAATATCAGTTCTGCCTTGGTAAGTGATCATTGTTTTTGATTATTCATTTGCAGTCCATTCGATCAGACTTTCGATCACTTTAAGTGTTGTTATTCGGTAACAACGTTTCACTGTTCAATAGCGATTGAGGAAACACTATTCAAAAATCTTCATAGTGCAAATTGTTTCGAATTGCCCATTTCTTTCACTCTTTTCCTAAACAGTTCCTCCTCTGAATTAAAGCATTGGAGTGAAACTTGTCCTTTTTCTCATAGATCTCCCTCCTCTGCAAGATCTTATTCAAAAAAAAAACGATCATGCTTATCGTTAGACTCGCAATTTAATGCCGCAATAGGCTTGAAACGGCTCTCCAAAGTGAGCTGAACGTCTGATGTATGTGGCTATTAAATGGTTGAACTGCGGTAGAGGCAAATGAAAGGTTATTCAAGCTTAAACTTAAATAAACTTAGATTTCAGCCACCTATTTCCAGTATTATTTTGGTTCCACAATCCAATCTGTGAGACCAAAAGTTAGAATCTAAAATTTATTATGAAGTGTTGCAAACGGGAAAAGCCTGAAACGTAAGTTTCCATTGCGACTGTCATTAATTTAAGTTTTTATTCCACAAAATAATTATTCTATCTATACCGCTCTATACTGCACATTTGTTTGAACAATTCATGCTTGTCTTTTCTTTCTGACCTTCTCAAAACTAAAACAATTATCGGTTCCCAGTTGAATTTTTCTTGCTATTACTGTTGCTATTCAAAATCCTAATCTGCGAATACCACCTTTCACTTTTCACGATCATGCAGATATTGTATTGAGTATTCTTGAATGGTAAATTTCCAGGGAGGAAAAGCAAGCAGAAGAACCTCCCCCTCCGAAAGCATCTTTGAGAGAGTTGGTAGGTTGGAATTTACTTTTCACTCAGTTAAATCCGTCACCATTTATCGATCACTTGCAATTGAACGGAACTAATTGTAAGAGCGTGATTATTCCTTATATTGGCTCGCAAAATGTTCATATCAGCTTTTTGAAGTGCACAAAAGTTGTGTTTCAGTTCCGTTATTCATCGAGTTGTGACCGCTTCTTGCTTACAATCGGTTCCATTGTAGCGATCGGAACAGGATGTGGCCTTCCTCTTCTTTCGATATTCATTGGCAATATGTCGCAGTCGTTTGTTGATGCTCAAACACTTTTTTATAGCGGTGACTTTCAACTGTTCATTGTTTCACTGTTCAACACTGAAACCTTCTTCTTACTCCATCCGTAATTTTCTTCTTAAAAAACCATTTCAAATCAACATCTGATGATACAATCTTCGAGGAGACACTTTACACTTTGAAGGTTGGAGGACAGATTTATGAAAGGTTTTGAAGAATTCATACGTTTTCGACGTATTTCATCTGCAGGTTATAGACCTCAAGACACCGCCAATATAACACGCTTTCACAATGTAAGTTTACCACCAAAATTGGCAAACTACACGTGGAATGTGTTTACGGAACAGGTTGTTGCGTATTGCCTTCAATACGTTTACACAGGAATTGCAGTGCTTTGCGTTGCTGCCATACAAGTAATAATTTTGGAATGGCTTGATTTTCGTACAAATTGAATATCCTCATTTGGAACTGAAATATTTTTAAGAAATTTTCATGAGATACAAATGATTGTTATGATAAACACTAATTCAGTCATTTCCGGTTGGTAGTTAATATTCCAGTCATATTCTAACCCATATCTATCAATAACAGTCATCAGTTGAAACAAACTGTATGGACATCAAACACATTAATTATTGAATGCGAGAAACTATTATTCTTAAAGTGATACTCTGATAATGCAAGCAATAAAGTAAGTGGAGTAAACAAGAGAATGGTACAGAATAAGAAAATTGAACAGAACATAGAGTTACGGAAAAGAATGTTAGAGCAACAGTGAATAAAGCTCGATAAATGAAAGTTTCTTGTAGAATTTTTGCATACTATGTTGTAGGTGTCATGTTACTTGGTAGCTTGTGAGAGCATGAACCACCGTATAAGATGTGAATTCTTCAAAGCAGTCGTTCGTCAAAATATTGCATGGTTTGATGAAAACCAAGCCGGATCACTTACGCCGAAGCTTTTCGAGTTAGTAACAAATTTCACTTGTTGTGAATTCAACACCCTTGAAACTCGGTTTAAAAAATGTTTCCGTAGCCAGGACACTACATCAAAACACCATATGCGTTCATATAATTCCTACAATTTCCATACGTACTCGCTTTAAAATGACCTATCATGAAATGTTAAAATGATTCGAATGAAATTACTACAAATTTCAGTGACAGTGGGTAGAATTTGATTCACTGAACGCAAAGTATTTGCTGTAACTTTGATTACTAAAAAAAAAATATTGATTACTAAATGATTACTAAATAGAATTGCATTCAAGACATTGTTAGCCGATATAGTTGTATCTGAGAGTAGTGTTCGTTGGGGAGCAATTTTTTAGCCGGAGGAGGGGGGGGGGATCCCGAACAAAAAGTCGGGGAGCAAAATTATCGGACGGAGGGTGACCCCATCGAGGAATGATTGCATTGGGAAATCTCTGTCGAGAAGGACGTAGAGCATTTCAACTTAATTGTAAATAAAATTTTCCCTCTCGATGTGCAATTCTGGAAGTACAGAGTATGCAGAGTGTGACGAACGATAAAAAGTGAGAATGCATTGTAAAAACGGGGAATATGGTAAAGCTCAAACAGATCGGACAAAGATTTTCATTGTCAGATCAAACGTTCAATTCAGGGAATTTTTGGTTCACTTTTGCATCGACAATCCGCGAACATCATTCTCCCTCACTTCACATCTTCTACTGCAGTGGTCCTTAGCCTTTTTTCTTGCACCTTAAAAATTTTTAACTGTCTTAAGAAATTTTCAATAAATCATACAGCTGGAATTCCGACCGACTGTCGGAATTGTTCGGTCTGAGTTCAACCAAACAATGTCAACATTTCGACATTCGGAATCCCGACCAATCTTCCAAATTGTTCGGTCGAAATCCGAATGTTGGAATTCCGACCGACATTTGTCGAATACCATCACTAGTGTACAATGCGTTTTAACATTTGAAAAAATATATACGTTAAAGTGCACCCCTTTCATCATACGTACTGTCATACAGATGTTAAAATGCGTTGAAATCCACCTTCGTCAACTTTAAAAAGTGAAATGCTATCTCACACCCCCTGGAATAATACGTCGCACCCCCAAAGGATTCGAACTTAGAATTGGCTCAGCTCTCGAGCAGTGAAAATTTAGAGGTGAAGATTGAGACTTCTTCATCGATCTGCGCAGATCATTCAGCAAATTCTGAATTCAATGAACTGAAATGCACAAAGCATGCTGATAAATACCGAGGAATTTTGAGACTATGATTTCAGTAATTTGGAACGAATCAAAGAAGGTACAGGTGATAAAGTGGCATTATTAATTCAGTTCATAAGTCAGTTTTTTGCTGGGTTCATCGTTGCGTTTGTTTACGATTGGCGTTTAACGCTCATTATGATGTCGTTATCACCATTCATGGTTATTTGCGGCGCTTTTCTCGCAAAAGTTAGTTTTGATGAATGCTTATTATGCTTACTGTGGAAGTTTTTCGACACTGGCGAGTTATCAAAACAAGTAAAATAGCACATTTGGAGTCCACCTTGGGAGTTCTATAGTTCAAGAAGTAAATTTATTTCGGAACAGTGAATAGAAATATGAAGTGGGATTTCACATCGTTGATAGAAAGCAAAAAATAGTAGAACTGATTAGCTGTTATCATTCCTTTTATTGGATCTGATAGAAGAATAGCACTGAACCCTTTTATGATACTTTCTGCGATATCTCTTAAACTTCTAAGTTTTCTCAATAGTTGATGGCGTCGGCAACTGCGAAGGAGAGCGAGAACTACGCAGTGGCTGGCGGGATTGCAGAAGAGGTGATAACATCTATTCGAACTGTTGATGCATTTAACGGACAGCAATTGGAGTGTGATAGGTTGTGTTCATTTTTTTTGTGTTCATTAATTATAAAACCATAACAATTGATATTGTCAAGAAAGTGGCTCTATGGCTCTACAAGGATCTATGCAGTGATTGAATGATTGCTAACTTTCACCAGGTTATGGCCACATTCGAAATAGATCGATAAATTCTCATCAGTACTGATAATAAACCGTTGCACACTATCTTAAGATACATCTCAGTAACAAAACTTATGGAATGAATTAGGACGATGACCAAATGAAAATTGAGTTCGAATGAATTCGGAATCCAAGCGACCGGACTTTTTAAGGTTCCGAAATTCGTTATTCTAATGGAAATTTAAAATTATCGTTCAGATTCCAAAAATTAGAATCAAAACGAATTTCATCGGGTTTTATGGACCGCACTTTGTCCGATTATCATCGTGGAATGAATTCTTTTTCAGATACAACAACGCACTAAAAGGTAGTATGAGAACTGGGATTCTGAAAGCTTTCTATGTGGGCCTCGGACTCACGATGACCTTCTTAGTACTCTTCAGCTCGTACACACTCGCATTCTGGGTCGGGACTGATTATGTTTATGAAGATGCGATCACTCCAGGAACGATGCTTACGGTGAGTGATTGTTACGTTCTTCCAGACTAGGCCAGCTAGTTACACAACTGAATTGTGAAGTTCAGGTATTCTTTGGTGTAATGATGGGCTCTATGGCACTAGGACAAGCTGGACCGCAGTTCGCTGTTTTGGGTGCAGCGCAAGGAGCAGCAGGCACCATATTTGAGATCATTGATCGAGTAAGTGTTTGAAAATGGCTTGTTAGTTAGTCGTTCGCTTGGAATGAGAAATATTCTCGTTTTATAGTAGCAGGTCTCATTTGATTCACTGAGAATTTTTTTTCGTGCTTGAAATGATCGCATCATCTCCCATATAGAATGGTACACAAACTAGTAAGATCAGATTCTGCATCAACACCAACTAAACTCTCACAAATTCTTTGAAGCTTCCGTACTTCATGTTATGAGTACTATTAATCATATCTTTTGCCGAATATTTATCGACATTACCAGAGAAGTCTATTCCTTGTGATCAAAAAGACGTTTTGAAAACATTATCGAACAGTGGATATACAGAAAAAAATTCAATTAACATGAAATTGCTAGTCTTCTCATTTTCTCGTGGTATCTTCCAATTTCACCGAAGATGAATTTTTACCACTGCTTCATAGGGATAATTGTAGTGTACTACTCAAATCATTTGGCAAATTATTCGCCTATCATGAAATGGTATCAGTTTATTTGATAATATCATCATGATTGAGGTACCTGAAATAGATGTTTATGATCAGTCGGGCTACAAACCAATACAAATAGATGGTCAAATAGAATTCAGAAATATTGAATTTTCTTATCCAACGCGACCCGATGTGAAGGTAAAAAATATCACTATCTTTATTAGCTCTTCAAGGAGTGCCGTGATATGGCCATTTCGTTTTTAGTGGTCACTTATCGAAACGCTGTCATGAGATCGTCATAGAAGCGACTTCTTATTGTCAACCGAAAATGTTACCAAAACGAAAATTCATTGTTTGATTATATCGTAACCTTATATTCGATTCAACTTCTGACTATTTCTTTCGGGTGTTGAATGGAATATCGTTCGTTGTGAACCATGGCGAGACAGTCGCAGTGGTGGGAGGAAGTGGGTGTGGTAAAAGTACTTTGGTCAGCTTACTTCTTCGATACTACAACCCATCCAGTGGAAAAGTATGTTTACTATAAGCCAGAGTCCAGTTGAGCATTCATCAAGAATATCTTCTTTTACATGGTATTTAACGAGCTGTTTGCTTGAAGATATCCAGTGAATTGAAATAATTTAAAAAAATAGAAACTGTCACCGCAAAATAAATTCACAAAATAAAATGCTTGAAGCGAGAATGAGAATTTCTTGAAATCATTTCAAGATACTGATCGATGATAATGAGATATCATCATTGAACGTTTCGTATCTGCGGCAGTCAATCGGCGTTGTTTCTCAAGAACCGGTACTGTTTAATATGACGATTAAAGAGAATATTCGAATGGGCAGTGAAGAAGTAACCGATGCACAAATGATTAATGCTTGTCGTTGTGCTAATGCTGCCGACTTCATCGATCAATTACCAAAGGTACACCTTAATGAAAGTTTGAATGTCATCATGACCAGTACAAGTACCATTTGTTTGTGTATCTCACAGAAATACGATACGCCAGTTGGTGATCGCGGTGTACAACTTTCGGGCGGTCAGAAGCAAAGAATTGCTATCGCACGTGCTCTTGTTCGCAATCCGAAAATTTTGCTTCTTGACGAAGCAACCAGTGCTCTTGATGCAGAAAGTGAAAGTGTCGTTCAGGAGGCGCTTGAGAAGGTTCTATTAGTTTCATCGATTCTAACCTCAAGTTCAAACGCATACGCTTAGTAGCTACCAGATGTAGTTACCTGCGTAAAAGATACTCTGAAGTGCTAACAACCAAAATATTTCAGTTTGAAACTAGTACTGAAGACTGAGGAATGTTTAAAACTAACTATTTTCGTTGGTGCTAAACATCTTATCTGGATATGTTCCTTAGATGAACAACTTCGAAATGAAACAAGTAGTTATAATGTACCCATATAATCAACTTGAACACGATTGAATTTTCGCTCATCTACAATCAGTCCTTAAATTGCAGGCAGCCAAGGGACGCACAACACTAGTGGTAGCTCATCGATTATCAACAATCAAGAATGCTGACAAAATAATTGTAATTCATGATGGTCAAGTAGCGGAAATGGGGACACACTATCAACTGATTGCTGCTAAGGGATATTATCACGAACTGGTCAACTCCCAAGTTTTCGTTGACATTGAGGGTAGCGGTAAAAAATTTCAGAATTATTCATCTTCAAGAACTCGCTCTTCATCATTACCATTAATAGATACACCGCGGATGAATGTTACTTGAAGACAAAGGAGAAGATGGCAATCACATGGTTATTAGAACAAGAAACATTAGAGATCACAACCAACAACGAGTGATTACATCAAACCTTGTTCATTAGAAACTATTGAATTGCGAATATGAAACTTCGAAAAGAAACAAACAATAAGAATTCACTGGTGTGACGTCACGCAACATATTCTTATGAAGAAACCTAATCACAGTATTGAATGAACTGTCCTTCTTGCAGCTCCATCGAAAATTCCCTTAAGTCGTCGTCACTCAACAGCATCCTATCGATCACGATCGTTTTCTGTCATGACAGCAAACAGTGGTCAGGAAACATCAAAAGTCATGTTGAGGAAAGCTTCGAGAGCTGCTACTCAAATAGGTGAAACAGAATTGAACGCAAAGAAAGAGACGGAACGATTGAAAAAAGGTGCCTGCTAAATTAATTAGTGTGTTCGAGTGATCAAGTAAATCCAACTTTCGATTTGTGTTTTCCCTGATTTTTGCAACAAAACATCATTTATAGTTCTATAAGAGTGCATGATACTCTGCCTTGTTTCCAATTTGTTGCTTTCATTCAGAAATGATGGAAGAGGGTGGCACAGAATCAGGTCTCCTCGAAATTTTGAAGTATTCACGACCTGAATGGATATATATTTTGATCGGTTTACTTGTGGGTGTCATTCAAGGCTGTGTATTTCCGGCATTCTCGCTTTTCTTCAGTGAAATATTGGCTGTGAGTGTTTCGCTTGTAAGCATTCTTCTGTGAATGACCGTCGTCTTTATAAAACAAACTTCTTAACTAGTGCAATAATATTTGACTATTTGTGATGGCAACTGTAAATGAATGTTGCGTTGGGTTTATGTAGCACACCTCAAATGTGGATAAACAAGAGAACATAACATAAATCTGAATGGATGAGGTGGTGCTTTCAATTTATGTTCATTGCAGATTTTCGCAAAACCAAAAGATACTATGCTTCATGAAGGTCATTTTTGGTCACTTATGTTTCTCGTGCTAGGTGGTATTGAAGGAATCACATTGCTTGTTCAGGTGGATGAAATTGCTGTAATTGGTGATATTTATGTTTTGGAGCAGTAGAAGTTTGTACGACAACATTTATCGAGCTCAATGCTGTAGTGATGAACGATTTTAAATGATGTTCAGTAAATGTCATAGCAGCGCTAGTTTGATAGCCGTTTAGAATTTGATATGAAGTAACTGCAGTTATACTTGCATGAACAATTTGGATCCGAACGATAAGTGCTCGAATATATTTTGCTTTTAATGAATCCGCTCATTTCAGACATTCTTTTTCGGGTTAACAGCTGAACGTTTAACGCGTCGTTTGCGATCACGCTTGTTCAGGAATATTCTACGAATGGATATGACATACTTCGATAGTCCAAATCATTCAAGTGGTAAACTGTGCACTCGTCTCGCCACCGATACACCCAATGTGAAATCGGTTAGTGCATTTACTGATTCCATTTGTAAAATTCATTTCAAACTGATTTAGACGAATTCTCATTCTTTTCAGACGTGTTCTAGTCACTCTCATAGCTAATACATGCGAATACCGTTCTCTTGATGAGTTTTTCTCATTCATTTCGTCTCATTTCACTTCACAGTTAGAATCAATTTCTTATTCTGTAGCATGTACTACTTACTCCATGCGTTGACGAGTGTAGACAGCCGAGATCAACAATACAGCAATAAAATACAATGCTCAACAACAATCGACAATAAAATGATCAGTCATACAGTGTATTTGATAGAATGAGAATTTGACTTTAATTGTTGAGTGAAATGAATGAGAAATTAGCAAAACAGGACACTCTTGGTGATATAAGCTATGAGGGTGATTGTAGCAGTAAGGAAAAGAATGAAAATCCTGTTAGAACAAGCAGAAACCTTGTTAGGATCGTACGAGCTAATGATACTCAGAAACTAGGAGAATGAAGAGTGTTGCTATCAACTACCCGCATTTACATACCCGAGTTAAAAAACACCATCACAATGGCGTTCTATCATAATATAACAACTGCACGAAATACTAGTTTCCCGATCCTCTCCATTACCCCTTGACACCTCCGAATTACCCAAAATGGGTAACTTCACCCCCTCTGAGAATCACTGATATATTGTGATCTACCTTTCATATATTTTGCACATAGTGATCTACATGGTATGAGTAAATTTTTAATGAAAAAAATATAAGAATTTGTTTGCAAGAAATTTATATGAGTAAAGGATGTTATTTGTCTTTGTTCTTCGTGTCTTCATCTCGAGTTGAGAACTAGCTTCTTCGACTCTTCGGCGTCCAACACAACAACTGGACTACACAACAAGTCGACGACACGACAAGATCATAACCGAATTGATGTGATGCATGAAGCCATCGCCAAATCCTTGCACTTCAAAGAATACTGATTTCGCTACTGCGCTCGTTAAAGAATAACATTGTTCCAAGGATCAGTTCACATCATAGTCAACGAACTCGTAACACCGAAGCTCATCGAAAAAATTTCCTGGTCATTTGAGACGTCAAATTTCAGTTCGGCGCGAAAACATCACTGAGAAAGCGGTGACCAACAAAACTGGAATCTTGTTATGACAACAGATCAACAGTGATAATAATAGGTGAACTTATAGGCTATAGATTATCGCTTGAGTGGTGTCCTAGTGTCAATAGTTTCGATCGGTTGTGGTATTGGGATTGCAGCCTACTACAGTTGGCAAATGGCATTACTTTTGATCGCCATATTTCCACTTGAAGGTGTTGGAAAAGCAGTTCATCTGAAGTACATCGAAGGACATCATAAGCAAGACGCAAAGGAAATGGCAAATGCTGGAAAAGTATATTGTTTCTTCGATTCATTTAGTACTGACGCGTCATCGCTGAATAGATCCGTGCAGGATGAAATCAGTTCTTTCATTGTTCTTTACTACTTCAGGTCGCCTTAGAAACTATCGAAAACATTCGGACCGTTCAAGCATTAACTCTCGAGCAAAGAATGTATGCCAAATTTTGTGGTTACCTTCAGCAGCCAATTAAAAATGCAACGAAAAGAGCAATCGTTCAGGTATATCGATGCATTTTATCAATTGGAATATATTTTTGATTCATGATAAATGATGAAAATGACCGAAAACTTTGACGATTGAATTCCGTTGAGCAATTTCATACGAAAATTTCTGTGCTTTTGATGCATGCGTCAACTTGTTCCGCCTGTTTAGGGATTATCATACGGCTTCGCAAATTCGATATTCTTCTTTTTGTATTCCGCATCGTATCGTTTTGGAGCGTTTCTGATCATGGCTAAACTTGCATCACCGATTGATGTTTTGAGGTAGGTTTGCAGTTCCTTCATTGATATTTTTGTGAACGTACTTCAAGCAGGAGCATCTAATTAGTACACTGTAGATGATTGTAATTTTGTGCTGTTTGAGAGGGAAAAATTAACTTGTATGTCGGTTTATGAGTGAATAATATAGATTCAGGGCAATAATGATAATACACTGTAACAATAGCAAAGATGAGGAACAACAGTATGAAAGCTAATGAAAAGTGCACTCATTTAGATTATTATAAACAAAATGAGCCATCGTATTTTTCTCTGGTTGTTTCGTGATGTTTCAGAGTGCTCTTCGCAATCAGTTTCACAGCAGGTAGCGCCGGTTATGCGAGTGCTTACTTTCCTGAGTATGCAAAAGCAAAGTTTGCAGCAGGTATCATTTTCAAGATGCTCGGTGAAAAGCCAAAAATTGATTGCATGGGGAAAGATGGAACAAAGATGGTAAATTTTTGTACATTTTCATTGTCCCAGTAATAAAGCATCAATAAACTATGAGACTTAAGTTAAAGAATCAAATCTATTTTTGCTGTAAGTTCATTTCATACTATGTTTGTGGCCGATTACAAAAACCGAGTATCCAATTCATTTATTGCTGCAATTCAATTATGCTGACCGAATATAAGGCGACATAAGTGATTGTGATTTTTAACTAGATCTAAAACGAGAACTGAGGTTATTCTCAAGTTGACAAACTGTGTGTCCTCGATGTGATAGAAAGAATGCTAAAAAAACTCTCGGAATTTATTTCAGGAAATAACTGGTTCGGTAGACTTCACAAAATTACATTTCGCTTATCCGCAGCGCGCAGATGTTGAAGTCCTCAAAGGACTCAGCTTGCATGTTGACGCAGGCAAAACACTTGCGATTGTTGGACCAAGTGGTTGCGGTAAAAGCACTGTGGTTTCGCTTCTTGAGCGATTCTATGAAATCATCGATGGAAGCATCGTAAAGTTTCTCGTTCTCTTCAATGCTTCAAAAATGAATTGTTAATCGCTTGTTCAGTTAGAAAACCTCTAGAAGTACCGCTTGTTCAACACGAATAATCGGATGTATCGGAAATTAGAGATGTATAATATGTTATGTATTTGTCATGCTGAGAGGGTGTTTCCGATGATAACAATCCCCGTCTGGAACAGAAAAGATTTTGCTTAATTGCACGAATTGCAATATAGAGCCGGCGCAAATTTTCAGGCAGTTGATGGTACTGATATTCGCTCATTGAACGTATCCTATTTACGTTCACAAATGGCATTGGTATCGCAAGAACCGATTCTCTTTGATTGCTCCATACGAGAGAACATTATTTATGGACTCCGCGAGGATCAGTTCGACGAAAACGACATCCGAGATGCTGCAGAGCTGGCAAACATCGACAAATTTATCAGCGATTTACCTGAAGTTAATAGTTTTTTCAGTTTTGTGAATGATTCTTACTTCTGCCTTGTCTGATGGAATCAAAACATTATGGCTGTTGATTCGTATCACTTACAAATTATTATGGTGAGGTTTCCATTAACTTTCAGGGCTATGAGACGAGGGTTGGTGAAAAAGGAGTGCAGTTATCTGGTGGTCAAAAGCAACGAATTGCAATCGCGAGAGCGCTATTAAGAAAACCGAAAATTCTGCTATTGGATGAGGCAACAAGTGCACTTGATGCTGAGAGCGAGAAGGTATTCTTGCTTTATTCATCACTACGGGTTATACGAACGAGAAATTCATGTTTCCTTTACGTTGCATTACTGAATTTTTCAGTTCAATTTGCATTGTCAAAAACATTTCAGAGTCGAAACAAATACCTGAGGGATTTTATAAAAGTAAATAATTTCAACAAATTTATTCTGAAGGTTGATTCACTATGTGACATAAATACTCGCTTGAACGAAACTTGCTGTAAACAAAAATATGATTATCATATGATAATGTGTTGATTACCTTTCTATGACAATGTTTAGAAAGAGACTAACTCCATTGATTTGATAAGAGTTGAACATGACATGATACTATTCATTCATTAGGCTCCGAGCAAAACGTTTACGACGGCTTCAAATGGAATGATAAATTGCAGGTAGTACAAGAAGCATTAGATCGTGCCGGCAAAGGAAGAACGTGCATTGTAATAGCACATCGATTATCAACGGTTGTTAATGCCGATTGTATAGCGGTACTTCAGAATGGCATCATTTTAGAGAAAGGTATTGGTTGTTTTCTCTAGCTTCTGAATGTGTTCACTTTTGATTTCTAATTGTGAGTATATTTTCATTCACTGAAATATTTTTTATCGTTGCAATTTTTGCTGAATTTATAACGTGGTTACCTTGAATTGCGATTTCTCTTAGAAATCAGGTATCTTTATCATTAACTTCAATTACAAATCCGATGGAGCCTTTCATGTTTCTGCTCATTTCTGGTTTAGATTTGTGAGTTCAGCAATGCATAGCTTTCTGGTTCAACTTTGCGAGCAACGCAAAACTTGTGCGGATCGCAGTTTCGTGAAATATTGATTACAGGTACACATGCTGAACTGATGAGTCAACAAGGTGCATATTACAAGCTCACAAATAAACAGAATTTGAAGGAAGCAAATGAGAAGCATGATCAACTTGAGGAGCTGCATATGTGAATGAAATTGTTTAGTGACTAGTCGAACGGTATCATAAAGCTTTCAGATATTTTTACGCAGTAAATTCGTTTTTATGTCTCGAAGAATGAAATCATCTTGTTCCAAGCAATAATCTGTTTTACCAAGAAACTTTTATGTTGTGCAAGTTTCCTATACATAGAAGGCTTTAAGCTGATAACGTAATGAAAAGAGCACCACAGAAAAATTCCTGCTCATGAGTGGACAATGTTATTGATGAATAATGTTATTGATACTGTTATTGATACAAGTGGTGAATGTTGTTGATACTGAAAGGGGTTGGATAAATTCATAGAATGTGATTCTCAAATGATACTGCTGATTTTCCAATGAGAGAATTCCAGTAAGGTGGAGGCATAATACTTGTGTTGTGTATTCTTGTCGTATCAGAATATCATCAACCATCGAACCCTCTCACATCAGGCTTGAATTTGCGAATTAGCGGAACGAATGAACCCTCAGAATAGAAGGGTTTATGCGTCAGAATGCATTACTTTAGAGCGCATGGTTTTCACCAACCATGTGTATGATTCTACAGCAGCACACCTCTTTCTCTGTAGGGAAAAGGAAACGGTTCAGCCGGTGTTCAAAATCTGCGTCGTCACTCAAGACGATAGACCAGTCAAGACAGATCATAACCAAAACTGCCAATTCAAAATCCGCTATCAGCTCAGAATGTTTATTGGTAATCAACGTAACGTATTCTTCGGATTTTATTCCTGCTGGCCATCAAAATGGAGTTAATATCTTGCTCAAAAATATGTCAAGACGGGCAAAAGCCGTCGAGTTCACTAGAATTCAAAACTTTCCTCAGGTTTCAAAAATCTGTTTGTCGTTCGTTTAAGTGTCTTTGTGCGTTTGTTTTTGTTTCAAGGGAACTGGTGTTTATCTTGTGGATTTGACCTGATATTGCTGATTGCGAGAGGCGAACTCGTAACGATACCAGCACTGAATAAAGAAAAATAGTTCGGAAGTTGACTGGAACTATCCTCTTTCGAACAAATGGTTGTTTCAATAACTGTAAATGAACCACAATAACATCGAATCGAGACAACCGCAACAATTAAAGAAGCAATCGGGAAGATTGCCAAGCAATTGCTGTTGTATCCTAGGTGATGTCTTGTTGATGGTCTATCCAGTTTAGAACAAGACGAATATGAAATGGAAAACTATTAGGGCGTATCTTACCGTCGTCAAAACGCGATCTTGAATAACCATTACACTACATCATTGTTAGTTGAAAATGAATGAACACTGAATGATAGAAATTGATTTCTGGTCATATTGCTGCATAACTGAAACAATTAATGTGCAAAAATGTCAATTTGCAAAAGAAAATCTGTCAGGGGTGGACTGCAGCCACTGGTGATGCATTTTCAACTTCAATGTGCCCGACAGCTGGCATTAAACATACTCAATTTCACTGATCTATTCTGGGCTGCTAAATTACACTCCCTATATTGCTGTTTGAAATACTGGAGTATTGCATAAGAATGAATTAGTTATCTTACAAAGCTGAGTCCACCTGAGTTCTGAAGTGCAAAGAACTGGCAGTGAACGTTACTAAACCAAGTACCCAATGAGTGGTGTTTTGTTCGAATGATAATGTTGTAGTAATTTCTGATGGTTTCTCTTCTCGTCTGGCATTATTAGCCCGTTTGCACAAAAGGAAACACTCCAATAAGACACACGCAGAAATAAGGAATGAACCATCACGATCCAATGCTCGCCAAAGAGATGGTTGCGATTGAAACGTTTTTTCTTTCGAAGTGTTTATTTCGTGCACGTGCGAATCATTTAGAGACAGCCGCCGTCTAAATGATCGAACGTTAACATTTATTATCCAATAACGCGCACACATTCAACAAAATATTCGATGCACAGATCGGCGGTACGCATTCGCTTGCCGTTGCTTGTCTTGTTTGTCATTCCACGTCACCCTTAACTCTACTCATTGGAACTGTTTATTCACTATACAATTTACCAAAAGTTCATCAGTTTCAATTTCGAAGCACGTACTGAAATATCTTTTTTGTTTCAGGAACGCTTGTAAATTTATTTATTACCTTCCAGTCTTTCTGTAATAATAATCTTTGATTCAACACTTCATTTCTTCTCTTCGTCAATATTCCTACACTATCATACGCCGACGCACTAATTCGTTGTAAATGGGTGATAAAACTGAAAATGGTACGTTTTTATTGATCGTTTGAGTTATTTCGACAACATACAACTGAACGAATTCTCGATGATTGGCGAGTAGACGCGCACAGTGTTTCAACGCTGTTTAAGCGATAAAATGCGTTGAGCTATGAAACAGTGCTACAGTAGTCCAGTACTTTTTGTGCTCAGTTTATTATTACTAAAATTCGTGATGGTGCGGATATTAATTACCTGAAGCAAACATCCTGTCTCCCATCAAACTGATGCAATTTGAAATCCGTGGGCGAAGCGCCTCTTCAAAAACTGTCAACATTTTCACTGTTCAATATTCGAAAAAAGACAATTTTGGCCCTAGAAATTATCATCTCAAAATGTACTTACTCAATTTATAAAGAAGCTATATCAAACCAATCACATCTTTCTAAAGAAAATCGTCTTTTCAAGCGCATTTTTCTCGTTATACGACTTCGTATTCTGTTTTCTAGAGCAAAAATTGCGGCTCAAAATGCTCTATTAAATGGTTAGCTTTGAGGATTAGTTTAACGAAGGAAAAGAATGGATGTTTTCATTCGTAAAACTGTTCTCTTGAAGATAAATAATTGTTGACAAATTATTGATTTTTCGTTAAGATGTACATTTAATGGACCACACTGATATTGTGAGCAAATGATCGCACGGTTTTCTGGTCGTGAAGCGGCCATCAATGCTTAACGCTTAACACATCAAAATCATTCAAAAACCAGAAAACAATCCAAAAGCACATCCACGTTAATCTTTTTTGACAGTGAGCAATATTTTTGGGTCAATAGAGTGAGCTTTGCATTGAATTTCTTCGGAGCACACAGAGCATAATGAGTAAAATTGATCATGTTATTTTGTTTTTGAAGAGTCACTTAAGAGAGATGGTAACAGCCATTGCTATCTGTTTGAATGCTTACTATAATGTTCCTAGTAAATCGCAAATGCTTCATTCATTCCAACTCCATGAAAACAAAAACGATGTAATCATTCAGCTGTATAGTTTTTGAATCAATTGACTGATTGCTGTACTGCATGCAAACACTTATGTAAAATTTCGAAGCTGAACATCATCAAACAATAATAATGAGCACTGATTCTTCATTCGTCTAGTATTCATTGCTATTCATTTGAAGTAATGAACATTGAACTGTCATAAATGAATGCATATTGGAGTGTTTATACAGCTGTAAGTTATGTGAATAGTTGAGCACCACAAACATGTACTACTAGTGAAAAGTGAGAAAAAAATTCAGCTTCATTCAGCTGCTATAAGCACAGTGCAATATTTTGTACGTGGTTATTTGAAATACTTCTCACTCTCTTATCAGTCGTTCGTAGGTTTGGTACAGAATAAGGAGAGCACTTTGAGTTCACTTTGTAAAAAATCAGCGAGCGATAGCACACGTGCAGAATGGAACAAATGAAACGAATAAGACACACTCAAAAAGCACGAAACACCTGCATCGCCTTATCTGTTGATACGTAACCACGCCTTGCACCTCAATTAAAATACGATGATCTGACCGGAATTGATGATTAATGTCATTTACTGTTCAGGACAAAGAAGAGTGATTACGGTTTACGTTGAACCGATTGAGATAGAGCTCGACGATGATGGCAATCTTCTATTCAGTGCATTGCAGTCAGCTGTACCCGGTGCTTCGGGACTTTACTTTAGGGGTGAATGCAAATCAAGCGTCAAATTTGATGGTAAAAAACTTATTGCACCTGCTGATGGATGGAAGGATCGTAAATATTTTGCAAATCTAGGTGTGCTGCTTTAATATACAACTAAAACGAGAAGTATTCTACGTGAGAAGTCATGTAGAAAACACAATATCAGTTCACGAGCAAGAATTTGCGTTTTGCCCAGTTATCTAATAATTTATGCGAGTTTCTGTTGAAGACGATTGTTCGAAAAATATGCTTGAAGTGTTATTCGATAGAAAGCATCAACAATCGATGGAAAACTTGAGTAGCCTGGCGTACGCTTTTTTAATGTGTGTAGCCTTCCTCATTTGGTAACTCCACCGAGAACATTAAGTGAGGAAGTGGTATTCAGGGTGTCGATCAGACTTTCCATTCGGCAGTTATGCAAATGCATCGCGGCAGTTTGAAAGATCCGTTAACGCTGTACAGCGTCTCTTTGGAAAATGCAATCCATTGTTTGGTTAGTATGAATGCACTCTGCTTTTGCGATACACAAGTAGATATTGAGTGCAAGAATATTGATGATTGTTGAAAATGTTGTGTTACGAGAATGGAAAAAGAGTCGGCAAACCTGAACATACGGTCGGCTCGAAAAAATTCGGAGACGGGGAATTTCGAAGAAAAAACTCAATCTGATTACCGTCTCCCATCTCTGAATCTTCCCTGAAAACTAAACTTTTGAATTGGAGTCAGCAAGACCTTTCAAACAACATTTTCTTATGAAAAAACATTGAATTTCCATATATCAAACTAATCCAGTTTCCTGTTTCCTTTTTTTCTGTTTCCTCTGATCAACGAAAATACTTCCACGCCGCGGTCTTCACGATTAAAACTTCCCCTTTTTGTTCCTGTTGAAATGTCGGTGTGCAAATATCCCCCAACCTCAGCATACACCAACAAAAAATTTATGTATCATGACCACAGTATCCCAAGAAGTTGAACTGAACACAGTTAGCATATGGGGTCCAATAACTGATGCGAACATTGCTGATAAAATCGCTCCGGATTTACGTTTTTTTTGATGCTTTGATCTGATTGTATCAATTCTCTGAGAAAATTAGAGGGAATTCAAGGAGACTGTCGGGGAACGGGAATCTTCGACAGTTCTGGAAAATTTGGAGGTGAAGAAAATTGAGGACGAAATTTTACAATCGTAGACCTCGAAAACGCAGTCAGCTCGAAAAAAGTCGGCGACGGAGAATCGGGGACGGTTCCGCGAAATCCCCCGATCCCTATAACAAATTAGTTGAAAGATATGAACATAGAAATGGAAAGTTCCAAAAATATAGTGTGCCCTTATAATGCAAAAAAACACTATTTTGATGTAAACTAATCAGTCAAAGCACCTCTCAATACGTCTACTTCTCGATCTTGATATTTGCTATAAAATTAACCAGGTGCTATCATCATTTTCCATAGTTTCAGACTACAGTCCGTTAGAGCGAGAGTTGATGCCAAGAAAACCGGTAGCGCTGAATGGCACTGCAAAAGAAACATCTGATAATCGAACAGAGAATATGAAACAACTTCTATCCAATATTACGGTTCATCCTTGTTCCCTTTTCATTCTTTTGTTACAGTACAGTGCATATCAGCTTCCATTTATTGCAGTACAATCAATCAAACCAAATGATTCGTTTCAACTTGCGATCATTAATCGAGGAAATCAGTGAGCTTTCATTGAGATGTTCTATAGCATATAGCTTGATCCTGAACCACTCTTGAAAATATCCAAATCGTATTCATACGATATTTGCTTCAAGGATTTTGAATTTTTGACCACACAAGCATTTATATAGGCTTCAGTAATCAGTGGAAAGATATCGTCGTAAATAAGGACCTACTTTTGAGATATAATAACAGCCATGCATATGTTAGGCTGTTGAAATGAGACAATCATAGGCACGCGATAAAAACTCGCACTTTCCAGCAAAAACAGTCGAATCAGCCTTCAACGACTCAACTGGACGATCAGAAAATCACACCACTGGAGCAACAGTTTGTTGATTTGGCACGTATTTCAACAGCAAAAGACACAATCATTGAACAACAACGTTCAGATATAAGGATGCTTAACGATAAGATGGAAATGAAAAATAAGTGAGTTTAGTGCTCGGAAACGGTCCTCATTGCGGTTGAAAAATGCGTTCATCACGAGAAAACCATGCTTTCTCTATAAGCAATTCTCATTTTAAACCAGTGCATTCGATATCTCAGTTTTTGCCTCCCGTTCTTGTTCTAAAATGAACATGCTCGAGAATGCTATGCATATTTCTACACATTATGCTAGTGCAATTGTGCAATAATAAACGATACTCAGTTTTCTTAATCTAGTAATCAATATAAAATTTAACACTGCTTCTTATAAACTTCTTAAAAGGGAAATTAACCAGCAGTCTTACAGAGAACTAAACGAAGCACTTGACGAACTGTCAAAAAGCGAAAGGCGATGCAACGCAAAAGAAGAGGAATTGATAATTCTGAGGAATTTGAGTAAGGAGCAAACGTATATGTGCGAAAAGGTGTGTTTGTCAGCAAATCACCCACACTATAGAAAATTTCAATTCGTGCTTTGCTGACGGATACGGACGATTTTTGAACAGCTGCTCTACTGTGAAGACAACTGATCAAAAAGATCGTGGTTTTACGGAAAAATCACATGATTTTTTAATGATCATGTAATCGAGATAGTGCAATTATCATAATTCAATGAGCGAATCTGATGTGCTTCTTGATCGATCATCCAATTCACTTCACGTATTTTTTACAGTTATTATTGTTCTGAAATCGTTATTGGTGCCTCCATAATATGTAATGTGTTTTCTATGAATGAGTGGAAAAAGTGAGCCAATTCAGGTGAACGAATTGACCAAACGGTTGTTGGATTCAGAGCAAATAATAACTGAACAAAAATCAAGAAGCAACAGCTTGATTGAGAGGTGCATAGCCTAATACTTACATATTACTATCAATTTTAACATTTTTCCTATCCGTTCTTGCAATATACAAGAATCAAAGCTCGACACAGTGCTAAGATGTCACATCGAGTCAATTTCAGACGTTCTTCACAATATTTTAAGCACTTGCGAGTTTTCAATCTGACATTCATTTAAACAATCTTTTAAACAATTTTATAGGATTAGAGAATTAGAAGAACAGAAAGCGCAAGCAAGAACTCAACTTGAACAGTCGATTGCTGAATTACAGAGTACTCAAATCAAAGCCAAGGATTTGGAAGTTCGCGTTCAAAAACTACAACCACTCGCTGAGCGCCGACAAATTATGGTGATCACTTTATTTATGCTCACAAAATAAGCAGAATTATGGGTTTCATATTCGAATCGTTGCGGTGAATTTTTTGAAAATTCGCGAGCGATTCCAATTCAGCATATTTAATTAACCACTCAAATGTGTGATTCATGTATAACAGTGATGTGTTCGTCATACAATACGGCACTGTTGTTGTTTTGAAGTTTATAGCATGCTTGTTTAAGCTCAGCTGCAGTTATCGTTGTTAAAAGACTGGTATAAAAATCGGAAAGATGGATATTTCAGGATGATGAACAAATACTCACCTACGCTGAAATGTCTGATTCAGTGGCAACGTTAACGAAGCAGAACCAGAAACTTGAGAACGAACTGAAGGAAGTGCAGGAAAAATATAACCAACTGAATCAAATTTATACCGAAGTTGTCGCTGAAAACACGAAAGCGCTTTTAAAGAAGTGCGTAAATGATTGCCTTTAGTCATTGCGCATTCAAATTTCGCAACTGATCCGTAGGAAGGTTTGCATCAATGGAGCAATTGACGAAACACTGATTACAGTGAATAGATCAGTGGTTCTCACGTTCCGGTGCTCCATTACCCCTTTTGATGATCTGGCAGGCCGCCGTCACCCCCTCCATCCTTGATATGGGAAACTATGGGTACAAGCAGAAAACCGGTCCAAAAATTTCTCAGCGGTGTGAAAGAAATTAGTATCCTAGACTATTGCGTTGCTCATTGCTGCAATCGACTATGACTGCATGAAAAGCTATTGTCTCTTACACCCTCACTACAAACTGATTTAGACGAATTCTCATTCTTTTCAGACGTGTTGTAGTCACTCTCATAGCTAATACATGCGAATATCGTTCTCTTGACGAGTTTTTCTCATTCATTTCGACTCATTTCACTTCACAGTTCGAATCACTTTATTATTCTGTAGCATATACTATTTACTGGGTACATTGACGAGTGTTGACAGCCGAAATCAACAATACAACAATCGAATTGAATTGCTCAACAACGTTCGACAGTCAAATGATCAATTATAGAGTGTATTTGATAGAATGAGAATTTAACTTTAATTGTTGAGTGAAATGAATGGAAAATTAGCAAAAGAGAACACTTTTGGTGATAAAAGCTATGAGAGTGATTGTAGCAGTAAGGAAAAGAATGAAAATCCCGTTAAAATATCTGAAAACTCTGTTAGGTTCGGACGATCTGCATAACTGAGCTACGAAACACCATCACGATGGTATTCTATCATAAAATAACAACTGCACGAAATACTAATTTCCCGACTCCCTTCATTACCCCTTGACACCTCCATATTACCCAAAATGGATAATTTCACCCCCTCTGAGAACCACTGAAATAAAGCGTTGTTATTGAACGGAAGATTAATTCTGATTTGGAAGAACATCGAAACATTTCATTTCTACAGAAGTAGTGATGACGTAGGAGTGAAGATAACTGATGGTGAATCGAAAGCACACTCGGGTTCAACTGAAGGCAATGCGAAGAATGCGTTAACATGGCAAGAAGAGGTCAGTTATTCCATAACTGGAAACGCCACTTAACCTAAAGTGATTTTGAGCTGCGATTTCTGAGTGCGTTTGAAAATTTTCAACATTATTTGAACATATTTACCATTTTCAATACGTGAGCGGTTAACCATTCATTATTCTACTGTTGTTCTGCCCGAAAACATCGAAAAAAAAGCGTTTTTGAAGGCTCAAGTAAAGTCATCGATCTGTGTCCAATTACTGAACAAAGTTTCATTCTCAACCTCACCATGAAAGTTGCTCAGGTTTGAATTTTGTTCAGAGAAAAGCACTTAAAAGTGAACTGCTGGCAAGTGAAAACAAAGTCGCTGAGCTGACTCGAATGGTGCACGCATTAACTTCTGAGGCGGCAAATAGCGAGCACAGGTAAGACATCATAAAATTTCGAATTGCAAATAGTTATCGACTTAATTTATGATGTCACAGTTACTGAGACTTTCAAATGAACATAGAATTATGAAAGATATTTTCAGAGCTACAGAAGCCATTGCTACACGAGATGAACTGAGGCGCTCGCTAGATACTAAAATTCAGGTCAGAATGCCATACACGACGACAACCATTCACTTCTAAGCTTACGCTTCTCCACCGCACGAACGCTTCACTCGTTTGCATGAACCATCTTAAACAGTTTCGTTTTGTTGATTGGCATGAAATCTTGCTTTAATATTGCTTGTAGTCATCCAATCAAAAAATCAACGTTATCTAACCTTACCTTAACCTTTTGTAACATTTCAAATCGATATCACTAACTGATCACTACCACTAATCATCAATCAACAACTAACATCGTTCACTAGCTTGGGTATGCTTTTGTGTATCACATCACTAATCTACTAAACCTTCATGGAGATAATTTAGCACATATTCGATTAATTGAAACTATGATAACGCAAAGACTATTGTCCTCAAAACCAATGGAGGGACGTAATTGTGTACGAGTGATACAAGAATCGTCATGCTCCAAGATGAAGCTCACGTATCATATGTTACCTAATAAAACGATTTTTCCATTTAACAATTTCGCTCTAATTGTTTTTTCTTCGAAGGTGAATTGTTTTGCTAGCGAACCACTCATTTTAAGCTATGAGAGTCACGCAAATGACAATATGATGAAATCATTGAAAAGAGACGAACAATGTACATAATTAGGAAAACCATCGGCTCTACAGTTTCTCACTGACAAAATATCTAAAGCATTCAACTAACGCTTCCTAGAAGGATTGAATCAGCTGAACATCCCAATAAGAAATACCGCATGGTGAGCCTATTTGGTGAGTACAGGTCTACCTGCAAATCAGCCCCTATCAAAAATTCTTCACAGTGACAGCAGAAAAATGCTGGAAGCACGAATACCAAATAAGTGCACGAGTCAAAAAGCGATTTTCGTATGCACATCACACTACAAAATTGTGTGAAATACGGTTACACTTACACCTCTATCAGCAGTCAGTATTTGGGATGAAATTGGCTGATTTCGAAAGTGAGAACTTCCATATTGAATCGGCAGCGTGAAGAGTCCCAGTAATGCTATAACGGCGTACAACTGATCACTAATGGTTTACTGACAATGAGTTGAGTGAGCCAAGAACGTGTAAACTCCATTTTCTGCAATTGCGTTGCGTTAACATACTGAAATTAGCGGTGCGGGAACAAAACAGAATATGAAAGTGAAGAACGGAACAGATCAGAACAGTTTGCGAAAAGTGTAGGATCACTAGTGTTGATGGATCGTTGACTTGAGGATATTGGAGATGAGTTTATGATTGCATGCAAAATGCGCATGTTTTTGAAGGGATGCACAATAGCTGGTGAAAGTGTCTTTTTATTTGGCTGATCATATGCTTTTCATATCACCTGCGGTTTGGTGTTGGCTTATTATTTGACCGAATCAATTGATAAATGGAAAAGAACGAATTGATCGATGAGTATGAGTACTTTCGCTATGAATATTCTTCGAAAATGATCAAATGCAAGTGTGTGGTTTTCTGGCAGTGTGTATTCAACAGGGCTTTCGAAGAAAATAAGCACCAAAGTTGATGAAATTCACCGAATAATTCAAAAGTTTTTGCACAAAATAATAATGACTTTCAATATGCTTGACTGCCTAGTTTCGCACCTCGCTGATTTACTAATTTGCGTGACAGAAATTTATTCTTTCAGATAACAATCTCAAAATGATATTCGAAATTGGTAATAAAAAATCACTCGACAATAGCACCGTTGAGTAGTGCATTGATCGGCCGTTCGGCAGCGTTGTTGTGTTTCGTGTTAAGGCTTTTTTAGGACGTGATTTTTCATTTCATGGAATAATCTTTCTTGTTCGGCATTTTTTTCTCGAACAACAATGCATATTGCCAATATTGATACGTTTTTTGAATGCTCAGCCAAATGTGGATATGTGAATGAACTGTTACGATCTTATGATTTTAACAAACCTTGATTTTTTTAGTGTGTTGCATTAAAGATTCCGCTTCGTATTTGTTTCAAACTAATTGCGATCAGAACTCTTCAAAAGTACGTCTCTGACCTTTCACAATGCTCCCTATGTAGTCTTTTGGATGCTGCCAAGCAAAAAAGCAGAATTTCAAGTGGTAGAAAATGATATTTATCCATTCAAAATATCTCTTCTCTGTTTAATGGACGTAAACATGAAATTGAGACGTTGATTGATCAATGGTTTTTAGTTTTGATCAACATCGTTCATATCTGTGTTTTCTTGTTTCATCCTCCATTCGTGTATTGTGTGCATGATATCTGTTCGGACTGATCTGTATGGGAACCTTGTGCTGGTAATGTGAGATGCTTTCTTGAAATCATTCGCAAGTTGTGTGGGCAATCGAATACTGATTCACGCATGGTCTTTTCAAACTAACTCAGTGTGGCAAATCTAATCAATTACGCAGAAGTTTACGAAATTTCTTCTCGCCAATTTTGTTCTCATCATCACAATTAAACAGTGGCAGTAATACGTTAGGAACATTCGTCCCCTCACTGATCTTGTGAAGCTTATTTCATCATGGCTACCTGAGAGAGCGAAATCCCTCTGAGGATGTTTGCAGCTGAAAAGTTCCTATATCTCTGATACCAGCAATGTTTTTCTACTGCATAGTGTTGAGCTTTCTTGCTTATAACAGGAATAATTATAAAACTTATTCCTTGCATGAATCACTCAAATGTTTTTCTGATTGATTGGATTCTCTAGATGATTATTGAAAGATGTATAGAGAATTTTTCAGCAAGGAAAAGACTGAATAATATCATAATCCATCGGCATTTTAACAGAAATAGAACTTCTGTTCTAATTGCACTCATAGTAGTACGCCTACCAGTAGTAGCTTCTCTCAAAAACAACAATTGTGCAAGTAAATTACGTTTTGTTGAGCTGGGTTGATCCTGCATGTGGATTGCATTTTATCATTTCTTGCTGCATACTGCTTTCAGACATTAAATGAATAACGATTCTTCAATGACCTTGAGCATAATCTTATTTCAACTTGACAGTGCTTCTTCATTGGATGCTATCTTAGAAGCGTTCATCAATATGCATCCCATGAGTTTAAGTGATGAAAAATTGAATGAAACAATTGCAATCATGAAACTCTGAGACGAAATTGTTTCACTGGGAACGTCTTTTCTATCGCTTGTGCTAAACCGTGCGAAAGCTTGATAGTTAATCAATTTCAGGTCATATCCGATGCGCGTATCCTCATTCTTGATGCATAAAGGCGTATTTACAAGCAAAAATCCATTCTAGAGGTATCTCATCGATGCCCGCAATTTTAGTTTCTTTTTATTTACAATAAAATCACTTGTCATAACTTATGGTCAGAGTGTTTATGAGAGAAACAGCCACACAGTTCTTGTTTTATGCAGCAGTAAAACTGACTTAATTTCCAGCCGTATTCTGAAGAAGTGAACGATGAATTCAGAATATAATTGTGATATTTATTTGCAAATGTGACTGTTTTCCATTTTGTTCTGTGCAGAATACTTTCTTGGTTGTTGAGGAAAAAGCGTTGAGCGTGAATTGCTGATCAGAAAAGCGCTGTAGTATTTGAGGAAAATACTTTCGGTTTTGAAAGACGAAACTTGGAGAACGTGTGTTACTTCTTAAGAAATAAGCTAGCAGCTGCGTTAGTGAGTATTCATATAAATGGAGAGCGTTCGATTCTGTTGAAGTGCTAAAGCCTTTGAAAACGCTTTTGCTCATCGTTTGTTATCTCATGCCCACAAGTGGCAATAAGTGATTGATTCAGAAGCTACAACAATGATTGTTCATTCAATCAATTTTGCGATTCATAAATGATTGATTTTACGTTGATAAATTGGATGTGAAACTTTTGAGTGTGTAATTTCGTGTTGAATAAATCTAACTCCTCCCTCGAAAGCAAATTTTGATACTGGATGTTCGGATTGAATCGGGGAAGATGCACTGAATGTTGTCAACAAAAAATCATTGGAAGAAACGAAAGCATTTTTTATGCTGGCAGCTTCACAGTGGGTTTGGTTCATTGGTACAGGAGAACATTGGAAATCCTATAGGCACGCTTTGTGTTCTAGCGATTTTTTTCTTAAATCCATGGACACTAAAGCATACTGCACCTTCTCAATGATCCCTATTCCATATTTTTCGGGTTTTTTTGCAATAGATTTTTTTCGATATCTCACTAATTCTTTTTTTTGACATGCACTGAATATTCAACGAGCTGGAGTGATCAATTAAAACCAATTTCATTGCTTATCAAATGATGTAAACGAGAGAACAGCTAAACTGTTTTCCATTCAGAATTGTTCTATACTGAAAAGTTGATTTAGACCGTATAAATTTTCATTTAGAGAATATTCAGTACAACAAAGAGGTGCATTGATTCGGTGAGCGTATTTTTCCAAGTGTAGTTGTTATGCTGATGCTGTCGATCTTGCAAATGTTTTCTGAATCTTACAGTCACTAATGGCAAATACAGCGAATGATGAAAGAAGTAAACGGCTTTTTGACCTACGTTGTGCATGTAATAAAAGGGGCCTTGAACATGAGAAGAACTGCTTCGCGGCTGTTTATAGCTAAGCAATTGCAGGAATCAGTGCTAGAGGAGCGTCAAAAAGCTGATTATTTACGACATGATCTGAAAGAAGCGCAGCGGCGAGTTGCTGAACTCAATTCGCTGATCGCCGACTTCAGCTCTGATGCAAGAAACAGCAGACGAGATGTCACCGACCTCCTTTAGACGCCTGAACGCTTCCTTATCTATGCAGCAAACTCATTGTAACCTTGAAATATCCTTTTGATGCGTGTCACAATTGCTTACTCTTAACGGCATTTCATTTCTCAACCAATAACGTTCATCTGCAGATGATGGCCAAAACAACGGCACAAACTGTTCCCTGTTATTCTCAGTAATCTGTTCATTACCCACCTGTATATTTCTTCGCGTTTGTTGTCAAGCACCGCTCTGTTCATCACGATTAATAATAACCATTCATTCACCTCGAAAATTGAATGCAGCACAGTGTAGATAACCAATTACACGAGTTGATACATAATCGTAAACAATAAGCTCGTTGATCATTTTTCACCTGTTATCACTTCCAGCTGCTGGACCGAATGGTTTGAAATGGTAAAAGCCGTTAAACAAGATCAGCGTATGAATTGCGGTAATTCCTTTCCACGGGCATGAATCTGTATATTCATAGGGAAATGCGTCACAGTCTTACAATCAGATGGGTTGAACATTTCTTGAGTATGATTTAGCCCTCAATATCATGCATTTTATTATCTTGCTTCAGTTTACACACAGCTATTCTGTTACTGACTTTCAAGTGAATACAAAGGAATCGAAGAAGAGCGAATATGAAATACTGATGAGCTTGACTCCGTATCACGCCAAAAGTTCTGCGCAAAACATTCTCAGCTATTGGCTCACAATTCATTGTAGTGTCAACATGCGCTTAGTGAAATTTATTGGACGATGGAGAACAAAACTGATTTGCTCACAGCATTACTCAGTCGCATTTCAAGTCCGCTCATATTTTTCACGCATTTTAAGTATGATCGGTGCTACTCGGCTCAATGACAAGTATATCAATGGAGTAGCATATTTCCGCTGTCAATAGAAGTGCATTAGCTGTGAATTTTTTAAAGTGCAGAGTTGTTTGTTAGCCTGTCAATGTCGGTGAAATCCTTTCACTGAAACAGAATCCAAAATTTTGTCTTATCTGATCGAAGATGAAAAATTGTTCAGCTCTTTTGATATACTCATCACTCCAGTGAATCGTAAATTTTTGGCCGTCACAAGGGCAGATCATAATGGAATATATGTATAATCTTTGTGACAGTTCCAATAATTGTTCTCGATTGAGACACTTCCGTGAGAAAGACAGATTTGGTACAGTGGTATTTTATGAAAAGTACAACGGAACTTATGTTTTAAGAGAGAGTGGAACTCTTTCGCAATCAAAACAATCTGGTCACGAAATATGATTAGAATCTGTTATTATACAACTGCTTGACGGTGTCTATTTGAAACATTGCTGTATTATGGGGCTAATGGATTACAGTTCGATAATTAGCATAGAGGCTGTTGCAACCTTAATGAAAAAAGGAATAGCTTCATCGGATATGCTTTTAATTCGTTGAACATTATCATTGTCTTGTTAAATCATCGCTTACAAGTGATCAATTCCGCTCGACATAAGATGCAAATGCTGTCATTTCCGACGGCGGTTTGCAAAAATTTTCAAAATATGTCTGCTAAACAAGAGCGAAACTTTACGGAAATAACATGTTTCTAATTATGTGAGGAATGCTTTGCAGCTGGGTAAGATTGTGAAGTAACGTAATTGCTGTATCAGAAACGTCTCTCGGATCAAATCAGTATTCTGAATGTTACAGATAACTAGTAATGTTCTTCACTACTCGTTCTAATGTCACATTGTATTACTAGAAAATCAGATTGATTTGTATCGCAATTGAAAGCGATACCGTCTGAATTCGATGAATTCGTGAACAGTATAAATTTGAAGTGATCGCAACAAATTTGTACATTACGTTGTTTTAAACTATGCGGTCAATGTACATCTTCTGTATGCTCCTTCTATTGACTGCTTCGTATACAGGTATGACCCGTATTTTGTCCATTATCTCTTCGATTGTTGAAATAAGGCTACAGAGCTTGAAATTCCCTCTCATCGTATCAGAAAAAAATTAGGGAACTTCAGAAGCAATTATATCTTTTAGATGAATTTCGGTCACAATGAGGACGACGATTTTTGATCGTTGTAGCAGCTTGTTGGGTATCTATCAAAGTTCAAAAGTAGTTGAGGACGAATCACTGACGAAGAGTGGATTTCAAAAAGCATCTAGGATATTGCTTCTTACGCCCTTGCCTTCCTTTAGCCATGTCGCAGAACATCATTCCTCACTGCAACAATCTACCTGGCTACAATTCCCTCCTCCTCTGACCATCCATCACAATTTGGTGACAATTCAGAGGAAAGCTGGGAAATGAATCCAGTGATCGAGAACCTTCCTCCTAAGAACACATCGATCATATCAAAAGGCTCCGCGTTTTCATAAACTCACTGTAGTAATTCGATTGGAGACTTTGGACATCATGAACTGCAATGCGTTCGTTTACGTGACATTTACGTTGCCATTTTCCTGGTACAGCATTATGCGTTGATTAACCTGTGAGCTTTTTGAAAGGTGTTATATGCAATAGTAAGAACATCAAAATGAAATCTTTCATAAAGTACACATTTCAAAACTTCACAATCAGTTCTTTCTGTATGTATTCTTGATCGCATTATGAATATGACAAGATATGGATTATGCTATCTACACATCATTATTTGGTACAATTTAAAATGTTTTAATCGGTGCCATGTTGTGCTCAAACTTTTGGAATCGTTGATCTTTCATTTAGTCTCGTACTAATGACTGAATTTTTGGAATCCTCTGTTTTCAGTGCCTTCTCTAAAATTATAATTACTTTTCCTTGTTGATGTCATTACTGATCACTAAATCCATAAATCAGAATAAATATTTTCATTAGATTGAAAATAGTTTTATTATCTACAATAATCACAGCCACGCTCGACCGTGCACTACAGAAGATGAAAATTTTGAAATATTCATAGGCTTGAAGGATTCATCTTTTCTTTATAACACGTTGTACCTTTTAAAAACGTTACGTCAGCTCATTCAACGTTTAACGTTGTACCACAAAAATGGTCGTGCAAATGACAATCGCGCAAACGATCGCAAATGGCGCAAATAGAAATACGTTGTCCCGTTGCATGCAGTATCCAGGTGGTGCACTTTTATTGAAAATTCCATGCGGGCAGTATAAATCACGCATTGAGTGAAATGGTGAACCCTCTTCACATCGTTGAGCACTTACTAAGAGCAAACGCAGTCTCCTCAACGTATTTGAGGTTTTCAGATGCGGAAAGGTTTTCACTACCTAGGGAGCTGAAAGCATTGGGAAAACAGTTCGAAAACCCGAACTTTATGTTTGGTGGACGGAACGACGAAAGTGACGAAAGTGCGAGCAGTGAGGAAACGGGTGGATCTGATCAACAGCAAATGGATGGATATCGTTTACCATACGCTGATCGAGCTCAACAATGGAATCGATGAGTGGCACGCACTTGTAAATTCAGCAGTGAACGTTTATGCAGAATATAATGTTTGCTTAAACGATAACTCATTTGTTAAGTTTAATTGTTCCTTGAATGACGATTTCTTTCAGCATCAATGTTAGTGCTCAAATTTTTCGACAAATCAGAGCGTATATGCGCAAATGCTAGGTACTGATCGAATTTGAAGACTACGAAATCTTGGTCATTCAATAGCCTCACCGTAAGAAACTTGACTGAGTAATTAGAAAATATTGAGACCGGATTCAAGTGTAACACCTAAAAGCTACCCGTGCAAACAAATAGTTTCTGTCTGTTTCAAAGAGCCCAGAGGTTTTGATCGATATTCCACTAGAGCATAACAACAATCACTTTGAATGTATCGTTTTAAGGTTGCAGCTTGTTTCATTGTTGTGGCGCTGTGTATAGAAAAATCGGCATTCTTCTTGAAATCTGCAATTCCTTTGAACTATATGTGAATTTAAAGTCTGAAATGTACACGTTTGTTGGTATGAATGTAGCAAAAAATTTTTAGAGAAGTATTCGCTATCAAATCAGAAAGTTGTTCATCATGTAATTCACTGGAAAAGCACTTGTGGTGTAATTCAGTGGTCACAATTTCACATAGGATGATTTGAATAAAATGTTCAAATGTTTGAACCTCTCCAGTCTTCATATGTATTGTAACACTGAACACACTATAAGAGTAGCCACCGATGTAGGTGCTGTTTACGCTGAACAAAGAACAGTGTACAGAGGGAACTTGCGATTAGAGACCAATGCAAATTCATGCAAACTGGTTAATGCCAGTGGAAACATTGTGTAAGAGCAACGATTTTTATTCGGCATAATTTGAAATGCCTTTTGCATCGTACAAACTGTAAATCATGAATCTGTGACACATTTGAAATACCATACTTTGATGACAATAAAATTTGTATACCTATGCATCACCAATTAAAAGTCAGTTATTGAGACACACGTAAGATAAAACGTTCATTTGCTGACATAGATGCAAAATAACCTACTAAATATTCTTTTACGTGATTGGTTCAAACTTCCGCAAACTCGATCGGTATCATCCAGTGGGTCAGGCAATAGAAACTGAATTAGCGCATGGAACATCTTGAAAAGAAGACTATGCAGAAGACGAATAGCGGCCTAATATATTATGCGGCTCATTGTTAAATACAAAAAGTAGTTGACTCCATTGTGTTTCATTTAGTAACATTTATCGTTTAAAATTTCATTCAGTATAGATGAGTATCCGATGATTAGATAATATCATATTTCAGTTGAAAATTACTGTTTCGTTAATCAGTCCACTGCATACTTTTGCGAAAGATTTTTCCATATGTATTAAAGGTATTGTCTTAAGTGATCTTGGTATTCGAAGAAACTGATAGAATGACATGACAATATTTTTGAATGACACAGATTGCTATTTCAAGACGGTAAGGAATCAACCAAATCAAAACTTGAACACTGTTAATGTCAGCAGGGTACTACCTATGCTCCACTGAATTTCACATAGAAATTTTCAGCCGAATAAAAGTCGTTCCTTGAGTACTGCATGCATTTGATATCACAAGCATGCAATGAAGTTTGTCATGTAGACCATCACCTTCATGAGGAGCTTTTGTTTTTTTTTCTTGTTGCAGTCACTATTCACGATTGCTCTTATATCGCAATATTTCACTTGATGCACAGTAGTATCGCTTGAAGCACAAACAATATGGAAACCTGGATGTGAATGGTGTAGGAATCATGAGCAAATGAGATGAAGTCAGTTTTCAACTACATTAAATTGCATTATTGCTGAAGAAAACAATGAAAATAGTGAATTAGTCTGAAGCGAATATAATGAAAATCCATCGATTCATCGCTCAGATCTAGCGCTGCTGTAGTATTATTTTCAAGGAATAGAGAAATCAGGCACTGGTGAATCCCATAAAAGCGACTTGTCAAAAAAGGATGAAGAAGTAAAGGCGAAAAGAATAATTCTATGATCAAAATTCGTCACATAAATAATTTCAGCGCGCACGAGCACTATCGCGAAATGGCCAACAATAAGGCTGCATAATTGAACGCACAAATGTCATTCACTTTGCTGAAAAATACAAATCGTTGACTCAATATTGGAAAATCGCACTGTGAAAGAAAACAGCACTAGTAAAAGTTAAAAGTTATCTCAAATTAATTCATGTTACACTCCATGACAAAAGATACATCGAAATTTATTTCAGTGACGCCATTTAACCGAAAATACATGCTGAGACTATTATACAATGATATCATCCCTTCAGAAAAGCTGCGAAACAGTCAGAAACAATCTCGCATGCTTTTGAGCGATTAATTACTGTTTGAGTCACTGCCAATGACGAGTCTTTCAGATGATGCTTAAGCGAAGAGAAGCAAATGACGAACAGGATGAACTGTGAAAAGAGCTTGAAGCCTTTTCGAATGATCTCAGTCCCATTCCAAGTCGACAATGTTCACTCGAAGTTCGTTGAGCATTCGCTTACCATAATCACTGGTGCATTTGTTAGCCTTCCAGTGCATCTCGCAAAGCTGCTGTTTACATCCTGAATAATCTTTCAATCTATCGATCACGCTCACAAAATAAATAATCCACTTTCTTCACAATCACCTAGTATGCAATGCGAGCGTTGATTTATTTCGTATTTGATCACTTATTGGTAGGATGACCTCACTAGTCAAGTAAAACCCCCGTAAATGCACTGCTATAATTCCATCTGAAGCATCAAAGCAACACCGTACATTTGGCATGGACCCGATACATGCAACGCTTTAACAGTGACTTTTGGCTAAACGATCGTTAGATGTAAGCAATTCGCAAAAAGTTGTCACTGGCTCATTGCTCATAGGCCGAGCAAGATTTTTGCTCACAGTTTGTTTTGCGAGTTTCAGCACCTCTCCCAAAATCACCTTAGAAAAAAGGCTACTTCATAACAAGATGTTGAATCGAAGGAAAACGAGCATGCTTCGCATACCTTCACAATAGGCCGTACTGGTTATCTTTTTACACATGTCGCACATCGAACGCTTGTACTGCGTCCGATATCGTTCCATCTTGAACAGATGACTGTTCATTGCTTCGATTTCACGAGTTTGTATTAAATTCAAATTTGCTCCTATGATCGCACCGTACAACTGCAAGCAAATAAACCGTTTTAAAATTTCAATCGTGGTGCAATGTGTCATAGGATCAGTTTCTTTTCTGAACAATTGTTGAGCGGGAATTATGGTGGTTGCGAATGTGAAACGAGACCGCATCAGGTTCATACTTCAAAACCGGTTCTATCAGCCTGTTTACTACTGGAGGATGCAAATATCAATATAGCACTCATATCATTACTTATTTACTCGACCAGTATTCCATGAACTGAAATTTGTAGCAATGCACTTTGAATAATATGGGAATCAAAATCATGAGTGAGTCAACAGGTTGATTCAATTTGCAAACAGTTCCAATTGCCCAACTGAAGTGTATGATCAACAACATGAAACTGATCTTGAACAAATGACTGTTCATTGCTTCGATTTTAAGAGTTTGTATTAAATTCAAATTTGCTCCTATGATCGGCAATTATGGTGGTTGCAAAAACTTGCTAAATTCTTTCAAATCTAGCAAACTGCGCAAATGCTTCTCAGCAAACAGCATAATTCTCCCAACCAATCTGATCGGCATAATTTTTTTTTCAAACCACACCATTGGAATCATACTAATTTATCATTAATCAATTTTGCTCTAAATACAGTCTTTCGGCTTGTGATCAGATGTCATCCTAAGAATGCTATGCCCACCAATATCTGCTTTCGCAAATAGGTTTCACTGATGATGCTTTTTTTCAAAGAATGAATGGTTTCTGACAAGAAGAAGAAAGAAAGAATTGAATCGCTTTCCTACTTGAGAAGGTAAAAGACGACTCAGCTTTAGCCGGTTAAATGTGGTTTTCTCTTCAGCTGCGAGTCTTAGAATGAGTCGAACGATCACTTCCTTTCTCAGATGGAACTCGTTTGCAGCTAACAACAGCGTAAGAAGTTGGTCAGGTTTTAAACGCCTAAAACGTTGTTAAGACGTCATGATGCTGCGCAATGGACTGCAATCAGGAGGTAAGAACAGCATACTACCCTTTGATCAATTCATAATCTACTATTACCCTTCAACAGCTCCCGAAAACATTCCATAAATGCCACATTCAAAAAACGGAACATCAACACTGCAGTGTTTATGCCAAATATTACAGCTGTGCATTTTTTCAGAGATCATTTCGACAGTTGTTCTCCATAAAGACTTTTCTTCAGAAAGAATTTAGATCTCATCTTCCGCGATTCGTTTACCCACAATTTCACCAACAAACGACGAAAAGTAAGAAGCTTATTTGAGAACTTTGTGGAATATATAGTCTCATAAGGTAACTGCAACGAAAGAAATATGCTAATCATTCTGAACAGACTCTTGCAAAATCAAATTATCCTGTGAAGCGCCATCATTTTGGTTGTTTTTTTGTGCAGTCAGTAAGTGCATATGTATTAGAGTCAGTGTACTCACTCCAGGTCGATTTTATTCAAAATGAATTGTTCACAAGCATCGACCAACAAAGCCACTTGATACTTATTGGCCAGTCTCAACACGGTTGCGAAATTACCATCTGGAATGTGCGGATTGCTCAATCGTATCACTCAATCAAATTTTTAAAGCCGTTATTTTGAGTGAACTCGAACATCGCAATATGGTCGAGCATAGTGACTCGCCTTATTGCAAGCCAGATCTAGTTTCAAAGAATGTTATGCAGTTTAATATAAAACATAAAACTGAACTCAGACATTGCTTATTAATGAATTCGAAAAATATTGACAGTGACGCATAATTACTTCTGATAGGGGTTTTCTCACCTTCAAAATTTACTTCAGAGAACGGCCAAGGGCGAGGTGAGGGGAGAATGTTAACTTACATATTTTCCACAGCCCAAAGAATGTGCGTTTTAGGAAAGTGAATGTATCAACTGAAAGAAAATGAGGTAACATGCCATTTATGCAGCTTGGTTCGTCGAGACATCGTAAGAAGATCGAAATATCGTTGCTTTTTTCGTCGACGATTTCTCTTGATAATTCGCGTCCGTTTTCGAATTCTTTCCCGAACAACATTACCGCGAAAATAGGTGAAACCTTCGAAAGACTTGCGGAATCGATCAGGAATGTTTGATCTTTGACAAGCAGTTTGAACGGTCGACCAAAACCCGAAACGGATGGTTCCTCCTCGCTGTAGTGAGGCAAATCTGAGTTTATTGCTATGGACATCATTGCGCTGTTATAGGAACTGAAACCATTGTCATTATTCTAGAAGTGTAGTTCAGCTTAAGCTCTTCAAATGAACGATAGGGAGACAACATCAACCATGTTCGACAAAAAAGCAGTAATTGTTGCAAACTGATGGTCGATAAAGGAATAAAATACTTTCGACATATCATATAAAATAAAGGGGATGAAACAAATGCGATTGAAGCCAGCCTAAACATATAATGTCAAATCTTAGTACTGTCAATAAATGAAATGAAGCGAGGTAGTGAATAAAGTTTCGCATACTGAATGAGTCAACAATCAACGCTAAACTTCAGTGAAAACAACATTCATCAGTATTCAGCAGCAATCAAACAAATTCATTCCAGAACAGCTGTTTTATTGGATAGCGGTTGAGAAGGAAGCTTGGATTTGCCGTTTTGAGTGGTCACAGGCAAGGATTACATTACAGACGGTGTTATTGGTAGCTGCTTTCATAGAACCATTTTGTCAATCTCTAAAAACGCTTCTTATAAACAGCAAATAAACAAACAAAGAAACTAAAAAAAACAAGGGATAATATCGTATTTGGTTGAAATGGCGAAAGCTAGTTCGAATCAAAACAAAAATTATTTTGCACCTGAACTTGTTGGATTGTCAGACAACAACAACAGCATCAACACCAACAACTAACAACACGATACCAATGGACGTTGTTGTTGTTGCTAGGTGAATGCTGACGGCTATTTACACGCACACACACACAAGAGTACATTACGTGAGGATTGTACTTTATGCAAACAATTAATGACGATATCATGCGAGGTGCTAGACCAGTGAATTCGAATGTGAATTTATTTATTTGCTCGTATAAACAGAACTGACAGCTACTCAGATGTCGACTATCGCTTGTCTGCAACCAATATTGCATAATTTTTTCTGCTAATTTTTGCGCTTTCTCAAAACGAATTCAATCTTCGAAATGACGTGCAATTTTGCACACGCAACTAAACGAACAGATCAAGAGAGGCACATAGTGAAAAATAAAACAACAGTGATGAACGCGAACGAATAGGTCTGTACGCATATAGGACATATCTGGTACTTGTGCATGGATATATGTATTAGACATATGTGTGCATTTGCGTTTCGAATGATTATTGCCTCAATCGTGTTCAAACTTTATACTCAATATTCAATCCTCAACGTTCTTCACATACGCCACTCAGAAAAGAGTTTCACATCAACACATTAATGAGAAACACGCAAAAAAAACGCATGTTCAATTATGTTTCCTTCAGATTTCGCTTACTCGGCAATCCATGCATCAACGGAAGATTTTTTCTGATGCATTAACGCATCCTACTCCCTCCACTTCTTTCCTCCGAACGCTGCGCGTTTACGAAAAAATGATCTATATAAACGATCCGTTCCTCGCGATTCTTAATTGGTGCTGAGTCTCTTTGTTCTAATCGCACACATCCGTTGGTTGCGATTTGCTGCATTATCTTCAGTACGACAAGTGAATTAGACGCGAAATCTCCTGCGTTCAAGGAGACAGCTGAGTTAGTTTACAGAGGGGCCTAAAATTTATTTCGATGTTTTACGGCGCTTCTACTGTATGATGCTGAGCAAGGGAATTTTCGACACTCTATGAATGCAAAATTATACTCAGTTATGGCTGCTTCGGAATTCAAGATAAATCTGGATAAAAAGGGCATCAATAACACTGAAAATATCTGTCCTGATTAACATTTTAAATCCACAGTTTAATTTTACTAATGGATCTTCATGATGAGCTATCGTTAAAGCCTCTGGAAATTCGCTGAATCAGCCATTAAGTGCAACCAAAATTCGATGAATACTTCTCGATTCACAAAATCAGCATCATTATTTCTATCAAATTTCCTAAGAAGATGTCACTTAGCATGAACGGTAATTTTCGAAAGGAATTGGCAATTAGTCGGTTTATTCGAAAAGGTAATAGAGAAAGAAATCTGTTTCAAAGATGAATGCAATAGGTTTCAATTGTGAATGAACGTACGGATAAACAAACGAACAAATGAATGAATAAACGACATCAATTCCCGACTTACTCAGCAAACAACACGGATTGTATAATAAACGGTGAGTGATGCCTCTTCGGATGGATGTCACTCGTATCTCTCAGTTATTTCTAGCTTATCCATCTATTTACCATCACACATTTCACTGTTTGCTATTCACCTACCCGCAATTATAACCGTAAATTTATCAATCACAAGTTCCACGGAATTTATTCGTTCATTACAGATCGATTACATTCTTCAATATCATCAACACAAAACCTGTCTAAAGTAATCAATCAGTTCGCCAGATACAATGAATTTTCAGAGAAGCATAAAATCAATGTATCAAATCCCATGCGCTCTTTGTTGTTCGATCCAAAGAGGCGTTTCAAGAGATTTGTTTTCATCAAAGAAAAGTTTCTAAGTGTGGTTGCACTTCTATATACATAATCTGAAACTTCATTCGAGTTCATCGATCTTGATTTTACACTCCTAATTGTAAGCAAATGAAGTGTATATTCTCCTGCTCATTATACAACTCAATCACTGGATATTCTTTTTTTTATTCTGATAGAAGAATATTCTTCTGCAAATAGCCTAAGCTTGAATCCGCGATCCTGCTCTCACTCTTCTGAATAAATCTTTCAGATTTTCACCTAAATCATTGGCCGATTTTGGACTTTTTCAGAGGTTAATTACCGCCAAAACTTTATTGGTACCATGCAATTTTAGCGATAGGATAGAATATATGTCGACGTTAAGAATTCGTGAACAAAACTTCACCTGAATGTTGATTCGTTCATTGCTCTTGGTGTGATTGATAGGGAATACCATGCATCGTTTTCGTGCAAAATGAATGCACAATTGAAAACAATTATTGCTCTTTTCGGATCTCACAGAAGTGTCGCACCATCGATCGTTTGAAAAACGAATGAAGAGATAAGAAATCGTGAAGGTCTGTTGAAAAGAGCAACACCACGATTATAAGTAGCAGTCTACCAACTGTCAATCCAAAGGATGCTATTAGGCTAGTAATCGTATGCCGTTAAACATTTTTCTGCTTACATAAATGGTGTGTGTGTGTGTGCTCGGAAGTGATGATGCGAACGGGCGGAATTAAAGGTGACGGGAAGTAAGCAAAAGTATATTGGCTTTTCAGTTGACGAAAACTCAATAAACATTATGAGAACATTATTTTGAACATTATTGTCCAGTGGAATAGCCTCACCTCAGTTTAAAAGCGGTAATAACTATCTTGCAGCTTGATCGAACTGACCACATGATGGAGCGCTGAATGGGCGAATGAACCAACCGATGGCAACACGCTATCCAATTGTTATCACAAGATACTATCTCATGGGAGAAGCATTTCAGAAAGCAATAGCGATTTCAACCACAAAAAAACATGGTCTCTAAGATGTCCTTCAGTGATGTTTTTCATCGTTGCAAAACATCATTTATAAAAAGCTTCTTTTGAAGCTCTTCATGTTAGACATAGTACTGCATATGTTCAACTGATTAGTGATTATCTGTTAGCACATAAGCAAAGTTCAGTGGATTAAACTAGTGAAATGACTTGTTTTAATGTTCAGCTAACGATAAATAATTTCAATGGTTTTTTAATGCATTGAGATTTCCGTAAATCATTCCAGTGATCACTTCTTATAGTGATCATCAATATCTTGTTTTAGTTGGCGTATAATTGACTGGTTTGAGGAGGATGTTTTGTGTTGAATTGGAATATCATGAGAAATTGTTTTGGTGCACTGATTGTTCATGGAGTAAACATAACATTTATTTAGTAACATAACCTTCCATTCGTAAGCATTCCAAGACAAAACACCATTTATGTATATATGCGGTTGCTTGAAAAGCTCTAAATATACGAAGGATTCAGTTTGATAATGAAGAGCGTCACTTTACTAATTTCTTTTCTTTTACTTGTTAGTGTTAATTCGCAGCAGCAAATAAAGTCCATTGTTATTCCACAACCACCTCCACAAGGATGTCTACGTGAGTTTATACCTTTCAAACTGTACCAACAAGTAAACTGTCCAACGACCGGCTAGGTCTGCTAGGTCTAGTAGTTTCACGACACGAAAATTACGGTAAACTCTTTTTCAAACGCTGCTCTATTCGGGGCAAACGTTGTATAATACCACTGATGCAAATCAATTCAATGCAAATTGCACTGATACAAATCATTTGAACGGCTCTGCGTTCCAGAATGTACCCTCCGTGCCGCGTACCGACCATTGGGAAGACCGTCGTTCATTGACTGTAATCCAGGTGGATCTTCCACTTACAGTGCGTGTGTTGGATGCTGCGCAGGTTACGCTTTGTCGCGTGGCAAGAATGTGGTAAGTTGAAATTGAACTTCATTGTTGAGCAGATGCACTTATAGCTGCTCTCGTCTAAAGATATTCCTCTCATGAATGCAATGTAAATCACGGACGTATGTTCCTTGATCATTTGACGACAATGATACAACATTGCTGAAATTTCCGTATTCAAGCCTTACCCGATTACTGCAGTCTGCATTAATGCATTCTACAGAATTTTCATTTCAGATTGACGGTACTGGTCTTGTCACCCAGAACAATCGGTGTGTATGTTGTTTGAAATGCTAGATTGTATTCGCTGCTTGCATGCAAGAAAATTGATTGAGTATTCCATTTTGTCTGCAACATTCATTGTTCATCACGAATAAAGCTTATTTGCTATTTGAAGGCGTGAATTTTACAAACACAATGCTTCTGCAACAGTGATGCCTCGAAAACGAGCCATTACTGTGAGTTCAGAATACAGATCGAGTATGGCCATAAATGTGCATGTTGAGCGCATTGACATGAATTACACATTTAGTTTTCATTCAATAATGCATTCCCTCAGAGAGTTAATTTCGACCATAGTAGCAAATGTTGGCAGCTGCTGAACTTCCACGTTTACTAGACCGATGATATTAGCTGTGTGAAAACACATGCTTCAATCATTTCTTTACACTGTGATGACTTTTCGTAATTTGAAATTGTTTTGAAGATACAATATACTACTTAGTCTTACCTCTTGCAATGAGTCTGTAATATTATGTGGAATGACTTATTCTATGAGTAAAATCGAAAGCTAATTTTCAAGGACGTTGTTGCAAGATGAGAAAAGTATAACAGAGAATTAATCTTTTAGTCCCAAGAATACCGCATTGCGTTTTTGCGATACAAATTCGCCCATAAACACATTTCTCTCCCCTCCTTCCTCCCTCCCCCTCCCCCCCCCCATCCTCGACTTCGTTTCCGTATATATTTCGTCGTACAACTGCCACTTGCCCTTTCACGAAACATGTTATTCAGACGTTTTTCTGCGTGGAATTCTATAAATCGTCATATTTTGTTTGATTGCATTTGAACATCACTTAATGTGAACGCGCTGACTACAGATTGAGTACATACATTCAAATTATGTTAATTTCCATGATTTACCGCTTTTCGCTTGTATCACTTGTGAAATTGTTTTTTTTCTTTCGCTTCGATAACCTTTCTTATCCTTGAAATTTTTTCTACTAGCTCCATAATCCATGTGCTACACAGTGAATTGGTGTTTAGTAGCAAGTATTTGTATTGGAGCAACTAAATAGTATAAGCATTTATGCTAAATGTTAGCTGTTTCGAGGAGGAAGATTGGTGCAAATCATGTGCAACTAGTGGTTGGGCGATGTTGCCGCAGTTCATCTGGCCTTTTTCTCAATTCATCTTCTATTTGAACGCAACGTTGGTTTATGTGACGTGGCAATCGAACGATCAGTGAGTCATTTGGTTCGTCGATTTAAGAAAGATGAACGAGCAGAATCAAAATTTTTACTAAAAACGGATATGGTGTGAATAAGTGTTGAATGCAAGCAAGCACATTATTGCTTTCATCTTGGAGACAAAATAAAATTGTTCGTGCTATAAATGATGATGCGACAACCTCACTGGCATCGTTCAACATGCATTCAATCATTGTTCTCTTTGGCTGCCTTCTCTCTGCTTCACTTGTTGTCCCGCAAGGACGACGACCTGTTCAGTCAAAATCGGTTATAATACCTCAGCCACCATCTGGAGGTGGATGCGTGAGTAAGTTAAACGGATTCAAACATTCAAACAAAATCTTTTTCATAGCATACAGTTAATACATATAAAAATTCAGTTTTTTCGCTTTATTGTTAGTTTGGGCGTTAATTATGCACATCGAGAGAATCAAAAAAAAGATAACAAACTTGCAAATCGATGTGATTTTAAATAGAACCATTTAAAGGATGCGACAACAACGCGTTCTTCCAAACACTCCTCAATAATCGAGTTCAGTTTATCACATGCAGTAACCAAAAAGAAAGTGGTTGCGCCGGATGTTGTACTGCATACGCGCTTTACAAGGGTAAATCGGCGGTAAGAACTGATTTCATCAGATATTCGGTTCTGTGCTCAATTAATGAATGATGATTGTAGAAACTGAACCCTGTTCATTTTCTGTCTACCTTTCAAATTTCCCTAACAACGTCATCGAAATTTAGCAACGAATTTGAACAGACGCGTAATCGAACGCACGCTCTCTGAGCCGATCGGATCCTCCAAGCTCATCCTGAACGCAGTACACCACCATTACACGCTGCTTTCAAATCTATTTACGCATTCTCTTCTCTCTATCCACATCATCTATTTATGCCGGCTTTTTGCGCTAGCTGCGACAATGCTTTCATTTTTTCTCATTATGCTATTTTTGGCTATTCAAAAGTGCAACAATTCATAATTTCAGCTACAGAAGAGAACAATTTTATGATCTAGTTCATCATGTCGGTGAATGATTTTTGGGCCAGATTCGATTAATTGATGATAAGAAAATGATTGATAAATGAATGAATTTTCAGATCGAATCTGCTGGATTCGTCAATGCAGGAAGATGCACATGTTGTACGCGTTGCTGAAAAAATCTCTTATTGCCTGCTTGTTAATTGGGAAATAAACATTTTACTGATGCAATTGCATCATAGTTAATTATCGTGTAACCGCATTCCCACCGAACTGATTACTATAGGCAGTTACCTTAAGCAACTCAATGCAGCATTATACATCCCAAGAAAATACGCACATTCCGTTGTCAGAAAACCACAGAAAAAGAACACACTCTTCCATGTGCATCTTTTGCTAATTATAAAAACTATATGTGTTAGCGATAAAGATCATCGGTTTATACAAAAACCGGTTATCCACCGATTATATATCATGAAGGCACCTAATCAGATCATTTAACCTAAATTCTACCAGAATCAGATACAAATTATAAAACGCATAAATCATTTCAACCAATCAGCACATTCAAATACAATCAGTAACAGGATGGTTTTATCATAACGTTATGTTCAACCTATCTCGCTGAACTTTAAAAAAAGCAATCAGTCCATTCGCAGCTTTACAGAAGGAACATATTACAGTTTAAACTACACCAAGACTACGGGAAAAAGTCTTCCAAATAAGGAACGTATGGTATCATTACGTAAAGAATGAACTCTGAAAATGATTACGTTTCTTTCAATCCGCTTCACGATTCACTAACAACAAACAAAAATGATACACTAATCAATGTAATCGTGAAGATGCAAAATAACAACGTAGCAGTAACTAAAACGATAACTGTAGTGGTGAGTAAAAATGCATTTGTATACAAATTGCTAATGAATCTAATGTAAGCGGAAGTTCAATCACCTGAAGTCATTCTCATGTGCATCACTGAGTCATGATGGTAGTAAGTGATCTACAAGAAGGTCGCATTCAGACTGTACACCCTCACTGTTGCATCACAAATAATACTGCGTATCAACTGCACACAGTTTTCTTAGTTTGACGGATAAATTTCGGTGCAACATTAAATCAATCGCATCACCATAAGGGAAGTAATCATTGAAGGAAGATCCGAAACTTTGGAAAAGAACCTTCTTGGTTCCAGTGTTGGTTCACACAAACTGTGTAGACTGTTTGCATCTTCGAAAACCGTTTGTCACTCCGCAGAACCATACTCATTGAATTGTCTGCAAAATATTTCGAGCTCAGCTGATTTTTAATAAACGAATTCGGTCAGATATGACGGCAAATTCAGTCAGGTATTGCATTTAAGATCTCATCGCGACATTATTCTCTAAGTATTCATATAATTCATTTTCTTCATCGCATTTCCATCCTGTAGTTTTGAAATCAACAGCAAAAGTCATCAACCCGTAAACCTTTCATTATTTTTCGTTCAGCATCCATCTTGATTACACGTCAGGCAGATCTCGGCGACCATCTTTTTCATTGAATCATGGAATTTATCATATGATCATGCTCATCATTTTGGAATATATAGCAAGAAGGCGGTATACTCTGACTTACAATCATCTAGAGCTATCTTATTTTATATGGGCATTCAGATTCAACCGAATGAGCCTGCTCCAGCGTTTAGCAAAAATATTTTCAAAATCGGGCGACTTTTTAAAAGCACAAACTTTGCAGGCCACTGACACATGTAAGAAACAAATTTCTAGGAATTTGTCGAGAAAGAATAAAGAAATATGGAAACATTTTGAACGAGCACATTAAAAAAAATGATTGAACACGTTCCTATGAAGAAGTCAAAATAAATCTCAGATAGTGTCACCTCCATAGCAGACAAAACATGCAAGCTTCAGAAGGGTATTTATTTATTTGCCTCAAACCTCATCTTCATTCATCTCGATATGAATTCTCTCTTTGCTTTATTTTGCTTTGTGGCTATTGCATGTGCACAACGCCCACAACGCCCACAATCCTCGGTGGTGCAGCAGCAGTCAATTTTGACTCCATCTCGTGGTTGCGTGAGTAAGTTTTATGATTACTTGCATACTGGGATGTGTTGTTTAATAGTCTTTGTTTGTCCCTGATGCAACTGTGAAGTCAGTGGAAGATTCAAAAATGTTAAGAAGTTAACCTAATATTTTAAAGATTGCAACGCACGAGCAGTGTTCAGTTTCCGAGGCGGATTCCGATCGAGAACAGTGACATGCAACCGCGTTTCTCGAGCAGACTGTCCGGAATGCTGTAAAGCGTACGCAATTTCAATTGGAAAGCGTCCGGTGAGTTGAAAGCTGCCTTCATCATTCCGCATATCAGAATTCAGGGAAAAGTATGAGCATTACGGGCGAGAAGGGATGGCATAAAGATGCTTGATGTGTCGTTGGGAATTTAAATTAGAAGACCGTGAAGAGGACGAATGAGTTAACACGCAGTCGAGTTTGAACCTTAAACCCCCAGGAAGAATATTTCTGAGGAATTGATGAATATTAGTAGATTAAGCAGACTGGTGGTTTTGTGCTCCGATTGTGGTTCCCTATAATGATAGTTCTAAAGTTTAAAAGACGTTTTTTGATCCAGTTCATTGTAAGCGTATATGGTTGGTTTGATTTCAGGAAGCCTCGGCTGGTTTCATTGTCAACAACAGATGTCTGTGCTGTACTCAATGTTACTAAACTGATTAACTTTTGACAAAGCAGCAATGCATAGCGGCGACATTTATGATGTTAATAAAAACCATTCTTAATCGCTTCAATGTTCGTCAGCACTGCAATCTGCTTACCACTGATGCATAAAACAAACTGCTGAACTATCGCGAATATAAACTGAACATCCGTCATCCACATCGGGTTCAGAGCTCATGACAGATTGCCCATTATTTTCCACACTTAATTATACGTCAAATAAGCGTGCAGCTCATCGGATCTGGATTACGTCTGTAAGGACTAATATTCGCATAGCCATTTGAGCAAAATTTTGTTGCAAAAGACGTGTTTGGTGTATATGGGGAATCGGCAGTTTCACTTCCAATTTTATGGTTGGGGTACTCCCCAAACGGATTACTCCCTGCGATCACCTCTCCCCCTCTCGTCAGTTCACTCATAGCATTTCTTTTTTCTCAGCCACTTTGCGCCCTAACTGAGGGGACGAGGTTCCCGCGGGAATTCACGGACAATTTTGAACCTTTACCAGCCACATTTTCGTGTGGATGGAATTTCAGAAACTCTCGTCCTGGAGTGAAAATAGTACTATTTTCGGTGATCTGTAATGTTGATGTGGGTGTAGTGGTGTCAGCTGATGTAATTCATTGCCGTGCTAGTTAGATCGCATTCTATTTCCGCAGATGACCTGTGCAAAAGAGCACCAAAAATCACCCGAGTTGAATATGTGATCCGACCCCACAACAACTGACCTTCTAGAGTTTTCATATTAAGACAACTTATTATCTAAAGACCGATTTTTGGGGACCAATGAGCATAACAGAAACAGACTGCTCAGTCGGTGGCAAGCTAGCAACAAATTCCGGTGACACCGACTGAAATCGAGCGAGGCCGACTTTCAAGGACCACCGAAATTCAGGAGCCCTCGAAAATCGGTGGTTCTCGACCACAGCCGAAAGGGACTGTACAGTCAGCGGCCTCGAGAAACTGAACATCAATTAGCACCGATTGAAAACCGATTTATGCTCAAAATTGGCCTGTCGGTGTTCACCAAAAATCGGTGGCCCCTGACAGGGCATTCGCAAAAATTTTTTTGCTCACCGCAAAAATTCTTCGGTTCCTGACAAACACTAGTTCACACCTACTGTTTGTCGGAGGACGGGGTTCCGGTGGAGAGCCGTTCCACGAAACGTTTGCTCACCGAGTTTGTAACCAGTTAGTTTGCCTCCCGACTTTTTGGTCGCAGTCCTTCCCAGCCACTTTTATTCTCAACGTGGTCCTCCCTGTGAAAATGTTTTTTTTTTCACCGATTATTCTCTCTGATAATTGCACTTGGGGAAAGATGATGGAAAAGTGTACGAAAGGCCTCCTCTACGTCTGGCAAATAGGGTCGTTCTTCAATTGCTGATGTTTTCCCGACCTGGCAATCATCTTAGGGGTGCTGTATGAATATACAAATCCATCATGCCTTTCTGTGATTGGTTCGCCAGTGAAACTTGAACAGATTTCCTACTGCGAAATGTATCTCAGAGATTTTGAGAGTACGGCAAGCATCCATTTGTTTTATCAGAGTGAATCTTGCTCGAATGGTCAGAAAATCTCGACAGTTTCACGGCCAAAATGAGAAAACCAAAATGAGAAAAAAAAAACAAAACGGCTGTGTTTCTTTGTGAAGAGATCGTATGAATCCAAGTTTCAGCTATTCTACAAAACATTGTCCGCAGTTTTTCGTTATTGACAACATGAACTGGAGATTGGAAATGAATTAGATTTAAAAAATGCCGCTAAGAAATTTCTTGAGTAAGCCCAGTGTTCACGTCAACTCTTCAACAACTGCTAAGATAAAGAGGTACAGAGGTACCACTTTTTTCATCAAATAATGGTACTCTAATCGTTGAAATAATGAAGACTGAAGGATCAACTGGCCGTGATCAACTGACTTCGGAATGCTTATGGAATCGTTACAACAGTATCTCCTAGTCAATCAGCTGACATTAAATATTGATTAATGGGCACAACATTGGGATTTAAGAAAAACCAATGGTGAGCAGTAGCGTGCAATTCGTTATTCCGGTAGCGCGATAACTCACTACTTCTATCATGGAGCGAATGTTTGCAGCAATATCTTCCGCTGCCGTAATTTCTTAGCGGCTTAAAGTGGTGATGACTTGCACTATTTCCTTTCGTTGGCGTTTTAGAGAGCTACTTTCTTTCAATCTTCTGCTAACTCACTCCTTTTCGTGTACAAGAGCGTACCGTTTGTCTCTAGGATCAAGATATTCAAAATACATATTTACGCAACAGCACTGACAACTGCTAAATTAGAACTTACCTTGCTCGTACCTAACGAGACGACGTTGAATATTCACTCACACTTCAAATACTTATCATAAGTACACCACTAGAATTCAGTCTGATCACTCTAATTTATGAGACTTTAACTGAGAAGTTACATGACATCGGAATAACTTCAAAGTAGTGATTAGTGAACTACTTTTGCTGATGACTAACTTTATAATGAAAACAACCGCTGTGTTCTCTGATTAGCGGCATTTTGAGCTATGAGTTCTGGCCGTTTTTCCGTCAGTTGCGCAACTAGTGGACTATTTTAAGCGGAACAAAAATACCATTTCTGATCGTCGCAACTTCAGGTAGGTATTGCGTTAGCCTGTAAGATCTCATCGGAATTGCATTCATCCATTTTCTTTGTTGCATTACCGTCCTGTTTGTTTATAATGGACAACAAAAATTTTCTGCACACAAAGTGTTCATCAGTCATCGTTCACCCCCGTCTCAAATACAGCGCAGGCGTGTCCTGCTGACCGCCTTCTCATAAGTCAGCACGACCAAATTGGGTTTATCGTACAATTCTGCTCATTAAACCGACACGTATTAGAGGTGGCATTAGAACGAAATTTCAGTTCTGTCGGAATCCGGTCGAATTAACATTTCGGCATTTGGACATTCGAAATTCCGACCGAACTTCAAAACTGTTCGGTCGGAATCCGAATGTCATAATTCCCATCTAAAATTTTTGGATTTTTTTCGAACAAACGTCGGTCAAACGTCATCAATAACATACATTACCGGAAAGCGCTATGTTTCGATTAACCCTCTTCATGGAAGTTACGGTAGTGATGAGGAAGACTGAAAAAATTTCAGACTGTATCACCTTCGGAACCAAGCAAAACATTCACGTTTCTGAACGGTATCGTCAGTTCGTTGGAATATGAAGTCTCTCTTTACTTTGTTCTGCTTGATGGCTATTGCATGTGCACAACGACGACCACTACCCTCGGTGGTGCAGCCACAGCCAATTGTGAGTCCAACTCGTGGTTGCGTGAGTAAGTTTTATGATTACTTGCATACTGGGATGTGTTGTTTAACAGTCTTTGTTTGTCCCTGATGCAACTGTGAAGTCAGTGGAAGATTCAAAAATGTTAAGAAGTTAACCTAATATTTTAAAGATTGCAACGCACGAGCAGTATTCACTTTCCTAGACGGATTCCAATCGAGAACAGTGACATGCAACCGCGTTTCTCGAGCAGACTGTCCGGAATGCTGTAAAGCGTACGCAATTTCAATTGGAAAGCGTCCGGTGAGTTGAAAACTGCCTTCATCATTCCGCATATCAGAATTCAGGGAAAAGTATGAGCATTACGGGCGAGAAGGGATGGCATAAAGATGCTTGATGTGTCGTTGGGAATTTAAATTAGAAGACCGTGAAGAGGACGAATGAGTTAACACGCAGTCGAGTTTGAACCTTGTGGAAAGAATTTTTCGGATGAACAATTGAATATTGGTGAATTAATCAAACTGTGATTTTGTTCTAAAGCTGCGGTTCTATTTGATAATAAAATGTTCCAAATGTCTGAAAGACGTTTTCGGATCCAGTTCATTGTGAGCGTATATGGTTTGTCTGATTTCAGGAAGCTTCGGCTGGTTTCATTGTAAACAACAGATGCCTGTGCTGTACTACGTGTCCATAAGTTGACTATTTTTTGATGCAGCACCAATGTTTGATAGAGTACTTACTGATATAGCGACAATATTTATCACGTGAATAAAATCCATTCTTAATCGCTTCAATGTTCGTCAGCACTGTAATCTGCGCACCACTGATGCATAAAACAAACTGCTGAACTATCGCGAATATAAACTGAACATCCGTCATCCACATCGGGTTCAGAGCTCATGACAGATTGCCCATTATTTTCCACACTTAATTATACGTCAAATAAGCGTGCAGCTCATCGGATCTGGATTACGTCTGTAAGGACTAATATTCGCATAGCCATTTGAGCAAAATTTTGTTGCAAAAGACGTGTTTGGTGTATATGGGGAATCGGCAGTTTCACTTCCGATTTTATGGTTGGGGTACTCCCCAAACGGATTACTCCCTGCGATCACCTCTCCCCCTCTCGTCAGTTCACTCCTAGCATTTCTTTTTTTCTCAGCCGGTTTGCGCCCTAACTGAGGGGACGAGGTTCCCGCGGGGATTCACGGACAATTTTGAACCTTTACCAGCCACATTTTCGTGTGGATGGAATTTTAGAAACTCTCCTCCTGGAGTGAAAATAGTACTATTTTCGGTAATCTGTAATGTTGATGTGGGTGTAGTGGTGTCAGCTGATGTATTTCATTGCCGTGCTAGTTAGATCGCATTTGAGGATCCAAAGCGAGAGAGTGCTATTTCCGCAGATGACCTGTGCAAAAGAGACCCAAAAATTACACGAATTGAATGTGTGATCCGACCCGACAGCAAGTGACATTGTTGGGTTTTCAAGTTGTTGTACATTATTATTTAAAAACGTAATCGAGATTGCAATGTCACCGAACCAAGTTTTCATTTTCCTTTCAGTAATGAACAAGGGCTAATGCAAGATTGGGAAAGGTTTATATCCAGTGTGAGCGGCTCGGCTCTTCACCTCTCAGCATCAAAATGATTGTGTCATTTCTATTGTATCCACAATGGCGACCTCTTCACAATTCAAAAAAAAAAACAGAAGCAGGTTGTTCGGTTGTTGGCAAGTCAGCAGCAAATTTCGGTGACACCGACTGAAACCGGACGGGGCTGACTTTCAGGAATCACCGAAATTCTGGGCCCCCGAAAGTTGGTGGTCCTTGACTACTTCCTTCATTAAAACACAAAATCTCTCATCCATTTCCCGAAATTCTGATCTAGGAACAAATTCCGAATCAGGTTCGAAGCTGTAAGAAACATGTTTCACAGAACCGTTTTCCTTGACGCTAACGAAATAACATCTCTCTAGTCGAACAGCTCCGATCATTCTGAACTCTCGACTCATCTGGCACAGAAAGGCAAAATAGTTCATATAACCTATCGAATGGTATCACTTCTAAAAACAATGGAAGTATAAAATTACAGCTGTTCTCGGATACTATAACTCTGGATAAGTCCTAGATGCTTATTGTTGTCTGAAAATGCAACGTGCTCATGGGTCAAGGATTAAGCCAAAATAACAATTTTCTTCAGGCTTCCAAGATTTTTGAAAATGGGAACCAAAAATTTCTGCCAGAAAGTTTTTGTTCTTCACTAATGTTATCCTGAATTCATAAGAGACAATTCATTCCGAAGTTTATTCGATTTTCTCATTGATCATGGGCGCCTTAGTTTAAGGCTGATTGAACGGAAACATTATGAAATCAAGAAACTAATGTTCGTGAAGTGGAAAGTCAAAACAATGATTGAATTGAATGCAGTCAAAACAATTCATCCAGATATATTCAACGGAAACGATTCTTCAATTTATTCGAAATAATGAAACATCTTGTGCTGATTGTACTTCTGGTCGTGTGCTGCTTGGCGCAGTCACGTCCTGATCAGCTTTCCCTCTTGTTACCTGAACCTGACCCGCGACCACCAACTGCATGCCCACATTGTCCCATTCAACCCTATCCAACCCATTACCCGTTTCCACACCCCTTCCCACCTCTTCCACCAGCCGATCTGCTACCCCCTATCCTCCGTTCTCACCACCACTTTCACCTCGTCCGCCCCCACCCCCGCCGCCACCACCTTACTCACCACCTCCCCATCTACCCCCGCTCCCACCCTCACCACTACCACCCTACCCACCACCTCCTCCTCCACTTCCACCACTACCACCTAACTCACCACCTCCCGGTCCACCCCCAATCCCACCGGTACCACCCTATCTACCACCTCTTCCCCCACCTCCACCACCCCCTCCACCACTACTACCTAACCCACCACCTCCCGGTCCACCCCTAATCCCACCACTACCACCTTATCCACCACCTCCTCCTCCACTTCCACCACTACTACCTAACCCACCACCTCCCGGTCCACTCCCAATTCCACCGCTACCACCCTATCCACCACCTCTTCCCCCACCTCCACCACCCCCTCCACCACTACCACCCTATCGGCCACTTCCACCAGATCCCATCCCTCCGGCACCACCACGCCAGCCGTTACTTCCACCTCCACGACCCTATCAACCAATGCTGCCTTTACCGCCCATCCCAGTGAGATCTTGCCCTAAAGAAGAATGTAAGTACCATTTAAAAATTTTAATGAACGCTCAACTCCATTTGAGAAAGAATTGAAAATTTTGCACTAGAAAAGAATTTGTGTAGAACAGGAACGACCCAGCCAAAAATCCGTGCTTTATCAACATATTGAAGTGCTGAAAGTGATCTATTCATTTTTACGTCGAAATGTTTCCTGTTGACAGTATATCCATCAAATGCTCACTCATGCAACCTATTTACCACTTCTTGTAGATTGCACGAGCAATGCTGGTTATCCGGTATTGCATGGATCAAGACGGTCATATGTCCACTGCAATCGCATCTCTGGTGACTTCTCAATTTGTAGTCGTTGCTGTCAACGTTGGGTATCTGTAACAAGACAGTGCAAATATTCAGTAAGTAGTTCAGTTATTCGATTAATACAAGTTGTTAAGCGCTCTTCTTGAGCAGCTGTGGGGAGTTGATGCTATTTTACTGTCATTCTTGGATTATGTCACGACGTTTCAAAAGCACAAAATGAATGAGCAATATTTCAGGTTCGTGCACGTGTACGTAATGGAGTGTGCAATTGTTGTATCGGAGGATAACGAAAAAATTCCATCGATATGCTCCAATGATTGTGTTATTGTTCTAGAATAAAACCAATTTTTTACAACGAGCCTTCAAGTTCTGTGTGAGATATCATATTTTGTTCATCATTCCCATTGTGAAAAGCAATAAACAAGGATTTCAATACCTTGCAAACACCTTTACATCGAAAATCGATATTTTTCTCATCTGTTACAGAATAGATTCACAAAATAATCTCCAACATTCACTGCAACCTAGCTGAATAACTATCATGAATCATTTGTTGACACGCAAAAGTCATTCTACAATGAGGAGGAATACGATGTATGAAAATTATCATTCAATTAACCTGTCCTGTTCTTTTTCTCATTGTTATTGTTTATTTCTTTATTTTCTTTAACAACGATAGGTTGTTTCAGCAAGAGCATTATTTGCACATCAACTTATTGCTGTTATATGGTATGTGCTGAATGACTTTCACAGCAGCATCCAGATTTCCTTTGATCAATCGATTGTAAAATGAATGTTGCGAACCAAAGAACACATTATCGGAATGATCACTAGCCTAAACAACAGTCACATCCTAGCCGTGTTACACGACTGAACGTTTTTGCCTGAAGAATACCTCACTTCAACAAAAAGTCATTAATATCATGTTTGGAAACCAATTTGAAAGTTTTCTTTTTCTGGAGGATGAAGGCATTTTTTCCATGCCAAAGTCCTTGACAATTACTGAACAAAAAATAATAACCAAATTTTTCGTGACTTCAGTCAGGACACTATCCGTTCACAAGAATTACAGTGATAGGGTATCACGTCAGAGAGTTGCACAAGTCAAGTCGCTGAAGCAGATCGCTGCATTTTGATGACGTGTTTGCGTGAAATATTTCCGAAGTGTTGTATAATTCCGTCCCATTGAATTTTCTGTGATTCTCGCCGACGACATTTTACGGCAATTGATAAAATTCGCGGAAAACTGTTGTTTTGGAATGCGATTGCTGCCTGATGCTCTCTCGGTGATAGCGGTTCAACGTTCACGCCTTTCTGTAGGTTATATCTGATTGACTGATGAGGATGCCTTGTCTGATATCGATAAGGCTGCATGTTAGAATGAGTGCTCACTTAGTTTTTTCAGTTTTGACGCTGATGATTTATATCAATTTACTCAGAGAACTGCATTGATTGGATGTGGCCGACTGGTTAGAGTACTGTATTCACTCAATTTGATGAAAATATGACCGGTATTACACATTCCGTCCGCATCGATAGGAGTGAGTGTCAAATTTCACACTGAAACAGTTTTTGCCTACCTCTCAATGTGCGTACATATCGATTGAAAGAAGACTTCTAGAATTTTATAATTCTTAACTACGTTTGAGCACTATCGGATCTAAACTAAGCACTACTTTTGGCCGCTCCTCACGGAATCCAAACAAATATGGTGCGTACGGACGGTAACGAAGACTAATCGTTAAGAAGAACGTTAAATTTCCTTCGTTCTTCCCTCAAAAGTTTCACCTAAATGTTCGAGAGAAGGATAGGAAGGATTGATGTCACCGTACCAGAAAGTATTTATCAATTGTTTGTGTACTGTACAGCGCCGGAATAAACTAAAAAAATTGTGGCGAAATGAAAAGCGTATAATGCAGTTCAGCCAAGCACAGAAAAGTTTTCAAGAGATCACCTGGGGTATTACACTGAATTGAAGAGGTACAGAACAGTATACTAAAAATCAGCAGAAAGACACATTCTGTGCCCAGTGAAATTCGTTAATGCAGTTCGCGAAAAATTCAAATATGTTGGTGAGCTCAAAATTATCTGCAATTTTCTTACAACGTACCCTGGAATATTCTCGTGTATCTTTACGGAAAATTTGGAACTAATTAAGTTAAATTCCGCGTTCCATGTGGGGTTCCAGTGAATCGGATCAGCTGTTTTTTCCTTTTCGATTCATAACGTTGGCATGGGAGAAGTTGAAACTTTGACACCAGAAACAAAAGTCACTAATCACGTGCAAATTTGAAATAAGCGCATTTTCAAGTAAGATTCATAAGCCCACGATTGCAGGAGTTAAGGAGATAAATCTCAAAGCAGTTTATAGCGAAAGCACAAATGACAGTTGTTTTGCTGTTATTCCGTGGGAATTGTCATTGGAACGGCCAAGCTTGAGTTGGTATGGTCTCGACAGCAATGACCGGATCCAGCTCAAACTTTGAGTGAGCATGCGCAAGAATATAAATACTCATTCACATGCAAGTGAACTAGGCGAAAAATCAAGCCTCAAGTTATGTTATCACAAAATTGCGAATACTTCTTCATTCATCCGCCTGCTGACACATTCACTGTACGTATGACCATGAAAAGGGTTGTTGGGTAAGGTTGCGACTGTGAAGGTTTTGGGGTTGCGGCTGCAGCAGCCGAAAGAGTTGTGGTGGAAAATGGAACAGAACGTGGCTGGTGTGGTAGGTTCGGTTCAGATATTAACGCAGATTTTTGCTTTTTTTGACTTGTCAAGCAATAAGAGCGCAGCAGCAATGATGAATGTCTTCATTGCTTTGAAACCGTGAATCAGTAGAAACTGCGGTTTTTATAACGCTTTGCTTCGTGGTTGTTAGTGCGTCATCATCGCTTATTACCATTCTGATGAATCACGAAAATTGAAGAATACTTTACCAATCATCTAATTCATTTCAACAGATACAACAACTTTGGCTGCCAATGGAGACCGATATTGCCTACAGCAAAACATCGAATAATGCTTTCATATTCACTAAAAATTCTAGTTCATTCTATGAAATTGAACATCATTCAGAAAAATTCTCGTTATTTACTCGCGTCAATCAAAATTAGCGAAAATTCGGTAATTAAGCAGGAATACGGTGACACTGCTGTTAAAACTTGAGAATAGCTCAAAAGAAATGGATTAGGGGAACGGAACTGAGGCGAATAAAATATGCATCGATGATAGCTAAACTTGATTCATATCCACCATTTTTGCTTTCAATTAGATGTCAAGAATGACTTCTGTTTAGAAACAATCAGTGCAGAGCAGTTAAGTCAGTTCGTTAAACATCAACCCTATGACTCAAAGTGGAAGAGATTTATTCCATTTTGCATCTTTCGGTGGGCACCAGGGAAGTGCTCAATCGAGATGCATGCAGTTTTCTAACAATAAGCCTAATGCATCCTCCTGAAGTTTATTTATTAATCACTGTTGTGGAATTAATCGCACATTTTGTCATGCAGCAAATTGAATCACAATTCTCCTGATGAATATAGCATCCGTAATTATAGTCATATCGTTCAGTGCTGATTGGTTTCCAGGGTTAATTGCGCTATAGAGAAATAAATCAACCAAATACAATGGTAATCGAAAACTGAAACTACCATCGCATGCTGAAACAATCTTTTATCAGTTCAACTGTCTTCACATTAAGTGATAAAATTATCACTACAAGATCACTGAATGTTCCATTACCGTTTTTCCCCAAGTGAATGTAGAAGTACCTAGTGGATGTGTGAAATTTCTAACGTAAACTGCTAGTCATAAATAGTGCTGCAATCAAATTGTCTTGTGTTTAGCGTGCATGGTTGAAGGCTGAAAATGTTGTTTGAACGCTCAAAGCAAACAAAATGAAAAAATGATGGATTTGACTCCTACTCAATTCCAATGTTGGTGAGAAAGCAAACTTTGCCGCCGTAGATGCTATGTTTTGATTGGTTTTGTTGAAAGTATGACCAACCATATCATCAAGATATTGTTTTTATTGGATGGTTTTCATTTCCGTCGAACTAATATTTTGCATTCAACACAGACAATCTATTACGTGGGATTTGATGTGAAAGGCACAACAATTATTCAATGCTTTGACTGCTCGAACTATTCTTAAAGCATCGGAAACTGATCCATATCATCATTCAACAGTTCCCGAAATGCTTCTATGCATAGCTATTGTTGCCCTTCTTGTTGGCACCACGGTCGGTCAGTCGTGTCAACCAGGTTCATTTGATGTTTGATGCTTTCAGTTCACTTACAGCTTCCAGGACTTAATCAAATGCTTGAACATGCTCAAGAGTTAATGAAATTTTGAAAGACCTCAATTCCATGGTTGCATTTGGTTGCATTTCAAAATCATTTTTGTATTTAGTGCGTGCGACTTGCTTCTCTATATGCTAAATTGGTTACAGTCTGTGCTGTCGAGCCGCTGTTCAGTGCACCTATAGATGGAAGACCAACAACGATCATATGTAACGACCCAGTTAGCCAATGTCTCGGATGTTGTAGAGCATTTACCATGTCGAAAGGATATTCTGCGGTAAGATTCAGCTACCAGATGGAAACATTTATGTAAAAAGTCCATGTAATTGTATACTTCCCAAACCGATTAAATACAATTCGCGGAGTTGTTAGTAGTATTATCCTCTATCACCATGTTGTAATCTACACTCCATTCCATCCAGTTTCATTGATCCCTGTAAACAATGCAGAACTTGTTTGCATTGATACACAAAGTTGTTGTTTGAGCAATGCCATGGTCCAATCAAGCGAACAGTGACCGCACGGATGTCCAGATGTTTATGCGTTATTGGCAACCAGCATTCTTTCTATTCATAAAGACACATATTGAGACAAGATCGATTTTGCCGTTCAATTCGTCGACAAATACACACTTTTTCATAGCCCAAAAATTAACTGTCAAAATCTCCTTAATTGTAGCTAGTCTTAAATGTTTCATTGAGCATGAATTACTCCACAGAAAATGTGCAATTGAAAACACATCATATTTATCATAAGTCTCTGAAGTGGTAGTTCTGATGTTGATCCAGCATGCGTTCTTCCACGCAAGCTTAGCAAGTTACACTTCCATAGAAAATTTTCTGTATTCGATACTTCAACTCATTATTAATTTCAGGCAAGATCCTCAGTGTTCCCGGCATCAGATGGAAGATGCACCTGCTGTTATTCGCCGTGTTAATTGTCGTTTCGAGAGCAAAGTGAATCACAGAATCGTGTTACACTCGTATCTCTCATGAATTTGTAGCGTCATCTAACTTCGTTTAATATCATAAAAATTGTTTTTATTTTCCAAAACTAAACTGTCCGATTCGATGACATCTTGTCTATTTGACATTTTCATACACTTACCTTCAAAAATTCATTGATATTTTCCTAATACTGAAGTTGACTGAACTTACCAATCATTTTGTTAGTTACAAGTTTAAAATGAATTCTCAGATTAAGAACACATTTCCGTTTCATGATACTAACGAAAACTGACACCGACATGCCACCAAACATCACATCTCGAATGCAAACTACACTCATAAATATTCTGCGAATATAGTTTCTTGACGCAAGCGGATCCTCATCGCATCTTATAATCGTCATATTCTTAGTGAATCTATAGAATGATGGAAGTCAGCTGAAATAACTGAAATTAACATATTGAAAAGTGCTAACTGTGATACACTCGTTGTGACTTCATTCATGTGGTCGAATTCAAGTTGATTCGCAAGTAGTTTGATGAATGTTCATTAAAACAACCCTCAAATATCCACCGGTGCTAGCTTTAATAGCTCTGCCAAGCGAATTTCGGATCATCAAAACGCAAATTCTGGATCTATGTTCGAGATTTCTCCTCTACAGCCCAATACATTTGTCGTAAAATCTTTCGAATGTTCACCATGTTTTGCAAAAATTTTCACTCAGTTTTCAGCAATAACATTGCGTTCAAAAGTTTACTCACGTTCCATGTCAATAAAATCATCGGATTAACATCAGCATTCTTGTGAAGTGAATACATATTACATTTCTTGATATTATTCTGCAATGTTTCATCTCTTTAAAGACTGCAGCATGGCAGTATAGATTGACAGATCAAAATGAGAACAAGCTGTATACCGCTGTACTAATGCAGTATTTATTAAAGCCACACATCAAAACGTCCAAATGAAATTGCATTTATGCGATAATGAAATCAGGAACCAAACGATGGCGATTTGATGTTTGCGTAAACAGAGCGTGCATTAACTGCGAAGAATCAAAATACTATTGAAGTGATCTAATGAGGTCCTCTCAGAATGAGTGTTAGTGAAGTTAAATGATGGTGAAAGAAGGATGAGTAATATTTGAAACTGACAGCGGAAACGTGACGATAATTCTTTTGGTTGCTATTCCTCATTCGGTTCTCAATAGATTTCTTTTACATACTTGTTGTGGTTTAAGACTCGTGCAGTCGAGAGCAACGTAATTGCATCTAACGGAAGAGTTGGGAGGCGGCGTATATGTGGATAATCAGTTAGTCGGCTAGTGGGGCAACGCAACGCCCATGGGCAAAAATCATAACCGAATTTAAAATTAGGAGGTCGTGCGGCTGTCTTATTGCTCTCATACACAGTTACAGCAAATGAAGTCGTGGCATCAGCGTTGGAAGCTAACTAAAACTGAGGCAGTTTTAGAAGGCAAGAAAGGCGAAAATGCAACACAGCACTTTGAACGACAGCACTGGGCGGTGCTTTTCTTCTCTTGTCACTCATATTGAATTCATGAAGAAGCACCAACTAACGAGCCAAACGAACAGATTCGACTTCTTAGAATTCACTCAATAGACGACGATAATTTTATGCTGCTGCTGTTATTCGTTAACGCCACCAAGTTGCATTCAACGAGCATTCGAGTGCTACCAAAGATATTCATTCATCTCCCTTTTCTTCATAATTTTAATAAAACGATTAACTGTCTATTGATTCCAACAACTAACTAAGTCTGAAAATCCGTTGAAATTGCGTCGCCTTAATTCTTTTAATAAACACTTCACCATATTTATATTCCTTTCAACAAGAATGAACACCGAAAAAATTTCATTCTAATTCAATTGCGCCACTCTTATGCGGCATATCTCATGAGATAGATTGTTTCAAACATCTTACTCGTTCATGCTCAATCACTACAATCAAAACTAAAATGCTCACATCTATTTCATCTTATTTACTTCATTCAACCGCTATTCATAACACCAATTTCAAGCGAGCAATTATGTTTTTTTGTTGAAAAAAAAAATTATTGCACAGTATCAAGTATGTATGATTCACATGATTCGTATACTTGAACTCATCAGCACCTATTCAAGTTGTTCAATCCAACATGCTCTTCTGCTCCCAATCACCAAACGATTGCAATAACACCGTACCTGATGTCCTCCAAATGCATTTTGTCCACCCGATCGCAAGCTTTCGTTTCCTTTCATTTCTTTCTGTTAATAAGTGAACTACAGTGGAACAATTCCGTTTATATCGTACCCTTTATGCCTGCTAACCTAATTGTTTACTCACATAACTGATGTTCACCAATGAAGCGATAGAACACACGATTGCACAGGCGTGTTGCAGAGGGATGAGATTACTTACACGTTGTTGAATTTTCTTTCTTGTACCATGTTTCTCGGGCAGTAAAAACCTTATGAATGGATGACTCTAAAATGGCATCACATACGCAAGGGGGAAAGAGGATTTGGGGAGCAGTGTGACCTATGACCTCTTCGTTTCGTTCACAAAAAAAAGCCTTCAACAATGAAATCTGAAAGTTTAACAAGAAAAACTGGAGAAGAGTGAAGAAGAATTTCTAATTTTATACAAGAACTGGTTTCATACCAGGTGTTTTCACGGAATATGCTATAATGTCGAGGTGTTATTGATCTCCTGAACACGTAAAAAATAGGCGACCACCAGTTTTACAGACAAATGGATTACCTAACACAAATCTTTTAACTAAGGTTACTTCATGCACCTAGCCGAGCTCACAGGAAATGTATGAAGCTGGTCATTGTCCACTGCGTGCATAAAAAGCTAAAATAGTAATTAAAAACACTGAATGATACGATTATTATCATCAATAATCAGCATAACTATGTAAATTTGAGAGAGTATTTCTGTTTCGTTCGAGAGCTTCCATTCATGAATCCGCATGATGCTCTTCGAAGCAGGACGAAATGGTTGTAGAGTACGATATGTAAGATGTTTCCTGTGATGAGGAGAATGCCCTAAGTTGTGGTTAATCAAATGAGGAAATTTTCTTGACAATCAGGCTATTACTCTCCCTTCCTCGCACCTGAAAGCTGCTTATATTTTTGCTTCACCAACACAGTCTGCTACCAGTATTTCGGACTCAAATTTAAGTTGAAACTCGATCATTTATTTTTTTAAATTTTTTTCCACCAACTCATAGTATGCGAACCATGACATGCAGCATGAAACAAACTCAAATCAAGATATTGCGTAATGTTTGTTTCCATATTCATTGGTTACATTTGTATTCAAATTCTATTAGATTGTTGGACTGCCCTCTTGGAATTGAAGCAGAATACCAAGTTAACATTTTTGCTATCTATGAGTTTGCTGTTGTGATCTAGATTCTTCTGAAGAGTGCACTTTGAAAGTGCATTTTCAAGTTGAATTGTTTGCCGATGAAAATGAAATGTTTAGTTCAGCTGCGTTCCTGCTCGCAGAACTTACCGAATGCGCCTATCAAAATTCGTTCGCTCTCAAAAAAACCCCTTTGCTATTGTTATATCGCATGTTGATCAGAGTACGCTGAATCAGTTCACATCCACCAATCTCAATTTTAGCCCGTTCCAATGATTTCACATGATATCGTATCATAAAAAGAATCATGCGATAAGATAACCATCTGAGTACGTCCGATATTTAGTAGATGGAAGATTTGTTTTTCGGTTTAATCAATTGTTGAATTGCTGCTATCTTTTGAATGTATTTGTCCCTTGGGTGATGTGGTAATATCATAAGAGCTGTCGAAAAGTTTTTGTTAAAAAATATCTATTACTTCTAAGACATTCGTTCATCCTTCATCGCATAGAGTGCTCATTCAAATCAGTTCGGTTTTGTTTGCAGCAAATTACATCATACACATATTATATGTACTCAACTATGTATGTACACATACATACATATTCTTGCGTATGCATATTCGTATTGGCTGCAGTCACATCTTCAGGTACATCTTCTATTCAACACAATGTCCCACTCGCTCCCATTCTTTCATCAAATGCCGATGTATGATCCTGCTTATTATATATTACTTTATCGAACTCTTTAGTGGCGCCCCATTTTGCTTTGTGTCGCTGTTTCAATGGCATGAGTTTTTGGTTGGATTGATTGCCAGTACCTTTCTATTCAACTAACGATTTCATTAGTGTCTCGCCAGTTGTTTCTTCTGATCACAATAAACGCGATTTGATCAAGTTGTCGAAATTGTGCAATTCTTGAAACAGTTCTTTGAAATATCATATCGTGCAGAAATTCACTTGTTAGTATCGTTTGGCTAAAAATAAATCGTGAAAGATTAATGTGCTGATTTCATTAGTATAACAATTCTCTGAGGATGGGCTGCTAACATCAAGTTCATTCGCACAGCCGTATTTTTCAGATAATTGCTACTTGTAGAGATTAACTTCGCAGCAGAATTTAAAAACATTTATCTATTTATATCCAGTTAGTTGGACATTCTCGAAACACTGAATAGCAATTATCATTTTTTGGAAACCTGATGTGGAGCAACAAGGGCGCATGAATTTTCCATGAATATTATGAGCTACATTTTATGGAAAATGATTCGTTAGAATGTGCTTCATACCGTACTTATCCGGACCTTTTTCCGTCAATATTTCAAGTTTCCACAGTTTGTAACCAAGTAGGTAGAGAATCTAGGCCTATGAGACATAAATATTTCAGGTAACGAATAGTTATCTGAAATAAAAATTAATGCTGACTGACGATTCATTGGTTAAATAATTCTTTTTGACTGCTGGTTAAATATTTGACTGATGGTTAAATAAAAATGAATAAAATATTTCTGAAACTGACTGATGGCGAATACAGTTGCCATTTCTGCGTGTGAATTCAATGGACATTGTCTAGAGATGATCGGTTACAAGCTGTTAAACGGCCAGTATACCACAAGAAATCTGACATCAATTATTGGGGATTTTTTTAGCTAGAATCGACCGACAGTTTTTTTCTGTTGACGGTCTTGTGAGGTGTAAGCGCTGTCCGTTTCAAGAATAAACGTCATTTCATTTCAGAAATAATTGATCGTTTCTGTTCACCATTGTAAGGTGCTCATTAGTGTTAGATCTTCCATTTCAGTCAGCTCGTCTTCCTAACAATAACTACCTCTTAGAAATCACGAGAAATGTCAAATAAATCGAATGTTTTTGACGCCTTAGTGGTTCTCGATTTTCTGGTATTCGGAAGCGTAGAATAGTGAAAAGAAAACAAAGAGATTCATCGCTTCGCTTCACCTGCTTAAAGCTGAACCAGAGAGCAATAACTTCGTGAATTTTTTGCGTTTCCTCCTTGACGTGGATAGTTCACTGAAGTTCACATTATGCGTCAACGATAAGATGAGTTTTGCCCGAAACAATTAACTATTCACAGAGATACTCAATATTAAACGATGACAACAACAATTCTCTTATGCATATGATGCTGTGTGCGTGTTTCAAATCGACTCTTTAAAAATTAAACATTCTATGCAAGTCAAACAGTGATCAAACATTATGTGCATGTTCCGAATGCAAGAGCTAATCACAGGCTGCTGACACCTTGTTATGTGGATTCATTACGCTAGTCTCTGGCACAAACAATTAGGCCTGAAGAACTATTGTTCCCGAACGTCGAAATTGATGTTGCTAAATTTCATCAATCTCCTGGTGACGAACAACTGACTCGAAAGTGCACACATTCAACAATATGGAAGAATCGATTAGGGCATTGGAGGACGATCTTCTTTAACTAGTGCTCTAATAAGGATGAATTTTGAGAAGGAATTCATTTTTTTTTCGGTGCTGCTCTTTAACGACAAAACAAATGCCCAATGAATGCCTTCCAGTATGATGAACAAAACTCATACACCATCTATGAAGCACAGTGTAAACAAAAAACTCATCATGATCTCTATTAATTCTGTTTGCAGCCTCCAGCCAAATTCATTTCGTAATGCAATTAATCTTCAGTACCCGTTGATCACAAATGATTTTCTGATACTTCCGAAATGGCTTACATCGTGAATGCATTTATTCGTACTTAAGATATGATTCTTAAGATACTGTCACTCAGCTGTTAGAAGGGTCTCTATTGGTTACAAGCAAGCATGAGTGTACAAACAAAAGAAAAAGCATCTTCGCTCAGCAAACATAAAATGATTGATATGAACGAATGTGTGCTTGATCAGAATTCATCTCACATCACTTTTTATTGGTTGTCAGTTTTCAGATGCTGTTGATCAGTTTTTGCCGTCATCATATTCGCAGTATGTTCTCCTGGAAACTGTGCGACGAAAATTTTTTGATAATACGATTTACATTATTCAATAAAACGAAAGTTGACTGCATTCTATGCCTTCTTTACTGGACTAAGTCATAAATTTCGGAACCTGTAAAAAAAACAACAAGTTTCTTTTGAAAACTTTAATGAATTGATTTCGATTCCATTGTTGTTGCTCATTTGACTGCGTGAATACGTTTATTCTTACTCAAGGCATAATTTATTCTGCGCTAAAAAACATTGGATTTATTGAAAAAATATGATTTCACATAATGTTTACTTAGTTTCTAGGCAACAATTGCATTAATCTGTAATGTTTCCTAATGACCAATTAATTTATGACATTACGATTTTGGAAATATTGCGCATAATTTATTGTGTTTGCTAGTGGAAGGATGCGGCGACAAAGTTAATGCATTCATGCAACATTCCCTGGAGACAGCTGCACCAGTTGGTCGGCCTACCGCAGCTACTTACTGCTGCTATGAATGATAGTTGTTTGTAAGAAGCACAACATCGTCCATCCGAAACGAAATTTCACATTCACTTTATCACTTTTACTTGAGATGCACATCTCCGTCATTTCACGTTAATCGGTTCAGACTCTTACGCATACGCAATACGTAACTTGCACGACGCATCTAGGGGGTAATGCTCGCTGACTTATGTAAACACTGAGAATCTGTCACTATCTGACGTGTTTTTCATTAAATATTGATAACTTTTCAACTCCATTATCGGCCGATTTTAAGAAAAAGGTGCATATATGACCGTTATTGATCATTGTCATTAAATTGCAGCAATGGCTCATGCTTTTCAATTATGTACAATCAGCAAGTCAGATGAAATCACTTGAACGGTCCATAAGTTCGAAAATGTATTAATATCACATGAATGATTTGTTCCTTTCGAGCATGCATTATTGAGGCTTAACAGACTGTTGCTGAGTGATGACACCTTGTCAGAACGCATTCTCGATCACGTATGCAGCAGTAACACAATTTGAGTAAGAGAGCACAGCGTCACACTTGTAAGCACTTCATTCAAAATTCCATTCACAAGTTGTCCATTGCCGAATTTCGGAACATGCTCACCAAAAAACGGAAGGTTTTCATGGTTTCTTTAGCAGCAAATTCAATCCAACTCCTTATAAAGCGGAAGAAAGTGAGTTTTCAACTTTCCACCCAAAAAGTTCACGGGAATTGAATGATGAATCTGGTTCGCACATCCCACGGACTACTTATCGATTCAGAAACAGAAATCTTTCACTGAACCATGCTCATTTTTATGGTCACTCTTGAAAGTAATACGCACCAATCTCTTGAATCATTAGTACTCGTGATTGCAGTAAATTTTTCAGGCATTCACTAGACCGCAGTATTCTTACTGAATGGAACTTAGTGTAATCATATGATTTTTCGCTCAGTCGGCGATCACTTTTTTGTCAGATAAAACACACAAAAGCAGTCGCATTCACTCATTCACATTATCGAACGAAAGTATTTTTCGGAGGTTGCTTCACATTCATGTCTATAATTTCACGGTCAGTTGCAGTCCGAGAATTATCTCTCGCGCTAAGTTTGGTTTAACTGAATTGAGCAATGAATCGAATAAGTTATGAGTAATGAGACAATGAGAACGGTTAATCTATGATGATGATGGAACACTCGATGCGTTTGTTCGATTCTCTTGCATTTAGAAGAAGCGTAACGACGAACTAGCAAGTTGAAATAGCAAAAAGCACAACTCTAATAATGAAATGCTTGAATGTTCAAATAAAAGTTTATATTTCCATATCTAGTCTTAGATTGCGATTTGTGTTGCATACGAACTGATCATGTATGCTGGTTCCCCTTCCTCGTCCGAAATTATTCATCTCCATCCACATTTCCAACTACCAGCATTCGTACATCCATTGATCTACCCATCCGCATTCCACATAATCATTTCTTTACTGTCTAAACTTTGTCTATCCATTAATCTTTTCAACATGACATTCTTGACACGTCGATTAATCATTTTTTAGCACTTTACTCTCATTGTTTCCGATGATGAATCGTCGAACAACTTCATGAATCTCTCTCTCCCTCTGACAATTTTGAATGTGCATTATCAATGCTGCTGATGAAACAAAAAATGAGTCGTGAAATGAGTTGTTTTACGTCGGGTAATCTATGCAGTACATATTCAACATTTAATAATTTTGTTGATACATACGCTATCCGTGATTGTAGGGAAGAAGACCAAACCATAGCAACCAGTTGGAAGATGCAAAGTTAACAATCGAATCAACGATCTCCACAGCTGATCTTGAAAATTCATGGTGAGGTCGAAATTAATTTCATCGTCGCATCAATGTGAATAAATTTCTCACAATTAGAGTGCGCATGCTTGGTCGACCGCAGTGTTTTTTTTCTTTAAACATCGAATTGATCACCTCGTGTGTTTGATCAGTTTATTGCTGGTGCACTACACTTCGGTTCGACTGCTTTATTTTGGATGGCATTTCGCAGTGTAAGATGCCAATCGTCGAATAAGACATTCTTATCGGATCAGCATTTCACACTCAGTTGACCTCTGAAATTGAGGATGACCTAGTCTCGCGCTTGATTTAGGGCCGCCTAATGGAGTGTTCAGTAGACCACCTTAACAACTGAAAAGAAATCTGTTACAGTTATATGCAGCCAGCTCTCCATGTATGTATTATTTTCATTCACAGAGAAATTTGCAACAGCATGCCTAGTGGTATTGAACTCATTTGCGAGAACATGCGTTTATAAGAGATTCAAGAAATGATTTATTTAGCTCTACCAATTCGTTCATAGTACTGCTCGTAGCAATTCAACTTCACATTCTCGATGACACTCATTTATACAAAATAAAGAAACAAACAGCATCAATGACCCAGCATCTCAAATGCAAACTGAAAACGTTCCCAATGACCACTCCTACCAATAAGTTCTGAAGAATATCCCATCGTCACTAATTCTGGCTAGATCCATTCAATGCACGTTAGAACTGTTAGTTACAATCATTCAATCAATCCCTCCATATATTGTAATCATTAACCATTAAATTTGATTGCTGTATTCGACCAATTTTGCAGATTTCGTTTCCAGTTGTTTTTATGCTATTATCACTTCATTAGTATTCTGAATCACACGCTTTTTTTCAGTGCCCAAGAAACTGAGTGACTGTGCATCCCGTTTAATGCTCACGTTTATCAGTGTTGACGACCTAATGAACTAAGGAAAGTGTGACGTTCATATAAGCACAACGATGAGATACGACACGTAATCAACGGTAAAGGTATAAGCCATTTACAGCCGTCTCTCCCCTGAACGCTCTACCGAAAGCTTGCTTTCAGCATCGGCATTTGTTGTAGTCTGCTTGAAATGATTGATTTTAGTCCTTTGAATAATTACTCTTAAGTGGATTAAATCAATTCATTACGTCATAACTCTTTTTGACTGTGGTATCAACATCAGTAAATCAAAAGAATATTCATTTATTGCTCAGCGATTACGAAATAAAAAAATTGTTGACAAATGATCAGAAAATGAGAAGCTTTCTATAATAGATGAGTCATCCGGGTTGGGTGATGGTTTCGTTTCTAACCGAACTGCTCAGCTCTTATGGTGGACTCGGACAGTCGTCTTCTCGTTGTGCAAATGACACTGAAATAATTGATAATCTTCTAAAGGTTATCATTCAATTTAATGTTTTTCCACCTTACTTCACTTTTTCATTCCTGCTCACTTTGCATCAAAACGTTAACCAACGTCCAAAACATTCATCAGATTTTTCACCGAAACAAGCGTCTAATGACCAATTTTATGCCTACTCATAATTACGATCACAAATTCTTCGTTTTCCTTGATGGGACTTTCAAGCTTTCACCCAAGAAATGTTTCAGGATACGTATAATAAACATTACATACCTGCTCATCCTGTTCATGTTCGCGTTGATATGTGGGTACAAGAGGTTACAGCAGTTTCAGAACTTACGCAGGACTTTGAAATTGGTTTGTCGTTACTCATGTTGTATCTCACTGAATCGTACCTACGTTGTTCACTTTGTAAGAATTGTTCGGGTTCCATTGAAACTGAACAGTAATACTCGAAAAGTTTCGGCAAAACTCCTGCTTTTTTACCGAAGTGTATCCTAATGGAATTGACGAATGATGCAAATTGATTTTGAGTGTAATCTATCATTTTGAAAAATCAATTCATTCACGATTCTGATCATTGTTTAGCAGCAGCAACCATAATCATACCAAAATTAATGAATCAGTAGGTGCAAAGGTGCACATCAAATCGTTATTAGTTAAGTATTGCGACATTCTTGTGTTAAGCCTTAGCCTTAGTCGTAGTCAGCAATCACTACAATAATCTGTCATTCTTACTTTCACCTCAAAGCATTTGCACTGTTGTTTTGCGAGCGATTGTTAATAATGGAATAGTTTGCTGGAATGATGTATTTCAGATCTGTATATAAATGAATTTTGGGAGGATCCTGCTCTTGTTTTCGATTTTATGAACCCATGTAAAAGTAACATATCTTTTGACGACAAGGTGCTACAAAAACTTTGGATTCCCAACACATGTTTCATCAACTCGAAAACTGCTGCGATACATGAATCACCGTTCAGGTTGTGATATCCAACTCATTTCCAGAATGCACTTAAAATTCTTCTCACATTTAGTACTCTGCTATGAGGAAAGTACTCAAGTTGAACAAAAAATTTTATAAGTTGCGGTTTCGAATGCTTGAGATGATGACGTTGTAAAGAAATGAAAGGAACTGTGCCAGTTGGCAAGAAAGAACATGCGATTGAGGAAGAGTCTTCGAGACATTGTTTGCTTATTCAGGAACGTGTTTCTGATGGTTTTTTCAAATGGAACATTGTGGACAAATTATCGCATGAAGCTCACTGGTCCTTGTGATATGAATCTGAAGCGCTTTCCCTTCGATCAGCAGAAATGCTTTTTAACATTCGAATCGTATGTTCTTGCTCTTATGAATTCAATTTTAACGTTTCACTCAAAACCACCGTATATATTCCTCATTTAGACATTGTAGTTTGCTTGTATAATATTTCTAAGTGAAGATTGTATTCGTAGTGGTTGGACGCAGATAATGATCATCGAGAACTATCTACATCTGTTTGCAATAAAACCTGACTGTGAAAAACTGTGCAAGAAATGACGCATTTAAGGAGCATCTAATCTGCTTGTCCCAATTGAATGCTCTGCCTCAGCGTAGGGGTCAGAGGATAATGATGAATTTCTCACAAACTTGAGTGGTTCAGATTTTAAAGGAGCATGATTTTTCAGATTCAATTACAACACTGGCGAAGTGCGAATGTCTTGGAATCAGCCTTATCCTGTGATGATGCTCAAAAATATAGAACTGCCCGACTTCAAATTGACCAATTTCAGTGTTATTGCAGTTGAACAGGTTTGCGGCTATCTCTACTCTTGAATAAACAATATATCTGACAGGCGGACTCAACATCGTGTACATTTTCGCTATAGGATTTGAATGGGCTTTTCTGCTTGTGGCTAAATTTATTTCAAATTCTGAACCTAATCGAACCACTTTTATGCCTAATGATTTAAATGCTACGGGAGTGCTGCAGCATACAAAAGGGTATCTGCTTGAAACTGGAAGCTTAAAATTGTTTGACTAACTTCCGGACGGAGAAATCCAACCGCTATTCTTTATTTTTCTCCGGCATTTGATACCACTGGAATGACTAAATGTAAACTGTAGTAGAAGGAAAAGACAAAACGACTCAGTTCATATTTGACATGAGCTTGCATTCAAGTATGTTTTATCCACCCAACAATGGTAGCGAAATAAAGCTGAAAGAAGAGAATACAATTCACTGCGATTGTGTCATCTTATTGCTATCCTGTCTGTGCTATACCAGCAACAAGAAAACAGTTCACAGATTTGAAACCTTCTTTAATCATGCGCAAGAATATGAGCTGTAAGCATGTAAGCATGCGAAGTACTGTATCAAATCTTAGCTTATTATACGATGAAAGTGCATAATTTAAATCACTCACGTACAATAATGCTGCTTTGTTTGTTCTTTTTGCTCCATAGGTCAATCACCATTCAGCTGTGCTTCAAGCTGAACTCGCGTCGAGAGATATCGGATTCGTCGTAATGGTTCTCTAATCTTCAATGTACAACGCAACCAGCGCGACAGTACAACGCAAAATATCTCTTAGATCTTGTGCAGAAGCATAACTGATATCATATTTAGGCATATGGAAATGAAAATTTGTGAATAGATATGGATATGCAAATAGTTTGCAGATGTATCCCGCAGGTTGGTGGGATGAGCTGACGGTGGCCTTCGTATTCAAGAGAAGATATGGATGGTACATTTTGCAAGGCTACATTCCAACTTATGTGACAATTTTCATTTCCTGGATTTCTTTCTACCTGGGATCGAGGTTTATGTTCGCATTCCTGTCATTCATTGTTGACTTCGAAAATCACTTGTATTTGTTCACTTGTTCTCAACAAATATAGCAGAGCTGATAGAAATCGGATACTTTCTAAATTACATGAGATGAGATTCAGCAAACAACTGCTATATGACAGACGTCATTTCTCTATGACAAATAATCGCGTTGTACTTCTGATTCAATGAAAACGAAACTCTCATTTCCTGTCAGTCGTTCTATGCATTCACAAGCTCTAATAGCCTTTTTCAAGACAGAAAGGAAAGCAAGTGTGAGGGTTGCGTTCTCCACAAAAATAAATCGTTTTACTCGAATCCTTTTCGTAGACAACCAGTCACATGAAGGTAGCTATGATGATCAACATACTGCTTTAAATAGTCAACAAATACTATATTACCGAATCGTTACAGGGCCATTCCTGCGCGAACAATGCTCGGTGTAAATTCTCTACTAGCCATGACCTTTCAATTCGGCAACATCATCAGGAATCTTCCTCGTGTATCATATGTAAAAGCGATCGATGTGTGGATGCTCAGGTGATCGAATCTACTTCTCTTGTCTTCAATTTCTGACGAGTTCGCGTTACCAACGTTTATATGGATAAAACAGGCGTGAATCTATTGTAACGATAGCTGCAATGGATGTGAGATACAATTTAGCGGAAATGTCTGAATGTACAACTATTCTGAAAACGACTTCAGCAACACCAATCATTTCAGTGGCATGATGTTCATATTTCTCTCTTTGCTTGAACTAGCCGTTATTGGATTTATGTCGAGGAATGAAGGAGCTCCTCGTCGCATAACACCAAGGAAGCGCAGTTTCGATATTGATGAATTTGCTTGGAAAGAAATGCCCAGCCCTAGGATTGGACTCCGTCAGGTTCACTCTTCTCTCACTTCATCTTCCACTTTTTTTCTCAGCAACTCAGGCATGCTTTCGTTCGTACATCCGTTAAGATATGATGATGATGTTCGAGGAACTTCAGTATTAGCTTGTTTCTTTCCTTCTTGATCATCCGCTTCAGTGCATCTTATAATAATATCTCATCTTCGGTTGAATGCTTCATTCTAAGAAATATTGCGATTATTATAAGTCAATGGTTTTCTTTATTATCATCACGTTCGGAAAACAATTTTCGGACAATTCTCTTATTTTTGTCGGTGTTACGGCTAAACTTTTCTGCATCAGCATCTTTTGAATCAACCGAGGTCGCTTCTCACGTTTAACAACTTAAAAATTTTACTGTCAATTCCAACATCGAAATTTGAACTCAAAATTCATTAAAGGTGTTATATCAGTGAGCTTGCCTTCATGAGATAGAATGCATTGAATCGTTCCCAACAGCAATATTCCATTCATGTCACTACATCAGCACGTATTTGTGCTTCTTGTACATTATTATTGTATTGTGCCGGGGTGCACTAAGAAATTCTACCAGAATGAGAATTGCAAGTCACATGCACAATAGCTTTCCAAACAATAGCTTTCCAAAAATCACATACAGTACAAATTCGTACCGAGTTCACCAGGTACAGAATAGTGCAACGAAAATAAGCGGAAGAGAAAGTTTCCACTTAGGTGAGCTAAACATTATCCGCATTCTTTTCGTGGCGTACTTCACAGCGAACAGTGCAATGTATACGAGTGTATGCGCTTGAATGGTGAACTTCGAAAAGGGCAGGTTAGCAGCCGAACAGAAAAATGGTATCATTGTTGGTTGCTTATTCTCGATTCATGATGCTAGCGAGGAGGTCATGTTGAAACGGTAGTAGCAACAAAAAGCGTAGGTTCAAATTCCAACCAGCCACGTATACAAATATGTTCCATAAGCCCACCAACGAAGATGATAAGAAGATAAACACGGAGGCATTTTATAGCGAAAATATACGTTGCTACTCATGTGCTATTTTCCCCTTAAAAACGTCAAACGTCATTGCATCGGCTATGCTGAAAGATGGTGCACTACATTTGTTCCTAGAAAATCGTCGGCTCAGTACAATGGTGTATTTGTCTTTTCTGGAAATTGGGTGATGTATAGATCTATAACCTCTTTTTTTTTAGGAAAAAGTACAGTAGAAAATTGTAATAAAGAAATACAGTGCAAGAAGGCATTGATTTGTATCATATACCCACTTATCGATTATTCATTGAAGGATGTGTTTTAGTTATGTTTTATCGAAAGCACGTAAGCATAGATTAGATTCAGCATGAATGTGCTTGTAGTTGGTCTTGGAGTGACCTGTTAAGCTGAACGCAGTATTTAACTAGTTGATAAGCTTAGAACACGTGCGAGTAAAATGGAACAGAATGGTTCGTTGATATGCAATGATTCACTTGATCGTTAAATTTTTACTTTATTGCATGTTTCATTTCAGCGTATATTCTTGTGCGATTCATGTCTGTTTGCTTGCTCTCTGGAAGCAGATCAACCCTGAGAATTAAATGCAGATTTAGATACGTGAGTGATTCATGGAGAGTTCATCTCGATACACTGTAGTGCTACGGTCTGCTTAAAATGTGAACTATGAACCTTATAAAAAGGTATTGTTGATGGCGCTAGGTCTCCAGGTCAGAGTAGAGATTTTCGAATGTAGTGGAACATGTTCAGAAAAGAAGGTATCGATTGCAAAATTTATATCTCACTCGACAGATATCATAACAACTGATGTTGTGGGCATTAGATCATAATCAGTGTCAAAACGTTGTTAGTAGTGATGGTGTATATTCTCTCATTAATATCGCATTCGTTTGTCCTAGCTATGAGATCATTGACTCATGTGCAAAGCATCCGTGAGGCAATAAACCTCGATTTAGTTATGGAGGATGAGTGCAGTGCTGCTAGAAAAATGAAGACCGTAATTATTTCAGTTCTGGGTTGATAAACGTTGTTCATCGCTGAGGAACCATAATGAGGTTGTTTTACTTTCATTCGATTCTTAAAATAATTTTTCAATTCTTCAATAATGAGAGTGGTCTTTATGATAATTTGCATGGAACTTTTCAATAGTGATATCTTTTACATGGCATGTGTTTTTTGACATTCCTAACTTTAGTGTGTTTCGTTATGCATGAACTGATCTGAATGCTCCAGTTCGTGTGATTGAAGGCATTAGAGATTATAGTACGGCTTACTGAAATGTGTCTGGACATCGCATTCATCGTCTCGTCGTAATGGTTTCATTGAAGCAACCATCAAATGTTATCCAACATTGTCTGCTTGTCTTATACTTATTCCTGCAAAGTAATTCGTCATGTGAATGCATATTTCATTGAAAAGTCTATCTATAGCTGCCATCAAACACTGCCAACAGTTTGACAAAATCCTGCCATAAGTCTTGTTTCTGCGACGATACCTGTCTTGAAGGGATTGATGTGAATCTTAATTATAATCAGTTACGTTAGTATTGATGCTGCCTACTCAAATCACTTCAGAAGCAAAGGCCTAGAAAGTGCACATTATGAAGATTGTTAGTTGCCAATAGAAAGTAACCTCTATGGCAGACCTTCGAGCGAACTTGATTTACTTATCCATATTATGCATGTTCATTTCATCTTCTCAGTTATTCCTCGAACGATTTTTATCTTATCATTGCTAACATTACGATGATTGCGTGAATGTTGCCTCAACTGCTTTCGATTAGCGATTCCCACAGCGAGTTTGCCGTGAGATATAGTCAAAAGCACTTAACATTTTGGCGATATATACGCTCACTGGATTTCACTTTTGCTGCTCATGGACTTCCCATACTGTCATGTTAACGGTGAAAAAACAAAAACTTTGAGATTGCAGGTGGATCCAGGAGCATCACCATCTGATGCGCATACTACCGGTGACCCTCTTGCATGCACCATTCCGACCGTTCGGAGGCGGCGAGTGCGAACGTACGTTGCTTCTTCGATTGCTCCACTATGAATAGCTTGATCGAGCATTAATTAACGATGGTTAACAAACTGAACCTCATTAATGGTTAATGAACTGTAACAGTTCGTTAGTCGCTAATAAGTCTTAGATTATTCATTGAAACGTTATAAGTAGAACGTTGCAGAGGAATATGGTTTCGCATAAGAAGGCACACAAGAAGTTTATTGGATATGGAACCTGAAACAGTTGATAAATACAGGTTCGCTTCCTTCAAATGTGCTTATAAATGTCCAAGAAAACTTCATCTTCTATGATCATTTACGGTAAAGCAAAGTTCAGTTCGGAATTTTTGAGCAACCCTGCATCCTGAAATTTCGAAATCTGTTGTGAAGTCAGTCACCATTTCTACAATCACGAGAGAAACTATAGAATGTTTTATTTCCTTCAACTGATAAATCTAGCCGTTTATAACTGCATATTGTTGTCAGATAAAGCTGGATCATTTTTCAGTGCAATACTGTTCCCAGCTGCATACTTCATATTCAATGTTGGGTACGTATATTCTCTCATAGTAAAACCTTTCATTTTGCGTATTGCAATTCTTGCGAGAAGTGAAAAACTTTGGGGATAAAATTTGTTTTCATCTTCAGTAGTGGATTTTGTGGGTATCAAAAAGCATTCACAATATTAATGAAAAGGTTTTGGCCGGTAGCATTTACAAGAATATTATACCTGCTGCCCTCGTTCCACACATATTTGAAGCTGTGCAAAACCGTTGACAGGACCAGTCATCGCTTAGTTGTACGTTTCTAGCGTGGTCGTGTTGCCCACCTCCATATTTCAGGGCATATTGTAAAATTATAGCTTCTCACTCAAAGTGACACACTTATCGTCCGGTGAAAGTACAAGTTTTTCGTTTGAGAATAAGAGAATTCTTCCGCAATTATCACATTGATAGCACTGTTTAGGTACTGGAGCTACTACCTCACGAGCCTCTCATCTGTCGAGGAAGTTTCCCCATAATTGAACGCGGATCTCTCATTGTTTGTGTATGACATGTATTATGAATCAGTTGTGAATTAATAGTTTAGAATCACATTCAGTTCGTTTTTTTTTTGTAATGAAGATTGAGTAGTGCTCATTCGTTTACTCGACGGTTTTGTTCGTTCATATAGAACGCTATCATTGGAATTACGATCTTTTTTCTGTGTAATGCAACCGTTTCTTGTCACATGATAAAATTTATGCAGATCTATTGAGCATTTTTTTCGGCCCATAAAACAGGATAAGTTATCAGAAATGCTAACGAACAAATCAGCAAAAAGGCATAGAATGGAACAACACAATATCCTCAACTTGAACTTGTAGCTTCATGCTATATCCAAAATTCGTTCGATTAAGATTGCTTGATGCATCACAATTTATATTCTTTGAATGACCACATTATCATAAATTTATGGTCAACACAAAACTGGTTGTGTCATGCACCAGTTGTCTTGAATAATGGAGAGTTGAATCTTGATCTTTAGGAGCAAGCCAACGTTGAGAAGAGAGGAACTTCAGCATCTAAAAAAGAAACATTTGAAAAAGAAGGAAGTAATTGGAAAAAGAAGAGTGGATGAGACAAATGAAATAAGGTTATCATCCAATCAATTCACTAATGCAGTTCGATGCTAGAGAATGAAATCTCTAAATTGGTCTCTCGATAGATTGGTGAATAATGTGATGGCCGTGTCATCGAAGTTACCTAATAAAACAATACAGACTACACTGAGAAAGGAATATCTCAATTGAACCCTCCTTTTATGAGGCTTCAGGAATAATAGCAATAATAACAATATTTTACTATACACACATTTTCGTTCGCCAGTTGAAACGCGGCAAAGCGCGAGGGTGCATATCCGTAAAGTATTTTTATTATATCAGCAAGCAACGTTGATTGTACTCGATGTGAAGATGAGCACTTACGCCCTTGACAGTAAACTTGCTCGGTGAAACAATTATGGCACCTCTTGAACCACAGTAATGTTACTGAAACAATAATGAGGCAATCTAGGAACATCAATATGACTCAGTTACGTTAAGTGCTCCTGACACATCATAGGATTCAGTTCGAGTTCCCGTGAAAAACCCCTCAGAAACGCTTTTTGCTTTTTGTTTTTTTTTTTCCATTGACATGATGGTTCTCGTTGAAAGATCATTCTTTGCTGAGTCTATTCGTTTATTCCTCAGGATTTATCATCTACATAGCCACAGCTAGATGCTTTTTCAGCTAGACGGAATCGAGTCATTACTCGGAATTATCATTAAGAGCAATGCACTACCATACAGAGCAATCGCAAACGTTCTGTCTTGAAAGCAGGCCAAAGATTGTACTAGGTTATGAGATTAATACTATAGGTCATGACTGCCGGGACGTTGTATCAAATTGTCGATGCAACTTAAATGTTTCTTCTGAACACAGTATGAAGTTCTCCAAGAATTCAACGATAGCAGCAATGCAATTGCAACAGTATTTGATCGATTTCAGTGGCAGGATAAACATCTCGAATGGACTACGTCAGTTAAGATCCATTCGAGACTTATAGAATACGCACTGGGAAATGTTTTCGATCTAATCAATGAAGTAGGAAATGAATGCAACAAAAATCTTACGCCTAATGGGCACTGTGCGCAAAAAATATGAAAACAAGCGCGGTTTGCATGAAAGATGTGCAGTGCCCGTCATCTCTGCATTTATTAGTTTTATAATTAAATATTTGACATCATTCAACGCACAATTATCCCAATCGTTTTTCTGCATCTTATCTCATCTTCAACCATTTGCTTCTCATATGTCAATTTTTAAATATCTACAAATAGCAAGCAGCGCTCTATTCGTTCACTGTATCACATTCTCATCCAATTGTTTCTTACGCTCATTAACTATGTTCTGTTTATGAGAGCATTTTGTGGCTTCAAATTCTTATGGGAAGTATTAAAAGTTAGTTGTTATTATTTCAGTGAAGCTAACGAAGTGGTTTTTGTAATCCTCTCTTGATGATTTTGGACTGAAAATTTGGAAGCAATTAAGCATCTCAATCTCCAGAGTATTCTTGTGAAGACCGGCTCCCAAATTGCATTCGAACTAAGAATAGCACATCGAAATCAATTTAAGATGCACAGATGAAGGAGGAGTTCACATCATTATTTCATGTGTTCTTCGAGGATTAATCAGTATGTGCGCCTCGTAACTAGTGAGCCGCTTGTGGCTGTTGACAATAGATAATGGTAGTGTTCATATCCGCTAACAGTATAGTGAATTTTCGAAGTTTTTGTGAAGCAGTTGAATAACTTCATTGGAATGTTTCTCATCTTTTTTGAGCACAAAACCAGTAACGCGTATTTTTCATGATAGGTCGTTGTCCAAGAAGAATGCAGCTTTTGAGTCGAATCGTTATTTTTGCGATGATTGAATGGTAGTATTTACCTGCGATCTCACACCTGAATTAAGCGTTAAGGAAAGATGCGAAAGAAACGCAACAATGACAACAAAAAATTTGTTGTTGTTCATTTGGGCTTTCAAGTATCCATCAGCTATTCACACAGTTGCTGATTCCATGTTCGTCCGAGACGAATTCCACAGCGAGCTTGGAGAATACGGATCTAAATTTTCCTCCGCCCATATATTTGGCAAGTTCTTTCAAAGAAAAAAGACAGCAGCGTAGCTATGGCAAGACAATATTTCTGTCATGTTTCCACTTCAATTACTCTCTGAAGTATTTTCTATTATTAACATGATGTAATTAAAACGATACATTCAATGTGCTGCAAATCAGCAGACGAAATTAGCATCTCCGCGTTTTGTATTCGAACGTAATGCAAATGATATGAGTTGAGTCTTATTTATGAATCGCTGAGTGTCCTAGGCGAGTATCGCGCTCAATCGGGTGGATTTGCACGCAAGATATGTGGACAGTATTACTAGCAATGTGCATTGTTGCATGCTCGATTGTTCCTGGTTCATTTGCTGCTTTTCAGTTGCGTTATAATGCTAACAGGTTTGTTCATATTGTTTCTTTCTAAATATTCAGTTTCACCTGTACTTATCCCGCATAACTTCTTCCAACCGTGTAATTGTTTATCAATTTCACCATTCACGGACATGGATTCATTGCACTGCAGAACACCCAAATATTTCATTGTGCTTATAACCGCTTCAATTTCTCATCGAATAAATTGTTCGCATTCTACTCAGAAACAATGCTAGGCAGTTTTCAAACTCTCACTTCTAAAGTATGTTCAACTCGATTAACTGAGGCTGTTGTTGCTTGAATGTGAATCTCTTCCAAGAAATTGATACAGAATTGGATTCCCATTCGACTTATATAGAATATTCGCAAATTCGTTAGTGCATGAAGATTGTAGGGTTGAACTAAAAAGGCCTTTGCATCATTCAGCACTTTACTCCAACTTCGGATCCGACTCCCTAAGCAATGGTATCTATCGAAGTCACGCAAGAGTAAGTCAATTTATGAATTTTTCTATTCGACCAATTCATTGATTATTTTAGTTATTCCTGTCTAACTCTCTTGGCATTTTTTCCTCTTTTCCTACCATTCTTTTTCAGTTCCACTCATTATCATTTACATTTTATCTATGATTTTCCACCATTTCAAATTAACATAATCATGATCAAACTGATTTCAGGTTCATCCGCCATATGCTTATGGCGCTAACCCTTATTATCGTGCGTTCTTCGGCTCAGCACCTCTATTTGTTTGACTGTCCACCGGATGATTGTTTGCGTTCAATAAGAGACCAACAAATTGCATTCACAAATAATTTCCATCTATTGATCTAATATATATCGTCATTTGTTTGTATGGAGTCGTTTGTAAATTGTTGATAAAGTGTCACATTGAACAGAATGATGCTCACTAATGTTTGATGAGAGATAAGTAATCCCCAGTTTACAGTTATCAACTCTACCGAGTCGAATTAATGACAGTTTTCGTCACAGCAATGTTGAATATTATCTGGTCTTCTCATGTGAATCAATGAACTAAACCAGTGGTTTTCACGAGGGATACGAAAGTATCAAGATGGCTTCATGAAGTTGGAAATCATTGTCAACTGATTCTTTTCATCATTCGTCCATAGCTGTATAGTTTTGTTTTCATAATGCTTCTTTGATCACGAAAAATTAATTCATTCGTTTGATTCAACCGCCGGATTCGTAATTGATGGATTAAACTCCGTCTGATTTGTCGTTAACCTATTAGAGGTAGGGGAACTGCGGTGGTATATATTGATGGAGGGGCAACGACGGTCTACCATACGACCAACGAGAGGCATAAAGTGCAAAAATGTGAGGATCACTGAGTTGAACACTGGCTTCCATACACACCTGCCAACCTACTCTTCATGCTGGTCTTTTTGCCCTGTTTCCAAGGTTCATCAACAGTGTAACTCAGGAAAATATATCTTCGAGATCGAATTTGTTCCTTTCAATCACTTTTATCGAACGTAAACGTCAGAATGATGTTTTCGAATTGTTTCGTACTATTTGTGGAGTTACGATGCTGCTAGAAGTATTCTATGCAGCTCATGAAATCTGTTGCGACATTTGATAAGTTGCTGGCCAGATGCATACGAAACGCCGAAAGCTCGTTTGGTAAAAATCAGTGAAATTACCATGTTCTTCAACAAAGTCAAAAATTCACTTCATTTATAAAGATCATGGTTTTGCGACGACTTGCATGTTGCGTGAAACTTTCACCCACCAAACTTCTTAGCAGTTTTTTTTTGCTGGACGCGTTTGCGACTATACAAGTTCAAATAGATTAAGTGCTAAAACTTCCAAGGGACTCATGGTTAATGCTGAAACCACCGCGAATTACTACCAGCTTTTTGATATCATCATTAATACCCATACTTTTTCATTTCCTTTAGACTTGTGATACTGGCCATGATACTGACTGTTCACTTCGATAGTCTGCATAACGCTGCATTGCAATTTTTTCTTCTTCCAGCTTTTCCAACAGTCGACTTGTCCCCTGAAATAAAGCACACCGTTTTCATCTACAGAAAACTTCATTCAAAACGAATTTGCACAAGGTGAAAAGATTGAATGAGATACTTGCAGACTCATTAAAATGATAATCTCAAACTGATTAAACAACTCCATTAAATGGCTATTTTACGAGCGAATATCTATGGGGTAGCTTCCGGACAAAAATCAGCGAAGAATGAATAGTGAATGATCCTCGAATATGAGCTGAACAGACCCACGAACTTCCGCGATAAGATTAGGAAATTTATGAGTGAAGTGCCACGATTCTATATCAAGTGCGTTTTCATAACATCACATTTCACTTCTAAATACCGAGTTTATCCATGTTATTACCAAAGTGTTTTTTATATTATGCGACTTGATCATGAACAGCTGATCACTATGGGATAAGAAAAAAAACGGGCCTTCTTGCGAACATAATAGAATGGACCTGGTATTCCAATCAACATATATTAATAATTAAATCTTTCAACCTAATGAAGTACCATCGACCAAGAACACTGATGGCAACGGAATTCTCAGTGAGCTGATGAACCCTTCAACAGAAAGCATTACTTACGAGTGGAGAAACCAATTTTAATTGTTCATACAGCTTTAATTTACATTCTGCGAAGTCTGGCCGATCCAGTTGGTCGAAGTGCCAACAATCTTCCATAATTTCATACCTACAATAACACAGATAATTTTTTCTTCTGCAAACTGCTTTATTGTTCAACGTTTCATTCGTAAGTGCATCTAGGCATCATTTCTTTTAAAAAAATCGGATTCTAACCAAACAAAAAACAACTGACACTGCCTTGGGCGAACAAGCTGGTTTCTCCAAATGATATCCACTACAAAGACGATCAAATAATTCATCATTATCTTGGATTTTATTGTATGGATAATCACCAAACGTAAATAATTCCCAAAGCAGCACTCCAAACGACCACACATCCGACTAAATGCATTATTTTTGATATAAGCCTTAGCATTCGTGGCAATTGCTTTCCGATTAATTCACCGTATAATGAAATATTTTCGAAGTCAAAAATGTTCTGCGTATCAATTTTCATGGTGCTTTCTCTTACATTTGAAGTGAATTTTCGTTGTTAGAGATAGCTTACTTCAGCGAATCGCATACCACATTTGTGCTTCCCTGGTGAACTCAGTAAGTGCTCATATCGACTGACCTTTTCAGAGAACTCTTTAGCCGTTAATGTTTCAGGCGCCATCCATCGAACGGGAAGAGGGCAGTCACTCTTCATATGATAAATTGATTGATCTTTACGTGCCAAACCAAAATCAGCAATCCTGATGATCCGATTTTGCGTAACGAAAATGTTTCGAGCAGCTAAGTCGCGATGTATACACTAAAGAGCTTTATCCACATTATTCATGCATCGTTTCGACAATAATCGCATACAGCCCATTAGATACATGATACGTTTCGATGGAATGATTGGTATTTAGGCATTCTATTCTTCTTTATTAGCACACGAGAGTAAACTTGATGTGATTCCTTCATCAGACACCGCAGTCAACTTACAAATATTGCTAATCATAAAAATTGCGTGGAACTGCATACCAATTTACTTGCGAGAAATTGCATTCCATTTGAAATTTGGTAACCGAACGATATTAAATCACATGTCGATAAGACAACACCATTAATGCGCTCAGTGTTCATTAATAAATCCCAGTCTGGTTTAACTTGGGCCTAAATCGTGCAATACGGCTCAACAAATGGATTGATTGATGAATTAAATCAACAGTGAAGTTTATCAGTTTTTGAGCTTCAGGTTGTGAGCAGAGAAGAAACAGAATTGATCACTTCAAGATATTTTCGCTTTATCGAGATATATTTCTAAAGTTCAATACATCTAAAGATTTCTAGAAATGGAATCGATGCAACGAATTTACAGCATAACATTCTTCGGCGTTTCGCCGAACTGTATTCGATACAAGATAGCCATTGTCGATTAGTTGCTGTCTTCGCATATTAACCACTTCATCCACATAATTTGTTCTGTTATCATGCACAAAACTGCGTAAATCACCCATCTCACAAAATTCGGTGATAACGTAAAGATAGTTGCTGAAAAAAGATTCGGTAGAGATAAGGTTGCAGGGAATGGAATCTATAGTAATTTGATTCTACCTGACAAGGTGCTTTACAACAGCACCAATAAGACAAAGCACATTTGGATGCTCTCCAATTGCAATCATCACCCGAAGTTCCGCAACGAGTGCTTCATAGTGCTCTATATTATAACGATTGCGAGGTCGCTTGGCAGCAGCTCGAACGAATTCAACGTGTTCCTTGTCGACTGTTGATCTTCTTTTCAATACACGACACAAATACACCGATCCATACTCACCGCCACCGAGAAGCTGCAAACAAAAGTGAACGATGCAACGAAGCAATGGAGTTGAACACAGATGTTGATCGCAACTACTGTAGCTGTGAACAAAGGTAGACCTAGAATCGGTCGAGTCTTTCAAGCAAACGCGTTCAAAGAGTTGCTGTGAATTTTGTTTGCTCTGCTTAAATTATTAACCAATAAAATTCTTTCAATGCATCAGCTTCACTCGAACTATATAGATTACCAACTTTTTCAAAACAGATTCTTTCTCTTTCAATTTCAAACTTTCTTTCATAAGGCAACTGATCGATCCTTTCATGCAATGGTCGTTGATCATTCTTCAAGCACGTATCATCAACGTCAGTTGCAGTATGCATCAGTTGTGCGTAAAGTTGTTTGAGTTGTTGCGCTTGTTTCGTATTTTTGCGCCGTTGTCGAACAATGAAAAGTGCACAAGTGATGAACGACGCTGAACTTATGACGCCAACGATTCCAAGTATCCATCCAAGTGTATTCGGCACTTTGTGCACGATAACATCTTTCAGCTGAAATCATCTGTACACCCTAATCAAAGGCTCACATCAACGGATTGGATACACCAGCCATAGAATATGTGGTCTTTTGAAAAGTTATTCACGAATCGATCAGTATTCACGACATATTAATCAGAAGCATTCGAAAAAATTTTATTGTAGTCATTAACTTCATTAATTGCATTACATTTGCATTAATCACAAAGACATATATAACAGCTGAACGTTTTTTGTATCGGTGGTTAGCTTTTTGACACGATTTGTATTGAAATTTTCTTATTTTTTTCTCTTTGGTACTATTATCATTCTTTTCAGATTTTTATCTTTCGGCAACGTGGAAGATTGTAATGTCTTGCCTCATAGTATGCTGACTTACGGTCGTCGTAATCTGAGTCGAAAATACATTCATATACACCATACTGAGAGCTAAATATTGAAATATCAACTGCGTAACTTTGACGAAAGTTTTCCTCAGTAACGTTCACTGGACCAACCATTTCGCCATCTTTATACCAATACACATTACTACAAAAGTGAGGTGGATTAGTGGTACATCTCGCCTACTCGAGTGAAGTCACGTACCCCACTGCCATGCACCTAACTGTTGTTATGCTGATAAAAGAGCTGGCGGTCGAAAGATTTTCTTCGGTGGCCACCGATAGCGCAAATTTTGAGCATCGGTCGGTTTCGGTCGGTGGTCATCAAAATTCGGTTTGCTAAGGCCACTGACCGATTGGTCATTTTTTAAAATCTCGGTTGATGGCCACTGAGATTTGACTGCCACAGAACTTCGGCCCCGTTCAGTTTCGGTCAGTGCCGTGTTCCTTGTTCGTTTGCCACAGACCGAACAGTCGCTTTCTATTTGCAATATCTACCGACCCAACACTATCTGACAAGGAGTAATTGATTCACAAAGAAGAAGGCGGAACAAAGCTGAAGTAGGCAACTCCAACAAAACAATGCAATGGAGATGCGGTGACCTTATCTAACGAAAGTGCTGTTGACATCGCTCTCATAAAGTCATACTGAAAGCGCAGTATATATTTGCCGCAAGAAGAGCAATTGAGTTATCAATACTTCATAAGCACTGCTAAAAACTCACCCCACCTCACCGATCGGTAGCTGACAATCTAGAAGAGTTTGTTCACCATGATTAACGCGAATTATTTGCATTTGGCTTATAGCAGAAACCCTGACGAGTAACTCTTTTGCCTACAATGTGGTAATTTTACGTTTGCTCAGTAATTTGAATGGTAATATTCACTCACATGGAGCGGAAGATATAAATCGAGAAATGGATTTATAGTGGATTTAAGGAATTTGCATATATCATTTGTGCATCAGCTTGACGCACAATTACGTGATCATCATTGAACTTTCTTTGCATTCAAGATTCGCATTTACTGCATCAGTAATACTCGTGACGATATTACTTAAAAAGTTCAGTACAGAAGCAGTGATTTGTGGTGATTATTAGAAATGTTTTGTGATTCGCAAAAAAATGTACACTTGAAACAAACCTCATTATTCCGCTCATCCACACAGCGATATAATGTGTCTTCGGATACTGTTTCGTTAATTTTCAATACGCTTTTGTAGGTATATTTATCTACTTTCAATTCACCTGAGTTGATGTTGATCCAGTTCTTGTCGTACGCTCTGAAAAAAACATTGGAACCAACGAGATTTTAGTGTTCGAAAGCATTTCCCATTTGCTACTGTTCTCTTTTTCTGCCTTCAAAATTCCGCTTTTAATGTTCTTTTGAATCTCCACAACATGCGATTATTGACGCGAATTAGTTGTTTAAAAAACGCATCTATATGCGGCAGTAACAGCGAAAGATTCGAAAGTCTTGCAATTTTACTGCTGAACGGATCATTTTGTTTGCAAAAAAAGAAGTGACAGTTAGTTATTTTACAAAACAAAACACAATGAGATTGAGTGTGTAAAATCATAATCGACCCACTTCAATCGTTGCATCGTAATTCCAGTGATATTGTTATCGTTAGTGTCACAATCAATCACAGCATTTTTACCGAAAAGAATGACATCTTCCCCAACTGAATTATAAGTTAACATGGATAAATCATCAATTCGACGTCGCAATGGATGAACAATTACTTTCCATTTAAAACTCGCATTGAAGTCATCGCCAATAGTAGCAACAAGTTCATAGCTGAAATTTCTTGTTCTCAATAATTGAGATTTAAGCTTCAGTTTTAAAGGTTCAACATTGAGTGATATATCTTTGTTTCAACTGTGCTTCTTTTATATGAAGTAAATCCAATAGCTGAACGTGTCATGCGGAGTGGCCTGATCAAGATGAGCAAAAAAATGGAACTAAGAAGAGGTTATTACTAAGCAATCTTTCAACACTAACATTCCAGCGTCTTCAGCATTTGCCCTTGCAATGAACAGCCTCCCTCCACCCAAATAAGGATCGCTTTGATTGTTAATTGTATACGTGATATTTCTGGTGACTGACTCTCGACTCATTGCAAGTGGAAGATAATAAGTCTGGACTGAGAGTTACGTTAGTGAAGACGTTTAAGTTGCAACTGTGATCAGTATGTGACGAATCGCTCGGTGACGTAATGAACAGAGCGTGGATAAATCTCACTAGATTGCATGCATATAAAACAGCTCATGATGAGATAGATGATTTGATTGCTAACAACGAACACGTGCGTATTTCATCAGATCGGTAGATTTGAGTGGATGTGAATGAAAATATGATACTTGTTCATTGAGAGGATTCATTGCAATTAATGCTAGAAGCACACCTTAAACCATTGCAGACTGTATCCACTGGGCTCGAACATATCAAAATTAATCAAAATCTCCAAGCTTTGTCCTTCTTTGATCTCAATTGGTGATGCTGACATATTTCGTAAACGCAGTCGTCGTTCTTTAGACACAGACGCATTTTGTGGAAGACTTTCAGTTGTTTCTGGATTTGACAATGACTAACGATAAGCGGTGAAAATTTATCGTATATTGTGAGTTGTAAATTTCTCTTATAACGAACAAAGAAACAGAGAGACGAAAAATGCAAAAAATTTGTTATGGTAATGTATGACTGACCGACCGAAACGAAAATATAAAAGGAGATGTCGCTCGCTGCTGTCAAACAAGTGTACTTTCCAGTATGATGCTTCTGGGCATGCGCAATCTCCAACGCAATTCCACCCTCAGTTCTCTTCGAAGTTATGTAATTGTAAACCTGTGAAAAAAATTGCAAGGTTCACGACATAATATGAAGAACTAGCCAATGAATTTCGTTGAATTATGACCATTTCTCTCTTTATGCTAGACTGAATCGAAAATGACAATGCAAAGAGGTTGTGAACACTCTGACACCTTGTTCTGGTCGTGTCCGCTCACGGAAGTGATATTTGGTAGAAGCAACTGAATAGTATCATTTGAATGACACTCCACTGCGAATCTATCACCTTCTCGCAGTTGAATATACGTCTCACCATTGTATAGACCGATCGTGGCATTTGCACTTTTGTGAATCAACATAACACGATCTGCTAGCACCATTGCAATGAATGATACCAATATTGAAATTAGGCACTCAGGCAGTCTTTGTCGCATTTCCTCTCTGAATATTACTTCACTTCAAGACAGGTATATCAAATGAAGCGTTTGAAAAATCAACAACTTTTGCTTTCCACTTAAATACTCTTCAGTTCTCCTTAAGTAAAACTGAAACAGAGAAGAAGGCTTAGAACAATTACAGCTGAGTGTATGGGATGTGAATAGAACGGACAATGATATGAACTGTGTTAGATCAAAAATGTTTACACACTCAATCACCGCGAATGGCAATTGAATTCATCAGTATTTTCATGCCAATATATATTGGTCTCCGACTCTGTTAAAAATGACTTGTCGTCATTTCCAGTTTTTCCGCGTTTATCAGTGTTTGCTTCATGCTCGGTAATGTTGTTGAACAATGCTTATCAACTTTAAACGCACAAGCGACACAAACAAATGAGCGTTCACCTTATTGTTCTATTCTACGTTCATGTTTGTAAGCGCCATAGCAGATATGGAACAATTCCATTCAATTCAGTGATAACGCCATAGATAAGCATGATATGATAATTATGAAATTATTGACTTGGGACTATGTGTAAGTGGATTAATTTTGGAACGCATCTTTTGAGACACGAGTTTTCTGCCCGAGAGAGAATGATCGGTATTGTAATAGTGAATCATCAGGGAAAAAAAAACACGACAATAGAACATTTCAGTTACAGCTGAAAGCATTGTAGCATATTTTTCCGTGATATACATAAGTGTGGAATGATTTTAAAAATACCAACCAAATAAATAGAGTTTGACGAACGCTTTAGGATATTTTTCACATTTTTTTCAAAGTTTGCAAAATTCAGTGAATGATTCACAGTTCAAAAACAGAACGTAAACACTCATATGGTTGTTACAGAGCTCGTTTATTTCATTGATAAGCTTTCTTTTCAAATACACATTGCATTCCATAGTTTCTAGCGGATGAATCTGAAATAGTTTATGAAAAATCTCCCGCACTGGTATAGCAACAGTTTGTCTGACAGCTTATCATTATGTTTTTTTGCTGGTCTAAAGTAAGCAATTTAGAATGAGAAAAATGATACTGTTTACATTAAAAAATCAACAATTTATATTACAATGATAAAGGAATGAAACTATGACATGGTATCAGTGATTGGAACGAATCATGATGAATAATATATGATGAAATGAGCGAACAGCAAAGATTGGAAAGCAAAGAATAATTGAAAAGGACTAAAAAGCAAAAAAATTCAGATATGTTTTGTACTAACATAATATCGAAACCTTTTGTGAGAGGAGAAGCATCAGTGAACACTCAACAGTGCTATCGATACCAATTTTGTCATATTAATGAAAGAATTTTGTGATTTTGTTGTTTCCGTTGAAATGCATAAAGCGTATAATAAAGTGAAATGCTCTGTCGGAATGAAAAGACTGCTGTATACGCTTGATAAGGTGTCATGTGCGAACGTGCATAGGCAGTCATATTTCTCTCCAAAATAAAAGAATTGTGTAGGTACGCTGTCAAGCTTGATTTCTACAAATGAATCAGCAACACATGAGTAGCAAAAACTTTACTGTCATAACAGTTCAAACATACTTCATCACCTAACCCAGCCCAATATGAACTACAATGAGATTTAAATTCCGTGTTAGTGCAAGATTTCCGGCTTGAGTGAGCCGTTTTGCGATGGGCGTTAAATTGGACTATTTCAAAAACTAAAATATTCCACAAAATTTGCGAATAAAGTTCTTTTTTTTTTGAAATAGCTGAATAATGTTCGATGGGTTGGCAATTATTGCTTATCTATTCATCTACGAAATGTCTCCTTAGTGTGAATAGTATTTAAATTATATTGAATAACGTCTGCTTCCTATTTCTCTTTCATTGTAAGCATAAACATCAATCGCATTGCTGATTGTGAGATACGAAACCCAGTAAGTAAGAGAAACGATCGGAAGAAACATAATAATAAAGTGGAGATTTCGTGAAACTGTAATTCTAAATTCTTGCAATTTCGTAAATATTTCAGTTCATTCATTGAACATAATCATCCGAACGTTTTCCAAGCATATGTATGGATGTGTAGTTTGCTGACTAAGAAAAGGGACTGGAAAATGTGAAAAACTGAAAAGCAAATAACTGTTGAAAAGTGCGATTCACATTGACTGCACACAGAAGCACCAAATTATTGATGTGACGAGTGTATGAACAACGCTTTGTGTTCGTTTCCAAATGATCAATCAATCAGTGGGCAGCATATATGTTGTCTCGTTCCTTATAAATCAGTGATAATCGATCACATTTTTTGGTGTTGATCAAGAAAACATTCACAGTTGATTAAATCTTGTAATCGACTGACTTAAAAAACTAATTGCATAAACTTGATGCCACAAATCGGTGCAATCTTGAAGAGATGAGTTCATTTCAAAATTGTTTGCGTAAATTCATGACACAGATGATGAATTTGGTGAATGCGATTGTTTTGCCCTTACAATAGTTGATGTCATAGTCCATAGTATTTACACTAACGACAAGCGTTTTCCTTACTTATCAACACTGATCACATCCTCTCCAGTACTTTTCAACACTACACATGCTACCCAACTTTTAGACTAAAATTTCTCCGTAATGGCATTCATAATGCTAGAGGTATGAAGAGTGGAGTTAGGCACTTAATGAAGCAGATATTATCTGTGCTGCATAACTGATTAGTGCATTTGTTCAAGATGATATAATCAACAGGATACTGTTCAACATTAAACGAATATCAGGACAGCATTTACTATCAATGAGTCATGCGAACACATAAAACGATATGGGGATGCATTACAAGTGACAGCTGTACGAAATGAGTTTCCTTTCAAGGACGATTTCCTCATTTCGTCGTTTCTTATATCGGTGAATAAATCTTTCATTACTAGTACGATAAGAAGAACACATTATTCTGTCAAATTTATTGTTGAAGGATTCCCTTATTCATTTCAATTGAATTCAATTCAACAAAATCAACAGTTCTTTCATTTATCCTCATTCTCAACATGAACGATCTTTGTAGAGTATCATTTCAATTCTCTTTCATCTGAAGCGTTCTTTCGTCTATTGCTGACATTGTTTTGGTTGATCCACTAGGCTACGAATCAGTGAAACGAAGAATTTTAGTCAATTTCTCGACTATTCTTTCCCATCATGTATGCATTTCCAATTTGTTAGCTATTTGCAAATTCAACTTGTTTCCCTTAGATTTGAGTAATCTGTGAGATGTGATTCAATTCAAATATTTTCACATTCAGTCTCTAATTATGAGATGGGTAAAGCGTTTACAAACGTTGTCATGAATTGATGCGCGAATAGCACATTCACTCAAAACTATCGCAGCGTTTCAAAACGTTTGATATTTAGAGTTGTCCATTCATATTACCTTCGCCATGCGCAATCATGCATTCGGAAGTTTGTTGAAAATTTGGCCAAGCTAAACTATTTTTCGGCCTTTCAAATGCAAGATAATTAATAACAATAGTTTTGAATGAAACTGCTGCAATAATTGAATGACTTCTATTCTACTTATGTTCCTACAAATGTGCAGTCAATTTGCAGATTGAGACAGCATCCATGCAACCTCTCACTATTGCTCATAAGAATTTGTGCAATTGGTCAAGGCACAGATAAAATACTCACACATATCCTGCTCAAAACCTTTATTTACAAGCAGACGAAAGTGACGCTCTGAGAGCGTGTTAACTGTTAAATTTATATTCTGAAACTACCTGTCTCATAAAACAATCCAGTGACATTTCTTCAATTTAATCAATATTTTCGGTCCTCGAGCAAATGACGCAAAAATACCATTTCGACCATCTTTTACTTTATATTGCAATCTTGTGAAACTATTTTAAACTTGAATTTGTCCGTTTTATTTGTTGGCAATTTAAAAGGAATGACTTTGTAATTCAGTGTGATTATTTCGAAGTGGGATTGTTAACATGATTTTCGCTAGATCAATTTATTGTTCACATATGTATGGCATCTTTCGTGGCAGTTTACCTAAAAATGAATTAGTCAACTCTCAGCGAAATTGAGGTGATGACATAAAGAGAGCAGTTTACAATATGCAGCAGTCGTCAGCCTGTAGAAACGATGACCAACACAGTGAATGACAATGACTGAAGCTGATGCAAAACAGGTACTTGAGAATAAGCCATCGGTTTACAATATCTAATCTCGTCACAACACACGATATCCTTCATCTTATCCCATTTCATTTTCGTCCACTCAGGCGATGTTGATACTATTCATCAAACTCTCAGCGATCCACTGTTTGTTACAGTTCGATCTCTTTCACAAACAGGTATGAGTATATCGCCATTCATTATCCATCCACTTTGCTTATATCAAAATCGCATCTCTCTATTATTATTCATATAATCTTACAACCTCACCTGCTAACATATATTTCAAAAATCATTCTCTCAACCGAACTGCTTAATGCTAATCTGCTGCTTATACATCCCGCTTACGGCTGCTCATCCGAATTGAACTTATTTCTTGGCGACTCTTGCTTTTTGAGTTCCTTCCATATCATCAAAACAGGCGAGAAGTGATCAGTATGGATCAATTCCGAATGTCAGCGAATGCATATGCCTCCCTTACTATCACATTTACGTACCAATAATGATTACTTGAGTCTACATATGTTTGATTATTGAATGCAGTTTGATCGTAACTGCAAAATGGGTTTCGGATAGATTTTGTCACTTTCACTAATTTCTCTGAATGTTCTCATCCGATTCTTAACAGCTACCAGCACTTTTTAGCTGCACTTTCTAGAACTGATCATTTTACAAATATTAAGTGCCATAATTTTAATATTCTGTTTCGATGATTCAACTACTCTTCGTTCGTAGCTCGATATGAATTCTATTTGATTTCTCTTCAGATTGTCCCTCATTGTGATATTGATTCAATCGCAGTGAATTCAATGTTATGACGTCGTCCACCCACGTCTTTAAGATCACAATATCTTTAACTGTATCTCAATTGAATTCTTGTTCGTGCACTTGTTGTGACAGTTTGATGTAAAAAGTAGCGCTTGGCTTCGTGTCGATCCGAGCATCTTCGCCTTGTTATGAAAGCAGTTTGGATCGTTTCGCACTTTTTACCTGCAGATACGACCAATTTATGCGTTCACTATATTTAAGAATTTCCACTTAGCAGAGCAATCAGCAAGTTTAGTCATGCAGTATGCGTAACGATGCTTTCAGCAAACTCGAACGAGCGATTCCATGACCAGATCCTTCAGATAATCAGTGATACCATTTGTATGAATTTCAGAGAAATTTCTAAATGCGATGAAAAATGCTTTCATTACTTTCGCTAATTCTTGCCTCGGGATCAGTTCTTCGTGCTGACACTGAGCAGTGGTCCGCTAGTACGTATCCGAATCCTCGAACAAATTCAACACAATGCAACACATGGCCCAATTCGACACTTTGTGATCCCGATCACATTCTAACCGATCAGTGGCGACTCAATATTAACGAGAATATCAATCATCAGATTGAAAGTATTTCATTTGTAAACATTGTTCTATGATATTGAAACAAGTAGATCGTCTAAGCGCTTGAATTTTTTCCACATTGGACCGAGTGAATTTCAACTCTATTCCCCACGTCGTCCATCGATTTTCTCGAAACAGCTAATCAATGTCCTCACTTCATTTCATTATGAATTTTTTCGTCTCCTTCTAGCGGACACAATCGTGACATAAATTTCAATAGAAATGTTTTCTTCCCTAACTCAATTTGAGAAAATTTTTAGTAAACTTCCTATAGAGTTTTGCATGCGTGATTATTCCGTAGTTGATCGATTGCGTATCTGAATAGATAACTTATTGTAGGACTTCGTACGTCAAATGTTCATTACGTCGAGGACGCACCAGAGGAGTGCTATCTGAAAAATGCTACAGAAGACCTGAACATCTATGTAATTCTTGCGAAGAAGATTCAGACGCAAGCGAACCACTCCACAACGGATACAGACTTGGTTATTTGAGAAAATAAAGTGTTTACATATTGTATAAGGTCATATGAATGGATTGCGTTGTATCATGCATCCTCACTGAAAAAACAAACTAAAGTGTTGTAGTTAGTTGATTTTTATTTCGAAACACAAACTAACATCTTTGTGGCTATGTTTGTTTTCAGACTGAATTTGGTGACGAAATCGCCGACGAGTATGGGCTGAATTCATTGCCGTGCAAGAATTTCCTGATTATCATTGGTGTTGAAGCAGCTAAGCTTGCATATGTTAGAGTAAGTGATGTCATGCTTTCAACATTTCTAGAGTTATGGAAAGTTTTTAACTTTCCGTAAATGCAAACGTAAAAATCTATCAATGGCGTCAGTTCATTATTTATTTTTTCTGCGCTATTGTTCAGCCATCCAATGTGAACTGCTGTGAAATGGAGCTGTTAAGTTGTTGATATAATTCAGAAGTTGTTTATATAATCAACTTTTGATTTCACTAAATTAATGATGACAGCTGCTGTAGAGTGTGGAAACAAACCGTTTTAAAAAATAATCAAATACTGCGACAAGATCAATTTGTTTCAAGCGTTTGTTGAAATATCTTACATTTATGGCAACTCGAATTGATCATTTGTGTATTCACGTGCATTTATTTGGGTTCACTTTGAGAAGCGAATGTCTGAAGAAGGAGGGCAAGATGTCAAGTCATTTTATGTTATGTGAAGTGCTAAAAAAACAAAGATTTCTTAATGACCCTATAAGATCGATCAAGAAAGTCAAATTTGTCTTAAACGACACCTCTGTAACAACCTATTCATATGAAAGTCATTTACCAGACAGGAAAAGACTTGAAGTTGCCACCAAATTTGATGGAGAACGTCTTCAATCAATATACTGGCTTGTTCAATGCTAAAAACTATATGGAAGGATTGAATAACATCATCAACGAGATTGGTGATCAAATGATCGATCCTTTCAAGGTGAAACGATTGCATTCAACGATTGAACACAAACCAGGCTATTATGAAACTTAACAAAATTATAGTACAAAGAGAGTAATGAATTTAGGAGTACATTACCGTATCGATGCAATTGAACAATAATGTGTGTTTCACGCAAATTTTTCAATTTCATGTAAGCGCAAAACATTCCTTTTGTAATTACTTTTATTCAGATATTATACAGTAATCTGAACAAAGGCATTACGGGGTGAAACTGTTATGTGTTAATTCTTAGGCACAACCTGCAACTGAAATGACGGATAAAACACTGGAAATCATAAGCACGCTATCTACCACTGAATCTTCGACGTCTGCACTTATAACAGCACCTGTTTCCAGTGCGACCACAAACGTCTTCCGTCAACTCGCTCCGTGGTATTTGATATTATGTTTGATTGAAATGAACAAAACCGAAATTTTATTGATTGCAATATTCTGGTAAATTATTATGAACCTTAACAAGTACGTGCATATCTGTAAAACGGAATCTGATGGAAGGTATTCAAAATTTTTAGCGATCAGATGGAACTCAGAAGAATTTCAGGTGGATGTACGCACTAATGATATTCGCTATCGTGTGTGCGGTTGTTGCGCTCTTTTTATTGTTCATAATGCGATGTCAAGCTAAGCGTTGTGTTCGAACACAGGTAAATACAGTCATGTCGGCTATACCCGAAGTGAATGGCAGTCATCATAAAACAAGTGCGTACGAAATCTCTAACAAAAACGTTCAATCTGCTTACAATATAGGTATTCAAATTTCTCGCAATACAAATGTGTAGCGTGCTTCACAAAATCGATTGCGCTGCCTCACGGTTTCAAACGATAGCACATTTACGTTATACTGTAACCATTTTTCAAAACTCTGAAACTGTAAAAGAAAAATAACAACCGCTCTACACGAGAACTCTTCAGCCTTAGGCGCGAAATCCCTTTTTGCCATTCTAAACAATCACTTTATTACACAAACCGCTAAATAAGATAAATTCGAATGCACTGAATCAAAATTGTGCGTTCCTTCTTTGTGAAAAAAGTCACGAAGTTTCCGTATAAGACGTCATCAGTGTCAATTAAGGGGCATGTGTAAACAGTACAGTAATCGTTGGCGATGAAATATCGAGAGGAATTAATACAGATGTGATGACTTCAAGCAGTGAGGGCTTCAACGATTTCATCGTTCGCACTTCGGAAAAGTCTTCCAATAAAGTGCAAAATGGTGCTTCAGGAGATGGTTTTTCATCGTCGGTTGATGCAATACACACAGAATCTAATTTGCAGTCTAGCAAACAAACTCATCACACTTTACACGCTATCAATTTGTGCACTTCTCAGCACAAAAATACCCATAGCAGCGATCAAATGACACTCTTGAGCACCTCTGAAACACCTCCCAAGTTTTCTGAAATATTAGTCGAAGTACCTATTCCGGCAGAGCAGCAGAATCACAAAGATCAGATGATTTCGGCAAAGCTCTTGAACAGTAATGAGACGAATCATCGGAATGATTGTGCGTATTGGCTCCGGTCGAACAATTTGTCACCAATCACGCAATCAACTAGTATGGGCAGTTGTCGAAGTGATGAAAGAAAATCAATAACGTCAACGGAAAATCATGGGAATACTATTCAAGAGGAGGTACTTCTTAGACAACCAACAATTTCGTGCCTAAATCTTATTGTCATTTGATTGTGTTTTTTTTACTGATAGCATGATTTTCTTTGATGAAGAGAATGCACGAACGAAACGTTGGTCACTCAGAAACGATTTTTGCAAGACTTCATTATAGGAGAGATCTGTTGCTGAATCAGATGAATTGGAGTACAGTTGTGAAGTGGTGCGACCAACTACTCCACCTAAAGTTGCAACCAAAGTAGGATTTTTTGGATTTTGATGAGGAGTATAAAATTGAATGAACGCTACATTTTTTTAGCGTTACATTTACATTTAAGTTATATTATGTCGGAATTATTACCGAAATTATTGGTCAGTATATCTGGTAGTTCGATAAACATACAAAACGATGTTGTATCAATTTTTCGATTGAATCAAAACATTTTTTGATGAGCACATTTCACCATGATTTGATCCAATAAATGATCCCTCCTCACTATTCGCTAAATGCAAAAGCTAATTTAGATGGATTATTTGTTTGCGCATAAACTGATATAATTTAATGTGAATTTAGGTTCACCTGAACGCAGATAATCTCTCTACGGACTGTATAACGAATGAAGAACATTACCCTACAGGATTGTAGCGAACAAAGACTGCTATTAAGTCGGATCAAATGTAAATTTAATTACATCAAAACACTGATTATAAATATCTTAAGCTATGCACCACCTGGTTGATTCGATGGACAATTATCAGTTTGATAGGATAAAATAATGCCAGTGAAGATGCTGAATTGTGTGGCCTTCGTGGTCGTGCTTAAATTTATCAAGCGTCACAAATTATTGGTATAATGAATTGTTGTAACTGTTCGCATAATGACTTCTCATTGTTCGGTGCTCATAGCATATTCAATGCAATCAGTATTATATTTTGTTACATTCAATCAAACAATTGTTTTGAAAAAGTCTTTGACTGGATATGAGAGGTGTCGAGTCAAACCATCATAAGCGACTAACAGTTATTGCCGAGTGCTGTACCTCAACGTGCAAGATGCAGTTTCAAAGGATCAGTACGGTGTCGTGCATTTCGGACGTGCGTCATTGGTTTTTGTTTTTGTACGTTTTTCATAGATGGCTAAAGCGTGATTTGGCTGAAATGTGGTTCATTTGAAGCATAATGTAGGGAGCATTTTAAATGTCTGGTGCTTTTTTCGTTTGATGCATTAGGTAAACTGACATAAAGTTGAGCTGATACAAGAAATTTCTCGTATAAACCAGCATAACTTGATGATGCAGTGTCGAGACAAATTGCAATGTGCATGATGCAGCTGAAAATGATGTCGTTTGATGCATAGATGACATTGCAAGTTCATCGTGATTCATAAAACTCTTGCATAACAATGTACGATGAACTATGCTAATTTTAGATTTTGATAATCATGAGTTGTTCAGGTCAATGCAACGATCTTAAATTGACGAAATCGACGACGAATTGCATAGTGACGACTTTTTTATAGATTTAGCTCGAAGCTTACTCATTTTTGTGTCGAGATATTCTGTGAGTTTCTTGTGCAACGTTATCACATCCACTCAAAAAATCCGGGAAGCACAACAATCATAAATTTATCACATAAATTAGTGATCGTGTTACAATGGCGATATCCGATAATAAAAGTATTTGTTTGAGAGGAAAATGAAATGAAGATGATTTAAAGGTTGGTGGTATGGTTACTCATCTATGATTACACAGATGTAGCAAGGCATGTTGCTTTATAAATACAATCTACGGTTCGCTGTTCGTCGTCGGACATGTCCATGTCTTCACAGATTAGAACGAACCACGAAATTTCTTACCACCCACACCACACAGTTTCCATCGGCAACGGATGTCGCGAGTGAACACAGCTGGAATTAAATTATGAAATGAATTGGTTCATTTTCATTAAGTGTATCTACCTAGCCCAAGGATCTCCATCGGGGGGGGGGCGGAAATTGCGCATCTTTGGGTAATTTGGAGGTATCAGGAGTTAATGGAATGGATCGGAAAAATAGTTCTGATGAGTGGAAATAATAAATTATTGCGGCGGGAGGAGAGTGGTAATGACAGCCTGCCAGACCGTCGAATTGGGAAATGAAGTATCCGAGCGTGGGGACCACAGACATAGCCCTTCTACTTTCTCCACTTTCCTCTGGGCCATTCTTATTCCGAAATTCGGGTGCACTGACGTTCCAATCGAATATTTTGCATCAGTATGAAACCTACCATCGCGTTCACCATGGAAGATGACTGATGTAATAGTTGATGAGGAAGATTAATATTTTGCAGGGGAAGTTAAGTTGTCAGTGCCGAAATGAAGACGTTACTTCTCACCGTGAAAGTCAGTTCTTCTCAGCATTAAATGAACTAACTTTTTAGCAAAACTTTATAGAGCTATTACTGGAACAGCGAATCAAATAAATCGAAAACATACGCTCGTCATTGACTGTAGCTGGTTGCTCAAGAGATGATAATGAAAGAAAATCTTCATATCCATTTGGTGACAGTCCGGTACCATAAAAATTCAATTTAGCGATGGCGTTATTCTAAAATCATCAACGATTTCATCAGTCATTACTTGTATAAACCATATGATCAGCACTGAAACGGATTGACTGCTACCAGTGATGAGCGACCCACAAGCACGTGAGCAAAATATGGGTGAGTGACAACGGCTAGTACTTTGTTTCGTGAACAGTGAGTGAGCAAACTCGTGAGCAATGAGTATGAGCAGCTCAGACATAGTCCCCCATCATTGACTGCTATTATTTTTCACCACGGTGTTTTGCTTCGCATGACATAAAATTCCAAGGCTTTCATATCTGAACCTATTTTTGCGAAATTATTGTTGAACTCAACTTACAATAACTAGTTACAATAACTTACAATAACTCAACGTTAGTTATTTAACAAATAAGTTGGATTTCTGTTTAAACGATTTACAGCAATCAATGTTTCTAGCACTTTTGTAGATGAAAGCTGAGTTTTGAGATGCGTGTTCACGAGCTATCGTGAAACTTGCCTAAAAACTGCTACTCCTCATTAAGATAAAATTTTTCTCAACCCTACTTAAATATGGAGTATTGGATGTTGTTCGATGCCTATAAGTTGGCATTTATTGATATTTAGTGTCCAAACATTTCGTTCTTCGATCGATGTGTTCATCAAAATGAATTGTAATTTGATTGTTCAATGATGAGATGGAGGATCTTAGATAATCCCACGATTGACCTGTTAACCATATGACTATGAATCAATCGTTCACTGCAAAATTGACCAGCTTGACGCAACTGATATGGTTGATGCTAACTGTTTCACGTGACCACAGTGCATGGAAAATTACTCACTCAAAATGAATTCAGTTCTTCTCAATATGAAAATAAAATTGTTGAATACAAGAACCAAGCTTGATAACAAGCAGTACTGTACCTGTGCAGAAAGTACAAACGTGATGGACAACAGAGTCGGTAGCAGCATATCGAGGCAATGTCTAAAACGGTCCACTCAGCTCGAGCACCGTGCACTTTTGCAATTGTCCTCTGCAGATACATCACGCATAAACAATGTATTGCTCTTCTGGTTATATATTACGCACATATTCAGAGACAATATATTGAATACATGATATATTTTTAATATTTCGTTTTTCACAACGAAATAGTGTAGGTTTTAGTTTAGCATGTGACATTCGTCTGAGTACGTATTTGTCAATTATGCGGATTTTATTTACTCGACGGCAATATCATTGCTCAAATAATAAGTAAAATTAGGATGCCACCAGTAGAGAAAGTCTTGCATAACTACAGTTTATTCAAAGCCAACCAAACACTCTCAAAGCAGCCCGGCCATTTGAGCATTATTGCCTAATTTCCGTCATTTGCAACACAGCGTTGATGAGGACTGATTATCAACTGGATGAAAAATATGTAAATTCAGATCGAAAATAAAAAAACATCCCAAAATCTTTTTTCTTGCTACTAGCCAAGAGCAGCTGAGAGCAGTGCATTTATAAAAGGAGAGAGTGATGTACAGTATGAACTGCCACATCTCCTTATTTAATGTCTTTGCCGTAATATTTTTTCGGCACCAAGTTCTACAACAATTTCAACTGCAAACCAAAAGTCCATGCCACAGAAACCAGTAATGCGAAAAAAACGTCGTTAACAATCGAAAAAAAAGTCGCAAAGTTAAACAAAGTTAATTCTAATGTAAATTAAGCAGTATCATTTGATCAACGTATGATGCTTACATTTAATACCACTTCATCAGCTCATTACTCTACTCAAATTAGCAAAGTTGACGTGAAACTTGTAAGATGTGTTATCCCAATTCATTCGCATCATCAAATCATCATCCATCCATTATAGAGCATTAACTATGTTGCGAATAACATCATTAGGAAGAGCTGCATCACTCGTCGGATTCACCCACTGTATAATAATAAAATGTCATTATTTACCATCATCACCACTAATCATTTATCTGCTTAATGCTATTATTTTGACAACTTCTCTTCCTATCTAATTTGCGTCAATCAGGTGTTTATAATCAACTAAGTGATGCATACATGAGGCTTGTACAGATATACTCAATATGTATGTTATGTGTGCACGATGAAATGGACATAATATGCATAAATCTATGGGTTAAATGAACATATCTATACGCTTATAGTACGATCTTTTGTTGAGAATATGATGACGAATGAGTTGATGACTAAATATGAAAAGCTGATTATAGTTCTCGAAAGTCCCTCTGTAAACTAGCTGCTAGACTATGAATTCTGCTTCAGAAGTTCCGTAAAGCTTTCAACCAGCCAATTGTGCTGACACCCTTATCATCGGCTTCTAAATAGAGCATACATCCCTCATTGCAATGCATCTAGTGAATACATACAGCCTTTTCTCATTCCTGTGGTCGGATTTAAGGTCTTCATTGACGCCTACTTGTTACTGATATTATTTTGTTGCAGAATTTGGACTGCAACGAACTAAGTAATGATAATTTCTTATAGGCGTTGATTGAAACTCCATGGTAGTATTTCAGTTCTCGAACTTCTCGACCTTTATTTCATCTCTCTAATTTTGTGTAGTGAGGGAAAGAATCCTACTGCTCCAAGTACAGTGGCAAGTCAGCGTCAACGAACAATTTATGGTCAGTTGAAAGGCTAGCCTAATGAAGAGGATTGCAATAATGATTATCTACGTTGCCGTGCTATCATACTGAGCTCGGTTACTGATGAAACCAGTGAAGAAGCCCTCAACTCTAAGCATTCAATTCCTCTGAACTTACCCATTTGGAAACTTCGATCCGCATAGTGTATCGTCAATATCACGTTCACTGCTAATGATTTCTCAAATAAAGGATTCGGTAAGCAATTCGGAACTATGAAAGGCATATAAATTATCACTGATAGATCAGTATTTGTGTTACACAACAATATCAATTAGACACTAATAAAATATCCACTCCTTACACCATAAAAAAATGCAGGAGAATGGAAAGTAGCAGTGAAGGGTAATTCGTTGACTAGTTGACAGCGACAACAGGCAATCACTCGCATCCTCTTGGCTTTATATGGAGGAAAATGAGGTGGGCGGTCATATTCATTGAACTGAACCGATGAAGTGATCAAGAAAGGATGAGAAAAATGAACTAATCATTCCATTGATCAGTTCAGCTTCGATGCGCTTTTCATTTTAACTCGTAAATGTGATCAGCTTTGCATTCTCTTCTAAATAGAATGGTTTATCTTTTTCAGTTACATCAAATGACGACATGTTGCATTCGTTAATGTTGCATTCCCAGCAGGATTAATTAATGTATACATTAATGGGATCAAATAAGTCTCTCATCTGAAATTGTAAATGCATCCAGCAAATGACTCGTCTGGTTTCACTCAGCTAATCAATGCATGAAAGAACTCGCTAATTACTGTAATCCGGACCAGAGAAGTACATTTTGAAAACAGCTCACTTTTCCATTTGAGCACCGTTCAATTCTTAGTCTAAGCTTCAGTTATTCAAGATCAAACTTTATGAAATTTTAATGAATTTATAAATACGAAATTTATGATTGAAAAAAACCATTTGAAAACCTTCCATTTCTTAGTCTAAGCCTTATAAATTTGCGAAAAAAATCTGGTATTTTATAAAAATTTATAGAATATGAATAAATGTGAAATTTCTCGATGTTAGAATGATAAAACTGAGTAAGTGAGATACATCAGTAAGTGAGAGGAAATGATTTTAGCATCAATACTGAGTTTGAATTAGGTTCAGATGATCACAGTGGAGTTTTAGAAGAGCAAAAAGAGAGTTGAATGTTTGAACAAAGTGATAAACAGGCTGAATTCTTCGTTGATCCGTTTTCTTTATTAAAAGATATCACCATTTCTGATCAGCTGCAAGTTTCCGAACTCATGTAATAACCGACGGCGAAGAATATTCATATATTCGAGCGGCATCCATATCGGTATCTCATTTGGACTTCTTGATGATAGACGATATCTCATTTTTATGATTACGTTTGATACTTCTTATCGAAACAGGATGGCAGTAGAGATGAATAAATCGTGCGAAAACAGGAAATGATGTGTGCGAAATATTTGTGTTTAGATAGTATGAATTAAATGCAAAAATAAGGTAGCTGAACGAAATGGTACAGTGAACAAAACAAAATCATGTCTCGACACTACAAACTTCTAGAGTTTATGATTCGTAGCTTCAGGTCACTTGGTTGCTCGATAGGGTTGTGCTACTTGATGATATTATTCTGATACAGCATTTCCTTCACTATCAGACAATTGTCCTTCGCTGCGATGCCATTTGCGCACATCCACAATATATCACTTCAATCATGCCTAGTAAGTACGCTATCTTGCTTACATTCTGTTGTATTTTGGCTACTTGACGAATCTGATCCTAAATAATTGGAACAATAATCATACTGATTAAAACGGTCATGAATAATGTTGAAAAAAGGAAGAGGTTATGCAAATAGTTATCACTTGTCATAGCAAATGTCTGAGAAACACTGCTCTGCTTTAACATCTCTGGACTTGGATCAGCCGCAAGATGCGAGAATTCCGAAGAATATATATGGTCACACACCTCTACATCTCCCTTCTAGTCACAATAAAGTGGCAAGGACAGTAAAGAAGTTCAAACTGTGGTGGAAGAAACTCATGGATGCTCGTTTACTAGCAGATATTTTAACTGAAGTGAGGAGCGAAAATCGGAGTCCATTTTTATTTTTTAGCACAAACATTCCCAATTTGTTTCTGTGAATTTACGAATCCCAATTTCCTAAACTAATAGCACGGGTTTATATTAGACGAAGGATGCATGATGGAAGTGGAACTGTAGATGAGTAACTATGAATAAAAGTATCGCCATTCTGTCATGTATTTGACATTTTCTGAAGTGTTGGCATTGAACTATGAGCGATCTATCTTTGATTCATGTTCATTATGACAAATTTTGTACCATCTGATACGACGCTCGTTGGCGTGAGACTCTGCAAGTTTCATGACGTTGACTGGAGCATTTTTTTAAAGCTCCTTTCGTTCACATATCGTCAAGCCGCTTGCAATATCACGCCGAAGTGATCTCTGAAAAAAGTTCACGACGATCGTCAAACTAAGAATGGTTGCTGTGATAGAGCTTTTCATGCACTTCAAAACCTATCCATTCGATTTTCTGAACAAGATTTCCATCGTATCGTAAACGCGCAACTGTCACTAAATTTCATGAATATTCTCACTTAGGCGAATTGATCTCCGAAAAAAAGTTCACGACGATGATCTTCAGATTGAGAACGGTTTCTGATGAGCCTTTTCACGCGCTCCAACATTTACCACACTGCGTATGATTTATCATGAGATTTGATCTGGAACACCTCAGAGACTTCGATTGCTCGATAAGGCTTCAATCGCACCAATTGTTCATCACTAGGCTTTGCAAAATCCTGACGATTTTTCAATCCGGGGATCGATTTTTGATCCCGGGATAACCCCGGGATCAGACAATTATTGAACTATCGATGCGGGACAAGTTTAAACACATTTGTTCATGATTAATCAGAAAGAAGCTAAATCAACAAATTATTGAAAAAATCCAAGGAACTAAGTATTCAAATTCAAATTAATATTTCATATAATGATGCCAATGATCATGCCGCAAGGGCATACTGCATATTCTGTGCTAAGGCATCTTGTCATCTCGGGTCTAATTGTGAGCTAATAACAGTACACTTGCATGCGAACATGAAATTCTTGATCCTCAAACACTTATTTGCAATGCTTCAAGTCCATTTTCTCGCAGTATTAACGTCAACTGAATCCTGCCGTTTCGAAAATTTCGATTTTTTACTAAAGAATTGCACCGCATGAATTATATAATTTGAATTTCGAAATAATTAAAAGTTCGAAGTTTATCTAAAAAGGTAAAAAAATATCCGCAATGGATTTTTATCGAACCATCGAGCGCTTACATATTTGATAATTTCGATCAAAAATCATGCAAATGTACTTAATATTGAACCTTAAGATCCTTCTGAATGGAACAACTTTGCTCACTTCGGCAATGAACTCTCACAATGAGTGAATTCACTTTTCCCCGCCATATTTCGCCTCCCCTTTGTGTTTCGCAAAAGTTTTTTACATATTCATGAGCAGCTCGAAAAGCCCTACAATCTGATATATATTACATCACGAAAGGCCAGATTAAGTTTGTGACCTTTCCTAGTCAGTTATAATTTATGTACATTTCGATCGGATGAAAACGTTTCCAAATAGCGATGTAAAAAGACTTGCAATCTTTGGAACATGCAGTTGAATTAACAGATGGAATATTGAAGCCGAACAAATCTTGTGGGAGGAAACGACTCAAAACTTCATTGAACTTTGTTGCTCTTGGTTTTTATTAGAAAGTATGATTATCTCTGTTAGTCTATTACATAGAAATGCATGCAGATGAGCGTGATATAAACCAATGAAGAGCAGAATAATCAGTTGAGTATTTAATGAAATGTTACGTAAAAGTTCATCGAGCTGTCGTTGATCATGTCATTCGTCCGAATTGCGTCTATTTCCTTAGCTGAACATCAATGATAGGGGGCAAACAGCAGAGATAACTGCATATAAATTAGATGGGAATGATTAAGGCTTGCTTCAAGATGGGCATACTATCAAAATTCTCACAAATTGACCTGTTTTATCAAATCCCGAAATCCCGGGATTTTTCAAAAATTAAATCCCGGGATCGGGATCAGAACTGTAATACCGGGATCCCGGGATCCCGTGCAAACCCTATTCATCACTGCTCTCTCTCTCTATCGTAACCATATTCGTTCAAATGTCTGTTACGTGCTCTCTTCTTTTCCGAGAGGAGCGAAAACCGCTGCTGCGCACTGTTCACTCTTTGCTTTGATGCACGCCCATTGTCTAACTGAGACAATGCCCTCTCAATCAGCTTAATTGGGGATTAATAAAGCATTTTGCTTGCTTGTTGTTGTTGTCCATTCATACTTCATGATCGACGAATTGGGAATTGCTTCCGTGCAAATGTCTGATTTGCAAGTGTTCCATTTGATTCGCGAGTGATATCAGTTGTCCATTTTACTATTGAAATTTTTCGAAAATTTCCCGCCCTTAGATTTCGTTGTATCAAGAAATAGATACGAAACGATTTGTTAACACTAATGTTATGCAGATGAATTGTTTTTCGAAATTGTTTGATATTTTCAGCCGACGTTTTTCTCGTAATGAATTCATTCCAAACGAAATTGAATTTACCACCAATGAATTTGCCATTCACATAAGATAAATGATTGATTTTCACAAATGTATGCACACATAATACTGCGTCTGACAACCGTATCGTTCACCTGTAAATTAGATTCCATTCGTAAGCATGTGATTCGTTTTTAGTAATGTTTGTACGGGCGAGAAGCATATTCGAAGAGTTGAGTAAATATGTGATGTGCGGTGGGAAAGTGGATGATTCACAGTCAAAACAATTACTCGATCTTCTGTCCAATAACAGCTCGTTGCTCACTAATATCCTCAAAAATGCGGTTTGCTTATACTTATAGTGCCGTTTTTTTTTTTCTGAATTTGTTGTCCATTTCAATGGTCTACTGGAACAAGTAGATGTTTCACATGCACATCTCATTGATGACCAATGCATATCACTATTACCACAAACATTCAAATGCATTACTAAAACGAAAAATCTTGCGGTACACAACTGACCGATTGTTGCAAACGCAGTAATATTTTCGAAGACAACCGTTTGAAGGGTAAATCAGCGGCACATCGCGCCGAGCTGGAGCCGAACAAAATAGTCAATCTTCCAAGTGGACAGTCGGTACAGGTTGATGCTGATGTGAGGAACGAAGCGCTCATTATATCGGATATTTTCAATTGTGATGAATTGGACGCATTGGAGCTGATTTCGACCGGTAACGTTATTATCATAATCTACATTACTGTTCCAGTTTTTGTTTGCAACGCTATGATTTGATGTTTTTAAATTCTTCTGTCAACAGTTGAATTGTGAGTAAAAAATAACTTTTTTTTATACTCCCGTTCCAATGTCAACTTTCACTTTCAGCATTCTTTTCAAGTTGATGTTATTAAGCTTTTCTTCCCGACTAATCACCCAATTGAAGTAGGAGTGCAACCAAATCATTCATTTCCTCTCCCTATCTATCAGTATTTAGTAATCGCATTGAAGACTGTTTAAAAGACCAAAAGCAATGATGATCAGGGAATGTTGAATGTGAGCACGTAGGTTTTATGTGCAACGCCATCGAATAGTCTTTGCTCATTAGAAAACATCTCACACGAAATTTTGGGCAAAAATATTACATGCAAAGGTCGTATCCAGCACTCGGAGTTTTAGTATGGTGACGATCGCTAATTGTTGCATATTATTAGCCAACAAAACTCAAAATGGCCCACTAGAATTCAGATTCATCCGCTGACCGACTCTTCTGTCGAGTTCATCTCGTTTTGCTGACCAGCAGGCGATATCCTTGGGTTTAGAAACCATTCTGTAAGATATCTCTTCGTCGTTACCGTCTAAAAGATTCATTTCGCCCATTTACTCACCTTATCGGTAATGGTAAATGCTGGCTGACTTGGAATGCAATCATCATGATCCTTTTTGAGATTTATTTCCAGCAATATTTCATATTAATTATTCATTTCTTTCAGGTGAATCACACAGCCATAAATTGGGTAATTGGGCTCGAGGACTGTGTGCAGTTGTTTACTATTACGACACTCATCGTGTTCTTAGTGCAGTGACGAAGGTTCATTTTTCTATTTTGAATACCTTACTTTGCCTTCGTTCACAACCAATTACACTTGCTTTCTCAATAAATTTTTGAATTCTATCACTTATAATTTGAATGATTCCTTTCGAGCGTTACACTTTTCATGGAGAGCACTGAACAAGATAGATCTATTGTATTTTGTCGTTGAGGTGCTCATTGAGATGAAATATAGCAATGGAGTGCATATAACACCTGCAATGTCAACGTTTCTAACACAGTTCTGTACAAATCCAGCTCTCGCTAAACGTCTAATCGGTTTCTTGATTTTGTTGTCTTTGATTATTTCATTTCACCAAAATTTTTCGCAATGAATTTTCCTAAAATGCCCTTATTTTTGGTAATTCGTTTCATTTGAACCATGCTCAAATGGAAATAATTTGAGATGTTTGACCCTTCTCCATAATACTTCAAAGTTCAGTGCTATGTTCGGGTACTTGACATAAAGAATGGTTCTGAAATTGAATCCCATGGACCTTTTGAAATCCACTTACTCATTTCAAAAAGCAGTGTTGTGATATCATTTGGTGATTACACCTTCAGAAGTTGCACAAATGAGTGTCGCATATGAAATGCAAATGCTGCATCGACCAAACGTGAATGGTCTTGGTTCGTTGAAACATCAGGAACTTGTAAGTTATGGAATTTGTGCTTATTCATCATTGTATTTGATATTCGGTTATTACCATCAACCCTTATTTGTACTCAAAACATTAGTGTCATTCATTTATAAAAGTTATAAATTTCCAGTTGCGTCAATTAATTGAAGAGACAATATCAAATTGTCGTTCTTCATTATATCTGCTGTGTTCATCGTGGAGCAATGGATCAGTACCGCCGTTCCTTGTTGACTTGCTGAATCCTCTCCGAGAACTGAGACCAACGTCATCGTTTACAGATGCGCATTTATGCGCTTGGACTGCTTTACTCATGCTTATTCCACCACAGAACACACGTAACGGTAATCACTGTCACTGTAATAGTTGGCGTTTTAATGATTCATTTGCTGAAAAGCAATCGTATAAAATGTGGAATTTCCATTGATATGTTACTTTCTTGAATAAATTTATATTTTCCCAATTTATGTCGAGTGAATTTCAGCGGTATTTCGTAGGGATGTTGATGAATAGTTACTCTAATTTAACCTAATGTCTGATCTATCATATCGGATTTGAATGAACGAAATGGTATATCTCAGTCATTGTCTTGAACAGTTGAAAATACCTCTGAAGTTATCTCTAATTTTAAAAGTCAAGCATTCACTTTTGTTAATTTTGAGTTTAATCGATTGTGGACTATCCAAATTACATGATTCAAGCCGAGTAAGAATACATCGCTTATAGTACATATTAATAATGGATTTCAGCAACATCATCAGTCGTTATATTAAGCGCTCTTCAAAAAGAATTCAAAGGTGCATGGTCAGATTTATGCTTACTTTCTTCGTTACAATTGGCTTGTGTTGTTTCGTGTGCTTGGGTCAACGCGAATTGTTCACTCTCGCAAGGTTTGTCACTGTTCTGAATATTTCAACGGTTTTGCTTTTTAATCAGCGAGTCTTGTTTTTAGTGAATGTGATCAATTTATAACAATCTGTTTGAAGGCGATGAATACCGATTACCTGATGAAGATGAACTGTCAAAACAATTAAAAAAGGCTCTGAATGCAATGGCATTACCGTTTCTACGCTGCAGTATCATTAAAGCTCCTGGTTTTCGAGACGACCCCACCACTTTTCGTGCTCTCGATACCATCGTGAAACTTCTCATCGTACATTTTTCGGATAAAGTTAGTTACTTTGCTTATTTTTCAATTTCGCTCATGGTTATTGTTTGTTCAGTTTTGCATTAGGTCAAGTACAGGTAAGCCTCAGAACGATATAATGTGTGATTGACGAAGTCCATGTTAGCAGTAAATTTTGTAGTTTTTTCTCATGATTTCACAATGCGATAAAATGGTCGTTTATATAAAGCTTACTGTTTCTTTTAAAATTATATTGAGTTTACACAAATAACAAGTGATGTGACCGTTGCAACCGTCTGATGAGCTTATGATCTGATGAAAAGCAAATAGAGTATCACATGTTAAACTAGAGATTGTATTGCAGTTGGTTATGCTACGACGTGCTTGTGAAGATGAGTTGGCAGGCATGGAGGTAACGTTGACGCGCGGTATGCTACCTGATTCACCGTTACATTTCGAAAAGTTTCTTAGACTCATCGCTGATTTGTACGATAATGATTCGCCGTTTACTGCGACTGCCGCCTCACAGTTCTTATCGATCGAAAATGTTAGTGCACATGGGACGTCAGCTTTTCATTTTTCTATTTATCTAAATATAATTTCAACTATTTATGTGTATACGTATTTTTTTACGCTCAATGAACAAAATTATTTCATGAGAGGAATGTTTTTCTCCTTTTCAAGGTTTGTTTTTGAAATTAGAATTCGTCGTAAAGAAATTTTGATAACTTTTCGTTTCAGCCAGCGCTAAGTAAGTTTTTACGAGGTTGTAAGGAAATAATATCACCAGTGTTGCAAATCACTTGCCTGGACATGTTAAAGAATTTGTGTAGAGGTCGAGAGATGGCCAGCTTTATATTCAGAATTATGTGCACTTCTCACAGAGGTTAGATTGCTGATTGCGTTTGTTTGCTCGTTTCTTGCCGTTTTCGATGGTATTCTGATTTATTTTAGTACTTCGATGATGCGCGATCAATTGTGATGAACTCCAGTTTTCTTAATTAAATGTCGATCAAATGTAATTTTAAGGAACATCTGATATGATGTCGTTCAACCATTTCTGCTGGGCAATACGTGGTTATTTGGAAACGTTCAAACGACAGAAGCTCTCATCAGAGGGTGGAGCATTCAAGAAGAAATTTGAAATGGATCAGCAACTTGTACAAGAAGAAGTGGCTGGACTCATTGCATGGACCCAACTGGCTGCTGCTGTTGCACTTCATGTATGTATATTTCGTGCTTCGTGAACGTACTGCAGTGTGGCGTGTAGAGTTTACTTCTTGTATCTACAGTTGATGTCTCTTCTCTTCTAAATCTTTTGGGGATTTGGTTTGCAGTTTAGTCGTGTGTGTCTCATGAAACTATCAGGTTTTAGGACCCTTACGCAAGTCGTCAGTTTGCATCCGATAGTATGCTTTTGGTGAACGGAATGATTGGTATGTTAGCCACATCGATACCGTTAGTGGTCAAAGGAGCCTTCTATCGTTTTCTAGCCGTTCTAGCTCGAGATGGCATGGTTGCCGAGAAAATTTGGGTTCTTCTCAAGAATTATTCTGTGCTTAGTGTTGCATCCGATGGCAAGCTTTTGGGCATTCAAGTGACTATTTGTTAATTTGTTTATATTCTTCATTGTCATTTCGAACTGTTTGCATATTATAAACCAATTCTTTTTGTCTTTCAGCAAGAACTGGAAGAACGTGAATGTTCGTTGAGAAAATACGACTCAACTTTAGGCTTTCTTCATCTTTTGAGAGCGTTAATGCTACATCCAGTGAAAACTTTCGACGACGGTCACGTTTTACCTTACATACGATTCGTCACGAAGTCCATCATCTCTCAGTTTCTTTATCGTTCATACGAAAACGAAGAGCAGATGGTAAGCTTTCTATAAACTTCATGACTGGCCTTTGCTAAAGCTAAGCATTTAAATTTTTTGTGGAAATACTATCAGGTTTTGTCAAAAACCAGGCAGAAAATTTGTGGATTTTATTATGTTTCTTATATTTTTACACTTTTTGGCTTAAGATGTTCTAAATCATGGCGCGATTTGAAGTTCTGCGATTGAGATATTTGATTAATTCGATGATCGATAATCATGAAAAGCGTGAGTTATCATTGCAGTGGGAGTTGTGCATGGTTTCATGTGATGCACTCTGTAATTTACTGAAATATTACATCGTGACGGATGCCTCTCTGCTGAATGCACACCCTCAAGTAGTTGTTCTCACTCAGCTCCTCTCTAAATCACCAGTTTTTCGTTCGGTAATCAGTTCTTCATTGAATTTTTATCGCTTTCCTAATTGGTGCAATTTAATTTATGCACTTCATTGCTACAAAATAATTTCCTTTTGTTTTTTGCTCGTATCAAAATGAGTAGCTCTTAAATTATGATAAGTCTTCCGGAAAAATTAACCAGTACTCAAATTGATGTTTCATAAGGTTTACATTTTAGCACGAGGAGCATAATCGAGGAAATATTTTCATTGATAATTTCAGTTGTTTTTAATGTTGAAAAGCTTTGTGCAAATTTCAGATAGCAGCTGTGCTGGTGAGGGGATCGATTCAATTCGAAAATTATGTGGCACACCGATATGAACCACTGGAGGCATGCTGCTTATCGGTATTACGATTGTTGTATACGTGTGCATCACAACATGCCATTTTGAGTGAGGCGATTCGTTCAAGTAAATCAAACGTGATCATCGCATCACTCGATTCACTCTTACTCGACAGATTATCCGCTGATTCCGAAGGCACTTATATGGCTGCAATTGCATCGTTTATTATGCAGGTTGATCATATTGCGATTATCGATAGTGACTCACTCTTAATGCTTGATAACTATATGCAGATATTGCTGGTTTTTCGTGGAATATAGATCAGTGATCGCTCATATTTATTGTTTTAGAGGAAATGAGTGATTTTTTAAAAATTTATTCAGAGCGAGCATCTGCCATTGCACTCTTTTTGGGCGGCAAAAATCTTACGAGAACTGTCCGCTTCACGACCAACTCTACAAACCGAAATCACGTATTGTTTGATGCCACTGGGAAATTGTTTCATAGAGGAGTGCGCGAAGATAACATCACCTGGAATGAAATCTTTGAACGTTTCAACACTCGACGCACCAGTGCTTTACGGTTAGTAAATTGCTTTTTCGATATTTTTTTTTGCAAAAATTAGCTTCAACGTTCTTTGTCAACCAACAACGCAAAGTTGGAAATATTTGAAATCGGTTTGGTTTTTCCGCTGTTTTCAAACATTATCGTATGGTGTTCTTATTGAGTTGCCTAAACAATTCGTAAGTATGTTCAGATATTGAGACGTTACCGGTGTCGCGCATTCACGGTGAAATTGCGCGAATTCTAATCGAAATTTGTACAACATCGATTGAAATGGATCCTAACAATGCAAATTTGGGTTATTTCCTCTGTGGTTTCAATATGACTAATCTGCTTGGCACTCGACTCGAAAATCCGGGTACATTGCCTTTCCGTCGTTCTATCCATCAGTTTTTTTTTCGCCTTTCCGCTTCAAATGCTCATCTATCAATCAGTTTTGATCGACTCGTAGCAGAATTGTTCAGAAATCACTTGAATTCAACCTCGTTTGTTGTCCAAAGCATCTATCCTTCACCCGTTGTTGAAGTTTCGGTAATACTGCTCAGTGGATTGTTTTTAACAAATCGTAAAACCGATCCATTAGCATAATCATATTGCAAGCTTATGAGGGTGAGTGATTGGTAGTTTAAAGGAATAAATGGAACAACGCGCACTTGTCTACACAGTGTCGTTGATGCGCTTCAAATGCTCATCAGCACTGAACGGCCGTATAGTCTTTCCTATTCTGCTCTCTTCGAACCTATGCTACGATTCTTGGTTAGTTGTGCACTTTTTTGTTCAAGATTCCATTTAGCTAAAAGATAACTGATTTGTTCCTGTCGAAGAAGGAGCTGGAAGAAGTGACCACAATTGCAAGAATGCATCACCACTCTTTATCTTCATAATCATGAGCTAGCGATTTTTTTTTTGATTGAATATGCGTGAAAATTTTCATACGTACTTTGACAATTTAATAAAGTAAAAAGAGAACCCTGAATGCGTGAATTCAATTGAACACTTTGAATTGTATAACCGATATTGCAGTTACGATTAGTGTCAGCAAATGAGTCGTATGGTGAATTGGTATTGCGTTTCTTGCGATCCAACAACGATCTGATGTTCAGTTTACTTGCATGCGATGCTGTCAGCTCATGTGATCTTTCGACAAATGATGAAGAAGAGAGTATTGTTATGAATAACACAAAACGAATGATCCAAGGATACGTGCTTCATTTAAATGCCATCGAGTTACATTCTCTACTTAAAATTCGTCATTACAGGTGTTCCGTTTTCTTCTGTGAACGCTTAATTCTACTTCTATCATTTCAGTCCGTATTGAAAAATGGAAAATGAAAAAATTGTCTTGTTTCGTGGATGAGATTGGTTGAATGAGTGATGTTGCAGTCAACCGGCACGTTTATATAGCTTGTTGCTGTCACGATCAAACGTCGATGGAACAGCGCAACAAGAAATCACGTCGGATGCGAGCAATGGTCATACTAGATCTGATCAAGTTCAACGACGATTAACTTCGTCTCCAGTTGATTCGGAAACTGTTGTGCCATTAGTGCAACCACAGTCTTTATCATCAATTGAGCCAGTCGTTAGCAATTATCTATTGAACTCTCGAACTTCATCAAGCTCTGCCCAACTAACAGCCTCGTCGACTTCGATCACCGACTTTACTGAATGTGATCCTACAGATATTGCACAACCTTCTTGTCCGCCAATAAATGTCGACAAAAGTGGTCAGTGTAAAGATACGATATTTGAACACTTCTTTTGTTAGACAACATATCAATTTGGTATTATTTGACTGAACATTTTCAAAAATTCTTACTGTTTCTTCACGATAGGTACTGAATTTTTTAAAGAGTTAATGAACAGAAATGATAGATTGTTCACTTAATAGAATTATTCTAAATTTACTGATATTACTTGCTGGTTCTGGTTTTGGAATAGTTGCTGGGTTTTTTTTTTTTAAATATGGATTGTTTTCCCGAAAGGATTAGTGCAACCACAGTTTTGATCAATATAAAAGCTTTGTGAGAAATTCTCGGAATGAGTTGGGAGTGAAACGTAAATAAATTGCAAGCGATAAGTCAATTGATCCAACCATCGACATGTTGTAGATGAATTACTTCTGTGGAGATTTCTGAGATTGGTTAAAGTAGACGTCAACCTGCCAGAGAAACCACAGCTGGAAATGTTTAATTCGGAAAAGCTTGACAGCGTAAGTTAAACATATTTGTCATGTTTACCAACAGTGTAGCAGCTTTTTCTAGTGCTATCCTGAAATGTTGTGTGGAAATTCAAGTTCACAAGAAAAATGCCAAAAAATTTCAACTGTCAGGTCATTTCCTCATCGTCTGTTTTAACTGGCGAAGCCAGGGATATGCTAGGGTGCATGAAATTCAAATGGAATAAGTGACAAGCACAGGCTACTTCATTCAGATAGCATCATTGTGCGATCGAGTGACAGCATCAGATGTGTTGCAATGTGATATTGAAAGAATGCATTGGTTGCTGCAGCGAGAAGCGTTATCGGTAATTGGCGAGATGCAACAGGAAGGCATTGATACCATCGCTCAGGTTCGTTTCTTTTACGCAATCGTCAATGTTGACGTTCCATTTCAAGTGTTCCAATAATATCGTTACACCACCCTGATTGATACCCACACAAATGTTTATCTGCATATTTGGGAACGTTCCGACTGCTTGGGAAAGTATGCATTGCAGACGGTTTGTTTACCACAGGAATTGACTTACGACAATCTTCCACAGGAAGGAAACACATTGAGAAAGAAAACAAAGTCGTTACCATTCTTAAAATTTCATTGACTTGTAAAGGTATTATTGATAGGGTTGTGTTTTGATAACGTCAGTGATATTATTTTGTTTGGAATATTTTTTTGTTTGCTTAGGAAGTGCACGAAATCCTTCGTTATTGTGTCGCCTATAATCTGCTACGAGGTGCGAGCGCCTCTTCATTACAACTCCTTTCTGGTTGGCTTTCTATCGTGAACGTAATGGCCGCATTCGTTCCTGTTCCATTCATCGCTATGGGTATGTGATTGCAAATATGTAAACATGAATCTCGCATTTCTTTGCTAGTTGACCTTCTTAAGTATTCGATAATAATGTTCTGACTCGGTGAATTGCTGAGTTTTTTTAATGTGATGATCTGCGCATTAGAGAAGGCAATTTTTTTGGAACATATTTGCTCCACCCTGTGTAGTTTCGTTTTTTTTTTCAATGCAAAATTTCTGAATTGATCACCCACCTACTATTGGAAACACACATAGCATCAAAGGGTGTGAAGTAAGCATTACAAACAGTGGCTCTGTTTAGAGACATTTGTGGTAGGAATATGTAGAATATTAAATAAGTTACTATGTACTGATCAATTTCAAATTGATTATTACTGTCGATCTCAGGCGAACATGCTGATTTGATGAGTGATGCATTGCGCTTATTATTGGTAGAGTATGGAACTGGAAACGAAACTAATGCACATGTTTCGATGACTATGTCACGGTGTATGTGCAGGTAAGCAAATGAATTGTTTTTGAAGATAGGTTGGATGTTTGTGAAATGATAAATTTGATCGATTAGTTGAGTTTGCATTCAATTGAGCATCAAGACGATCACCATTCATTGTGAACATTCATTCATAATTGATACACCCTAAAAATTTTGATTCGAAATGCTTTATTCGAAAATTCATCTTCAAAACTCTCTAACGGTAATCATGTTTTAGATTGACAAATGCAGCATGCTATTTGTATGAGAAGTCATCTCGAGACAAACGTTCATTGAGGCATTCTGTAGCACAAATGCTGGTTGAAATGATCCGTTGTGTCATTCGTCCAGGTACATTCAGATGTTCATATTGTATTTCAACGTTTATCCTTTGCAGTTGTTATCTCATTTTTGAATCGCTTGCTAGTGTGCAAATTGCATCACAATCTTGAAGCATCTGTAATGATTTGTAGTCGACCACCCACACATGCGTGAAGTATTTATTCCATTTTAAGTGACATTGTGCGGTTTAAGAGTACCAGCAAGCGTTTCTGAACAGAACAATGTAAAGATATGAGTATAGGGAGCGATGCTGAGGCCGTTTTTAGCAGTGTGAAATATTTTGTGAGCTTATTCAGTATTGGTACTATTCAGGAAGCCTTCCGTATCAAAATAGGCGCAACATATACTTGTGTATTCTTCGTCTGTTGACTTCTGTTGCAAAGAGTTCGTCTTCAAAAGAAGATACGTCTGGACATGGGCAAGAGAACTCTTTCGATATGCTGGAAATTGATGAACCTAGAGCTGATCCAATCAGAGCGGTTGTTAATTTATATGCTTACGAATTGGTGAAGTTGGTCAAGGACGATTTGTGTTGCTCATCTTTCGATCTCAAGGTATGTGTGCTAAACTTTTCGACTGAGAACAACCAATGTAATGATGCTAGAATGCACGCAAACGATTGCAAAATGTTGGCAGAATAAATTGATGCGCAACAAGAGTCTATTGAAGTGTCATGATGACAGCACCATTGGACATACCAGATTGACATTCCAGCGTTAAACTTTTATGCACTGTTCAAGAAAAAGACACTTTTTAACGCATTCTTCCCATCTTCATCGAATCAGTCTCCTCTATCTCTTGAAGAAAGCACATGGAAAGATAACTGAAGTGCCATTTCCCAATAAATCTTGCTAAGAACTCCTTTGAGCCAAGAGTTATGATGAGACGAAATGGTATGCAAGATTCGTTTGTAACAACCGTCCATCTCTCATTTATTTACTCGCGTTATAATTCGCGGTGGTCGTCCACCGTATGTTTCAACAATTAAATCATTGACATCATCCCTTGATGTGAAAGGTTTTTGAATGATGAGTGCATCAGGACTTGGTATGTGACGATGTCGCTGTAGCATCGATAGTTCTCCAGGTATTGTCTGCGTATCAGCATCGATATACGCATGCTCTTTTCGAATTGCTCCTATCAGCGGACATTTATCCTGGAAATTTTTTTGTTAACAGCGAAATCCTCATTCGTTGTTCATTTCGCAAATAATTGGTGACTTCTTTCGGGTTTTCTTTTGAATTTAGTTGGTTGCGATTGATTTTGAGGGTATTTGTTGTTGAAAAGGAGTGAATTTGAGCATTGAAGAAATCTTCGTAAAATAATGAGTGTGAATGGGAGAATGAATGCAGTAAAAGCACTGATGAATACACAAAGTCTGAATTGAGAAAGAAAAGAATGAGTAGTAACGAACATCGGTTTGTAACACTCCAAGTGTCACATAATGATTAAGTGGGCAATCGGAGATATTGTTCAATTCATCATCGTAGCTATCAAAACTTGCAATATCAATGTTTGCGGTTGTTTGTCGTGACGAGTGCGTTGGCAGTCGCATGTAGAGACGTCCCGGTAGCCAATACACTCTGCTGAAGCAGCAAACAACTATGTAGATATGACATACTGATACAGCAAAACAAATGTGAAAGTGAGCAGATCATAAATTATACTCATTCACATTCATATTTACTCAAAAAGATCTGTGGACGTACTGGCACAATTTTGAATCATTAAAGTGATTAGAGATGAACCGGTCTGATGATTCAAATCTGAGATCGTATTATGCGCTGTGTTAATGAACAAAACAAGTAGGTGGTAGTATTTATTCATATAGCTGCATGCTACCATCTGTTCATTAACATGGCGCTTATACGGTCTTAACCCTAATGTTCGTTTATCTTTGATCATTGGAAATATGCGCCTACTTAACAAGGATTACGTTATGTTTCACAAGAGTGATCAGCAAAATCAAATCACGGTTTAAAATCATTAATGCCAAATCTAAAGTTTGTTACCAACCTGAATTTGGTGTGCATAAGGTTAATGAAGAGTGAAACGATCGAAAGACCTACCAATAAGTATGCGAAGAGTGATAAAAGTAGAAAAGGATTCTCTGAAGTGAAATGATCGTTATGAATGATGATTTGCTAGAGGTGTGTATTCATTTTTCAATAACAGTTGTAATCTTATACTCAAGAATTGCTCAGAGGAATTCGGAAAGTTATTCAAGGCATGAACTGGATTGATATTTTATCAACGTCAGAGCAAGTTTAATTTTGAGGTTGTTTGGCGTTGAAATACAAATATAAATTTTCGCGTTTATCACAGTAACACATCTGTTCCAGCGATAAGTAATGATAAGGTAATAGTGATATATTTGATGGTGCCATAGAATACCTCCGGGATCCACGTCTCCCACACCGATAGTGGTTAGCGAATTGAATATGAAATAGAACGCTAGGGATGATTCCACTTGTGGAAGATGTATATGAACGATGATACATCCTACAGTTGTCCATCCTATTAAAGCCATTATTGCGACCACCACTGGGATGTCTAACAGTCGATCCATAGTATTTAACCTGAATATGCTTCTCTTGTCTTTCAATGAACTATGTTTAAATGTAGTATTTGAAACTTAAGACACTGATATTTTGTTCACATAATGCGTTTTTCTCATTGGTTTCTACTTTCGTCTAACCAAAATGTAATTTGAAGTCTTGAGTGAACGATTGGTTGACTGCTCAAACTTTATGGAATGTTTCTGATCATTCGAAATAATTACAAATACAGCATTTTGAATGAAGTATAATTTATGGCAACTAAGTCATACCTGAAGTCAGATCTCGGCTCAGCCTTCTCGCCATGAATACGTCGCAGTAATTCGGTTTCATCAACTGGTTGTAGAGTGCAGTAACGAAATAAATGCCAAAGATATGCTGAAATTCAGAATGTTCTCGGTCTTCTTATGCCAGTGCATCTGATTCTAATTCGTGAATGTTTGGCTTACCGAGAAGTACGCATGGGTAGTTGAGTATCTTGGCGAGTAGATAGGCGAGATCTTTGATTATGAGTATTGTGAAAGGAATGCCAAAAAGTGCGCAACAAATGGACAGATATCGTCCAGCTCTCGTTACCGGGTAGATGTATCCGTAACCAATCGTTGTTATTGTTGAACATACCTGCAGTTGTGTTTCTAGTTATTCTTGAACGCTTCTCGCTTCTATTTCATTGTATATGTCTTTATCGAAAAACCATTCAATTTCGAATGTTCAGGCAGTATTCTCGCTATGTATCACTTACGAAAAGAAGTGAATTTGTAAATGTGCAAGGCAGTGTTGGCATTGGTGGTCGTATCTTCAATTTTTTTTCATAATGAGTAAGCTTCTCGTTCACAACGCCCATCAAATATTGTGATTTATCGTCGTGAATGAAAACCAATAGTCTGGTGTTGTTGAAAATCTGTGGAAGGAGATCTTCGGTAATGAACCTGAAAAGTATGTTCATTGCGTGAAATTTGAGTCACAGCTGCTTAGCGATCATAAGTATGAGTTTCAATAGTTTTGTTGTAACATTCATCATTTTCATGTGTTCTTTTTATGTCAAACGTATTGATCAGTTTGGTTGTTGAAATAAGCTTTTCAGACACGATTTTTTTCGTCTGACAAATAATGTTACCAGAACAGTCTCTCAGTGCAAGAAGTGATTCTTCAACAAAGTGTCCTTCTTAAGTCATATCTGGTTTATTCCTTGTGAGTGCGTTAGTAAAGTGGTCATTTCAGGAAGGATGATCCGAAAAAGTTTCATTGCATAGTAGTGTGGTAAATATTAGCACTAATCTCGGCAATCTCTCATGCAGAAATGCACTTAAAATGTTCAATATGAACTGAGTTCCTTATTTCTGACTTATTCACAGTCAACTGAGCGAATCGAATAGGGCAAACACTGCCACAAAATTTAAGCCTGATTAACTTTGAACTATCGTTCATGTTCACCGATAATTCAGTAAGACAACAGTGTTCTTTGCATATAGTCTGAAAATGAGAGAATTACCGTGATCAAACGAACCGATTGCGTTGATCAGACAGCTTGTGTTGCCATTGATTGCGTACGCTGTTAGAATATGTTGATTCAATAATAAAGAAAATTGATGCTGAGAATAGCAAAAATCCAATATAACAGCTGAAGAGAATGATGTGTCCAAGTCCATATTTGTGATAAATGCGTTTCGCTGTTCGAATCAAATGTACCGCATATTCATTCGATATGCACATCTGAAACAGCAGTACATATCTTTAGATTCAGCACATTCCGCTCACTCGTTGAGTTATGATTATATCAGCATTTCTTTTTTTTACTAATCATATCCTATTAAGCTTAGCAGTACATGTGGTTTGAATTAAAAAAGCACTACAAACAGGAAGGAAATTGCCGAATGCCATTTGATAACTGAAGCCAAAATAGAAAGTAATACTCAGGTGTTCAAACGAATTCACGTCCAGTGTGATCTCTGGGAAACAGTTGGTCTCGATAGTTGTTGGGTTAATTGAACGTTCTAATTGAATGAGGACATGAACGTTCGATGATTACATTGAATCGTTCAAACTTTAGAGCTTAATAAGCTGAATATGTCATTCTCGAGGCCAATAGATGAAAGTGGAGGTTGTTGAGCCGAAGACGATGGCTGCAAACAAATGCGCTAGATAGGCGTGTCATCGTGAAAGATCATCTCCCATGGGGAATCGATCACAACTTTTGGTGCTGTCGTGCAATCAATTTTCTTACGACAACCGTTTTCACGAATCTTCCTGATCCATATATATATATATATTCACGCTTCATCCGCTTATTCCCCCCGGTTATCTCTGAAGAAACTGAAAGGAACGATAGAATTAACAACGAGAAAGCCAAACACTTGATATGATAGTGGTGAGAATATTGCTGATGGATTTGTACATTTTTCTATTGTTTGTTTGCGTAAACCAACACCAACGGATATCACAGCAAAGGGTGGTGGGTAAAGAAAATAATTGCGTTTACGAGCTAATTGGCGACCGTTTCAACAGTTGAATTTGTGTTTCGCTCTTGGGGCCATATGAAAGGTTTATTTTTTTAATGACCGATGATCATTACATTCAGCAAGATAAGGAGGAAATCAAGCGTTGTGTTTAGTGTGATCAAACATACAAAAGCGTCTTCGATTTTCCCCGTAAAGTGATCCAGCGAATCGTCAGTAAGCAAAAACCGATGAACTTGCGATGACATTGAAGAGGAAGGAATAAAATATGAATTTCATCAGTTTTGTTCATGAGTTTATTAGATGTTCAACTTTCGAATAGAGCAGTCAATAATCAATACAGATCAAATATAGGATCGAATGTGATGGTAAAATTGTTTTTTACAGGTTATGTCATTGCTATGTGTTGCTCGTTTGCTACGCGAAGATTTGTTAGGATCGCAGACTTTAGCACACTTGTTTTTGCGTAATGGTCTTTTACGTTGTGTGCTTGAATCCATCACTAAAACTTGCGTTTCTGGTACTCAAAAGACTACTGAAATGCGCTTCTTGGAGCATCTGAAAGCTGTTCTTGTAAGTGTTTGTCATTCCCACATTATCATTCTTATGATTATCTTTCGTTCTTGTCAGCCAATAGTGCTGAATTAGTTCATGCGATTTGATCCTGCCGGTGTCTCGGACTTTTTTCCTTCACTAAAATGATATTTCAGTGAAATGCTGAATTCATTTCTGCGTAAAAGACCGGTTTTGCAGATATTATTCATACCGTTAGCAATCTGTGAAAGTGGTTGGAAAGGGTTGTTCGAAGAACATGCACTAGAGATATTGGCCGCACTTCCGCATTGGAAAACTCCACCGAAACAAATTTTCATCGATGGGAAAGGGTTCGTTGAGAGAACTTTATTTCAAACTGTATGATGTCTCATCAAAGTGGTGATGTTATGTTGTGGACGTTTTTTCTGAAACGATGCACCACGTTTTACTTCAGAGATTGCACTCACTTTATACATGTCATATTCATTCAGTCACTGTCAGTTGATTGCATTCAATATTTTGACATGTTATTATCAGATGAAGCTCAACATTTTTATGGCTGGACGTTCAGATAAACTTAACGCATCCATTTCTTTGCATCTGTCACATATGTAAATATTTGCAAAATTGATTAGATGTTGGTAGCGATGGTTAGTGTGTGTGTGAATGTGTACTGCAGAAATGTTCATTGAAATAAGAAGCAAATCGCTCACATGGCAAGTTCAGATGAGATATTTTATGGAAGCAAACCTCAGTGGGAATTTCATGACTCTTGTATCTTAAACATGTCGGCCGGTCTTTATGAAACAAAACCATAGCTTTACCAGTGGTTTTGTTTGTTATTGTGATGAGTGACCAAAAAAATCGAAATATGTTTATGATGCAGTCAGTTTTCTGCTACATAGATCACATACGTTAAGTTTATTACTTGAATTTATTCATTCGAAAAGTACTTTTTCAAATACTCGAATGCAGTTTGAGTATTTTGAAGACAGATCGTATGTTAAGGTATTCACCGAATTTGGAAGTATTTGTCCCATATCACTAGTTTTAAATAGTGAAATAATTTTAGCAAAGTATTCTTGGAACTGTTTAAAATTGCTCGATCAAATTGCGTCTCACCAAGAGAAATTTGTGCGTGAGGATTCTGCAAACGTGCAGATGCAATGAATGATAGATATTCCGCGATTCATTTGCTGTTTCATTTACAGAAACGATCCTATCGCTGAACTCTTTTTGGAAGTTGTTCAATTGAAAATCGAACTGTGTCTTGCAGTCTGTGCGAATTCACGTTGGCGCTGCATCTGTGATAAGGTGAGTCGATCGCTTACCGGATTTTATGGTGCTCTTTCGAAATCTGATTTCAAATTCATCGTCTATTTCCAGGCATTATGTCTGGTATCGTGTAGCACAGAACTGCTGAGTCATTTGATGCGAAGCGATCCGTATTGCTCACTGATCCAAACTTGCGCTATGTTTATCTCCCGTGTTTATGAAGCTGGTTGGTTTTTTGATAATGTATTATTATTCAGTGCTCAATTGCCACTTCACGTAATTGTCTTTCCGATTCGTTCACATATTGGCGCATTGAATTCTGAATTGAATAATTAGCGTTTTAATGACGGAATCGTTTTTAGACTGCAACTCATTCTTGAAAATAGTTCACTGAAATTGAGGATTCGTCTTCGATGAAATTCACTTCAAACTGTGCTGCCAACAGTGAATTATGTCTCAATGTTTGACTTTTAATTGTGAAATTTTTGTTAAGCCTTCTTGTTTTAAAACTAATGTTGCACTGCAGAAGAACAATCGAGAGATTTCATTCGAAGATCAACCTGTCTTGATGCGATTCGTTCAGTACCGCTTGACAAAACATTGGTCGATCAGCAGTCTTCGTGCAAAACTGTTCAACCATCTTTCAACACTCCTCGCAGACTTTTTAACACCGAACCAGATTGCGCCTAGAGAAGATGCAATATTTACTGAAACGATCTTATATTATTAAATCATCGTTCTTTTCACACTTTTCCTATCACTTGTGCCTGTGGTGTTCTCAGTTGAAACGATAAATATCTGGTTCAACAAAGACGCCGTTGTTGAAGATTAATCGTAATGTTTCTTACAGCTGTACCCCTGATCTTCATCGAGAATGGTTGTTAACAGTGAATTTATTGCGCATCACAGTCTGGTTATAAATTGTGTGTATGAGTATTTCTATTCTGATATATTCTGGAATCAGTCATAAATTGAACGATTGATGCAGTTCTTGGAGTGTTTCATGGTTGCTCGTTCATTTCATTTTTTTTTTGCTTTTGATCTCGACTATCAATTTCTATTTGTTTTCTTCATAATTATTGGCATTCGTGTCTTGTATTGACTGTTGCATCTGAGAAAGAGAATCTTATGTATGACACAGCGTACTCGAATTTGTCCTCTCTCTACTATATATGATCATTGACTAAAATCATTCGAAATACGTCGATCTTTGGATTATGTCATGTGGTATATCTTCTGTTATTCCTTGAGTGATCTTGTGATGCTCCAGATTTAGAGATTCTGTCCGTATGAATGATATTTGTATTTGGATTATTTTTCCATCAAGCCATCTCCAGTCTTCAGATAGTTATTATTATGTCCAATGACGTAAAATTCAATCACTCGAAGGCAACGAAGATTACTTGGGCACATCGGGAAAAACTGTTTTTGCTGATTGCTTTCGCTTAAAATTTTGAACTTTCAAGTTTTTTATGGACGAAATTTTACTGTTGTTAACGTACATTTTTGCTGATGTGTTGGTATTTATATTTATTGTTTATACATGCATTGTTTAATTTGAGTGTTTGTTTGCATTGATAAAGTTTGATGATCGCGTACTGAATGAACTGAAGTGTTCCACTGATAGATGAAATATTTTATAGGTTGAAATTTGATTGAGTAAAGTATGATCGAATTTCGCTGATTTTCATTCGTTCACATCCACTCAGATCGTATCACTGATGTGATTTCGCATACAGCTATGCACGTGCATATGGTCGGAACGCAAAGAGACTTGGTGGTATTCTGTTTTACAAATCTAAGGTTAATAGGCAAACTTTAGGATGATGTTTATAATGCTCTACCATCCATGTATTGCCGTCAGCACTACAAAATTAGGTCTGTCATCATTCATTAGCGTAATCAAACTGTTTAGTTTCATGTCCTTCGTCACGCTTTTGGTTGGTTGATTGTTGATGATAAGAACAACGCTGATCTGTACTCGAGTTGTTCAAATTCTATTTTTAATCAGGTACAAAAACTGCACACTCAAGAAAAAACCTCTGAACGCTTCAACAAACTAAACGTAATGCGCTAATCAGTTTTTCATAGTAATCTGGAACGGTCTACTTTCTGGATTTACAATTTTGATTTTGTCGGTGAATTTGTGCAAAAGTTGTGAGCGGCCGACGATGTGTGATTAGTTGGATGAGTGTTTAATTTAGCATTAGTGAAAAGGAAATACAATAATTTCGGGTGACTGCCATCCAGTGAATTTGATTCTTGTTGTTCAGTCGTATTACGTCGATTAATTTTTCGCGCACTGAATTGCTCAGGCCAGCATAACACCAATCAAATGAATCACAAGTATCATTGTGAAAATTAGATGGTTCAGTTGACTATCATTTGAATGCGTATATATAACACATTCGAATGGTGGTAGTGACTCGGATTAGAAGAAAAGATAATGAGGGTGGTCAGTTGAATGTGCGCTCGAAAGAGTCGTTCTTTGAGGCTGGTGCTATCGGGATTGCTTATCTCACTCATTTGTATTATCTATCTTCACGTCGGCAATTCAGCAGTTCTCTTGGGAACGTTTCGAGTGGGCAATACGTGCAACTGTGTTCACACGACAAATTCACTCTCCCACGAGAATAACACCGATAACAACAACATATTCAGTAGCACATACACTGTTTGCCATCTGCTTGATCCTTATTGGTTCAGCTGAATGGTCAGTGTTGTTTAGCGGTCAGTGGTCATTTTTACAGATTTGTGTTCCAATACATAGTAGTTCATTGCTTTTAGGTTGATGTATACTGATGCTCATATGTTCATAATGATTCGCATGTCACAAGACGATTATTTTTTGTGTTTCATTATAGCAAGTTAAGTACTTGAAACGATGCTGGAAAAACGAATTGTAAGATGAAACCAAAAACATTTCAACCAAAATCGAACGTTATAAACCTAATGAATTTGTGCATAGTTTGATGTGAACGGAGGACATCGTAAGTGATGAAATCAATCGTGTTTCTTGTTTGTTAAGCGAATTTCGAAACTGATGTGTGTCGTGAGTGTTTATCAAATATTTCGATGAGGTGACACCAACCCATCGATTCCGATTCGCATCATTTTTGTCGTTGTTATTTTCAGAAGGTTACTGCATAATTTAGTTAATCGTTGTTCATCGCTGAACATATCCATGCCGTCGTCACAAAATACAATAACGGTAATTATTTCTCAAAATTTTGAATCAAAATAAATATCACAACTTTCATGAAGTTCCATGTGCACTGCCTGTGAAAGACTATCAATGGTGATATTACGATTCATAACTGAGCAATAGCCGTGCATTATTTTTTGAACTGATAAGTGTTGTGTTGACAGTTGTGAAGCGTGACAGCTTCATGTGCACCAGTTGGACGATTTCACTGTGATGAGATTATTCTATGTTAGGGAGCATTTCAGGCTCAATTCTGCTGGGGTCAATTGAAAATAGTAGCGCCTGTATACACTGTTTACGAAAGCTTTCGAGCATTTTGTCGATTGTGGCTGCCAGTCGAGTTCTTATTTTCGATTGAACGCTTGGATTTTCAATCTATTCGTTCCTGTGGAATGAATTAATTCCACCTGCGAAAATTTGAGAACAGTGGAGAAAGCGATTGAAATGCATTCTTCATTCCCACTTTGACTAATATGGATATTTGTTGTTTATCGTTTTGACTGGGAAGCGAACAACAGTTATTTTGAATGTTTTGCTTAATGCGTGCAAGTAACCGGAACAATCGTTGAAATCTTATTCATCACAAGTGAAGTTCAGTCGTTGTAATCTTCAGATAATCTTCCACTTCGAGCCCAAAACCTTATGAATACTCATTTTCGAACATACTAATAAGTGACTTTTTCTAACGTTGTGAACGTTTGCATTTCTCATATATTCGTCACCAAATATGGTAGTAAATTATATGGTTGTTCAATGGTTCTGAATCTGAACTCAAGCAACGATTGTAATTCAGTTATAAAACGTTTCTGAAGTCCTCAGAAACAGATAAATGGGAATGAAAATTACGGTGAATGGAAACCGTGAAGTAAGATCCTACCTTCAATTTGAAAAAGAAACAGTTCCATCAACGCAGTGTTCGAAACCTGCTTGCAGATCTGCTAGCAGTCTTTTTTTCATTTCTTGTGATGCACCTTCAATTTTCTGGTAATGTGCCCGAATAGAAGGATTGATAGTTAAAGGGTATCGGGAGCCATTCTTGTGTACGCTTTCCCAGGCACATGAGATGAGGAAGTAGAATTTTACCTTTTTTTTCAAAATATTCTAAAAAGAAGGTTCTGGTGTTATAAATGCGCGTAAGTCATGGATGAATTATGAATATGAGTGGTTTTTTGATAGTCGATTTCAAGTTAGGTACACTTGGGAGCGTTATTGAGATATAAGAAAAGAGAAAGATAAAATGCAGAGTTTTTGAGACATTGACAAATAGAACGGAAAAATTTATAAATGCTCTTAACGTAGTTGCATAAAGTTATCAGTTGAATGCTTCACACAGCATTCAAATTATTGACCGAACGAAAAATTGGATAATCAAATCGTGCGGTTATAAAAATAAAAGTTGTTTCATCGTTTGGCATGCATAATGTCAAGAATTATGTGGTAATAGGTTGGATGCGAGTGGTTGATAGATTAGGCTCTGGTCAAGCGTTCGTTCGTTGTTGTTGACAGCGATACAATGCTAATTAGATGGGTAAGGGTTGTTGTGGTGACATGATGACTGGATACACACTATAGAGAGTACAACGAGCAGTGATTAGCACCTCGATTGGATTCAGTAATTGGCTCATATAACGACGTTCTAATCAAACCGTTGTTGTTGTTATTACTAAATCATGACGACGATCTATATGAAGAGAGTTGAATTGAAGCATGCAAGCCAGCAGCAGTAACGTCTAGGCATAAGCGCTAGATCGCCATTCTATTCAACTTGTCTTCTCATTTCAGTGGGAGCGTACTAGTGCCCCACAATCCGTGCAAAACACGGATACAATGCAGCACTCTCGTGCGGACATATCGATCTGGAGCGCAGACGCGGCTTCCACGATGAGCAAACCGGCCGCGTCGCAGTTCTGCTGTGAGTGCCCAACGACACAGAACCGATGCTCCGTCGACTCGTGTCCTTGCTTTGCTGCTCGTCGCATGTGCGATGAACACTGTGAATCTGCAAGGTAATTCATTCCTTATAATTGTGTGAAACTGTCACGTCTAAGTTGATCACCGTTCCGTTGTTCAGTTTCTGTTTGCACACAATTAGAAGTCTATTTGTGTTCACAGTCTTCTTCAGTCATGCACATTCTGTACGTCCGTGTAACCTCAACATCTCTGATTTTTCCTCCCATAAATTAGTCAAATATACCTCCAAGCCTAATGTTGCTTATATTGCATTTCATCATATGCTTTCAAAAATGCTTTTTGAACGCATCTCACATCGATCATCCTCCCCCCCGCCCTTTCGGCTACGAAACAATTGCATTTCAGCGGATTTGAGTAATGACTGGTCCAGTGACTTTTGGTGAATGAGCCAACGCAAATCTGAAAACTACTGCAATAAACTGCTGCTGCAATTGAGGCGTGAATTTAAAACTAACGGGAGTGCCAACTAACAAACACTCTCGTAGTTATTGTTATGAAACTCGAACAATCACTCAGAATTAGACAATTAGGACTTTGACCTAAGAGAAAGTCCTCTCAAAAACTCTTCCACATCAAATTACTGTGATATTTTCCGAGAGCATAGTCAACACAATTTAGTTCATTTCCTGCATTCTAAAGTCTACTGGGTATTAAAAACATCTACATACAAACATCTCGTACATGCGACCACGTAACTCTTCACAGTCGAATTTCATATTTCCTGATTGCTAGTGAAACTTGTTCTTTTATTACTGTATGATTATTGATCATCATTTATTCCAACAGTAAGTATGAAATATCTCTGTAATGATGATTTCCTTGCTGATATTATAACACACTGGAAGCATACATTTGCAGTCATGTTAGATATTCTATAATGCCACACGCTAATCTATTGAACGATGTATTGGAGATATATGCATATGGTCATTGCAAGAGTAATTTATTACATAATACGTCGCATGAAATTATCTAGTTTGATCTTGATACAATTGAAACACGGGCTGATTCCTGTGGATTTGTGAATGACTAACTCTGTTAAAAACATCTCATTAATATGTTTCACATTATATGATGTAGTGCTTTGGGGAACCTTGCGCATAAAACCACCTAATATAAGGACATTTAATTATCACATGAAAGCAATGACCGAATCATTCTTTTGGATTACTTCTCTGATCGTGAATGCGATTCATCGAACAAGGCTGGTACGTCATCACTAGACCTAACCACATGTCTACGCACTACCAAGAGCTGCTTGATGAGGAGAATGTTCCAAAACGATGTATTTTAAAATCAGATTCAAACGAGCATTGCTTCAAGGTATCGTGGCGACTGTCTTAATCAAGCGATTTGCAAATGTTCATGCGAGGTTGACCCAGCGAAACCTGCCAAGAATGCGTGCTCAAAATCTGAACGTTGCGATTGCCTTCGTATCAAGGAGTCATGCAGTAAATTATGCGCATGTCGACAAATATGCAAAAACAAGGAACCAGAAAAGAAATTGCTCAAAGTGGGTTTCATCTTCTTGATTCGCTTGTTTTCTTATCATCACTTCACAACTCGTCATCGTTCAACGTCAGAGCTCTAGTTGGTCAAAATTGAGAGTATGAAGCTAATAAACAGCTGAAGGTGCCAGTGGGTTCCGAACTAGTGATCAAAATTTCCAAAAACTTCATTTTTAAAGCAATGGTATGATTTTTCTGAAAGCAATAATACTGTACAGAAACTTATACAGGTTAAGAAACCAGCGCAAGCCTGTCAATGTGCCAAAAGTAAGAAGCAATGCGTTAAAAAGGAATGTCCCTGTCGAAGTATGTATGAGTTTTGCAGCAGCAGGTATGTGAACTTCGGGAACTTTTTCTCATATTCTTTTAAGTGACTACTTTAAAAGATACAAGAAACAAACGACACCTTAAGAATGCTCGGTGCATTCGTTCATTTATCTGTGGATTTTTTTCAGCTGCAAATGCTCAGGTGACTGCACAAACGGTGCATCGAAATTTCATATTCCAAAACATGTACAAAGCTGTTTTTTGGAGCAGAAGCATGAGAGTAGTGGTCTGATAGTGACTTTGATTGGTGAAGATTACATCTATCGAGGTGATTTCTACCATGAGAGTAAAAGCGAACCGCACGTTGAGGAACAGCTTGTAGCGGCCATTTATGATCTGATTTCAAAATATAAGGTTTGTTCGTTAAACATACTGCACTCAGTCAATCTCGCTCGCCTGGCAGTACCGTCACGTCTTGAGTGGAATAAATTCTTTTCGATCTAATTTTTCAGCACTTCCGAGTTATCCTTTAAATGAATGGTTTCATCAGTAAATTGCCAGAAGGATAGGCCTTATTCTAATTCAATGAGTTTATGCTCGAATGCTGGTGCGAAGATTTTAGTGCATCCCATTTTCATTTGTATGGTTTGCACTTAGGATGAGAGCCTTGAAGTGTGCTTTATGAACGCACTGAAGAGTTGCGTTTATGCAGGCGATGAATGCAATTAAGCAGATTGTTATTGTTATCGTCTTTGTTGTAACTTTATTATTACTGCTGTTGTTATTATTGTTTATTATTTTTTAAAATTATTATTATATTACCACTATTGTTTGTGGTTGTCAGTAGTTATCCTTAGTGCTTGAATTACCATGCCATTAGTAACAACCATTGTGATATGAATGTATTGATAATAACAGTAAAGATTATTTCCTATCATCTTTATCATTAATGTTGTAATTAACTCAACATTAATAATGTACCAACAAAAAAGTGGACCTGATTATCATTATTGTTATGATAACAACCATTTTTACATCTTCCATAAATGAAATTAATTGAACTTGAGGTGGACTTGTATGAGATGATAATATACGTGTCGAAGAGTCCTTGTTTCCATCAAGACTGCGATCCGAAATGTGAGGTGGTCGACGAATGCAAAAGCAATAAAGCATGTGCTAAACTACTCGGTCTTTTGTTATCGAAAGTTCGTAAAGAATTGAGTAAAGTTGACGTGAAAATGACTGTCAAGTTCTTATATCCACATTTGAATCGTGGTGATTTATACACGAAACAAGGAATCCTCTGCATGTTACAAGCTGGAATAAAGGTGGGTTACAAGCTGTTCTATCAATTCCTAACCAAGAACGGTGTCATTTGTTATTGACTCGATACGAAGATTTCAGCACACTTAATAGCGCACATTGATAAGGATTTCGTATACTGCACACTGTTAAGATTATGAATTTTGAAATTTCAGGTTGAACCATTATTGATGAAGGATTGGTCGGCTGTTATGGATTGGTCACCGCATTCTGATCACAAAGGAGAATATCTACAGGTTTATTAAAACATCGATTTTTTGCTGAATTATTCGTTTTTATTTTCTGTTCATGATGAGTATTTTTCAAAGTCGTTTTCCAGTATTAGCTCGTCTTGCAGTGGAACATTAGGACTGAACAGTTCATTTCTTACAAACGGTCAGAAAGTACTTACGTGATGATGAACTTCGCTTCAATTCATGCAAAGTTGATTCTCTTAATTCTTATCTTTTCATGTTCAGTTATGGAGTAACCACAATCTCGACAAAGCAGTTGCTCAGTCACAGTCGTTTATAAATGAGTGTCGCCGTGCACTGGGTCTATCAATGAAGTTCTGGGTGGCTGAAATCCATGAAATTGTCAAGAATACAATTTTAAATTACTCTGAGATTCGTGTTAAGTGTGGTGAACTAAATGACGCGCTCATGCAGGTTTGTGCAAATCACCTCAAATTGATTCATCGGATAGAGTAATTTTCCTGAGTTTACATCGAATTTGTGAGTGTTTCCAATGTTACAGCCAGAATTTCCAGCGTATTATTATTATATATTATTATTATTAATTATTATTATTATTATTATTAATTATTATTATTAATTATTATTAATTATTATTATTATTATTATTTATTATTATTATTATTATTATTATTATTATTATTATTATTATTATCGTTTTCCAAGTGTTTTCTCGCACTCACATTTCTCGAACAGAATGGAGACCAGTTTATATCAAACAAAGTCCAAATGTTTTTGAAAAGTTATCAATCAAAATTTTGTTCATTCAAAAATTCGGTATCATTTAAGCTGGATCTCACGGCTACTCCACATAAAATCCGTTCAACTCCAAGCAAACGTCGAAGTTTTATTGATATGATTGAACTGAGGGACAAATTGTTGTTGAGGCATTCAAGTGATTCGAACAAAGGCAAAAACGGGAGCAATGTGTCAGTGGCAAGGTATTTAAATTTCATTATGAACTACTAATGGTTATACAACGTCAATAGTGTATAGAAAATTTAGAACCAATTTTTTGAAAACGTTCTAAAGAAGCCGAAAATTTCGCTAGACAAATTTTCGAGTTTTCTTGAATTTTATGAACGAATCAAATTCATTCATTTCGCACCACCACTATTTTCTGTGCTTTACAAATGCCCGTTGACAGCATTCGGCGCCTATTACTTTGACAAAATGAAACTGAATAGGGGAGAATGGGGATGATGTGTAAGAGATTCATTGCATGATTTTAGCGATGACGCTCATGCACAGGCAATGGTTGCCTCGTTTTGTGGACGTTCATTTGACGATGGTGAAACGAATGAAATTGCGCAACGAATACGTCGTGCAACAGCGAACATCAATGTCGAAATAGAAACGTTACTCGAATTTCTCACACATAAAGGAGCTGTTGGATGATTGAAAAATTTGCAGCTGATTTTTGTTTAATTTTTTAAAAAAATGATTGTATTGTTCCATTCGTTCATTCATACGTACTCTAGTTCTCATTCAACAGTGACTAACAAATTCTATACTCTAGCATTATTGTTTCCATTGAAATTCTACCATTTTCGCCGTTAGCAATTTTGCTCTAAAAAGTCTGTATGCCTGTCTCACTGTGAGCAGACAGAGTAATTTGCTGTAATTGTTCAGGGGTGCAGAAATCATCAGAGCATATGTGGTGTACTTACTGGAACAAATTGAATTGTTTGCATGCATCGCATGTTTGCATTAGGCCACAACCAAACACTAATTTATTGTGTATTCACTGAAATGATTCATGCCCCATCAGTAGGGTCAATCGTTACTGAATAATGTAAAGTTTCGTAAGACATTCAGCATAAATGGCAATGACAGCAGCGTACAATTTCAGTTGCTTGCTTCTGGTTGTACGCTCTTTTTAAATTAACAGTTTACTGTTCAGTATTTGAAGTGATTGCATTAAAACTATAAACAAACATCTGTTTTCACTTTCATTTGAAAGTGAGAAGCATTTTAAAATGGCACATGTGGAAAAAGAAAAGAGGCTTCAAGGAAGTTTATCATTTATTGTTTGCGTTTCGCTCGTATTGATGAAGATCTCTCAGTTGCTTGGCGCCTCATTCATCTGTCATACCTCTCGAATTTATCAATACTTAATTTATTTTATTTCTTGTTAAAGATTCCAATCGCACTGAGACATGTGCAAACTCATCTAAATGTGACTGTTGTTTTTTTTTGAATTAATATTTTATTACACCTTTGTTTTGTTATTATCAGCGATCCTCAGTTCTTTTGGTAGTACAGGCTTATTTCATAGAAAATCTATGGATTGAGCAGGCATAATACAACCCAATGAAGGTGCGAAATTCTATTGAGTCTACGCATATGACGTAATGTCTGTGAAAATCTCGAGAGTTGAAATTTTGCATCATTTCAGCTGCATCTTCATTGTGTTCCGTTTCATCATGAGCTTTTTTCGTATTTATGCGGATTGCCTCAGTATGTTCCATTTCGCACTTCCTTCTTTCTAGTTTACACCTCGATCTTTGCGGATTGCTGATTCGATCTGCTTTTTAAGCACTTCGTGCGTTTGAGCCTGCATTGCAACATCAAAAAGCAACGGGTTGAATGCATGCTGCCAATAAGATAAATTTTTTGTCGTCCGTTTATTCCGACCACTCATAGTGAAGTTAGTTTGATTTCATTAATGATCCTTGCCACAACAACATTCATTCTATTGCTGGCTTTTGGTTTAATTTAGTGCTGATTCTTGATGTAAAGCCGATTTTTGCTTTGAATTTGCTGACCGAAAGTTCCGAAATTACTTATTTCTTATCATATTTGTTCCAAGATTCCCTTTCGTTGTGTTGTTTTATATGAAGGCGATAAGTTGATTTCTGGAAAATGTTCAACTATTCTGCTAGTTTGATTAAGGAACTGTGTTGAAGTTGCGAAAGATGTTGTCAGTAATAATTGTTGCAGGACATTTGCAGCGATAGTGCTGTGAGTGAGTATATCCATTTTTGCGTTAAAATTGTTTCATTATCGTTAATTCATGTGTAACGTCTTCTTACATATACTAGTATATGTACTCATGATGTCTGAAGTTTGTCTAATATTAGTGAAATACTAATTATTCAATGAATGAGTCTTTTTTTTGTGAATTTGTTTTATTCAAAATAAATGAACGTGTTCTGTACATTCACTGCGCTATGAAACAAATCAACCGTATCACTCTAGAGTAGAGAATTTTGTATGCAGTGAATCCTAGGCTTATGAACGTCCCCGACTAACGATCAATTCGGATTCTGACGGAAATCTCCAGCAGAAACTTATTCGATTCATGAAGAAAACTGTTCGATTCACGATCACTTTCGATCGAATTAATGCAAGTCTTCATCATGCTCTCAATCAAAAGAGGAAACAAGATAGGATTTTGATCGTTTCTTATAGTTGGTTGGCTTAGAGAACAATATTAATTTAGTATTTCAGTCAGTGGTGACGTTCGACGGAATGCGTTCTCTGATTTTCGATAACTCAAACGGTGTTATTTGGCTTTAATGAAAGAAGGCTGTATTCAAAAGAGGATATTCAAAATCTGCGCAAGAGTAATTTTAAAATAATTCGGAGCTGGTCGTGATCAGCGACCCCGTTCCATCAGAGGCATCCTTGGTGAGCAAGGAATCATGACCTAGTTCCAATGGTATTTTCCAAAGATATTGAACGGTGACTGAAAAACAATTCTTCAAAGTAGTTTTCGGAATACCGTTAGAGAAGAAACTTTGATTCCATTTTAACATCCCATATTCAGTTTTCTGTCATGCTTTAGAGTCTGGGAGCTCAAAAAAAATTGTGAATATTCTATATTGTCGATTAAAAAATTTCCTAGGAAGAATTGGATCGGTTGGGACGAACTAATTTTTTCCCGTTGATTACAGTGGAGAATAACGCTTTGATTTACGACCGATTCGGATCATGACCAAACTGTTGGAACGAATTACGGTCGTAAACTGAGGCTCCAGTATATTAGTTTCACCGGTTTGGCTCGGTGGAAAAGGATCCTCTGCGTATTATTTTGTATATTTGAATGACCACTTTCTGACTCGGGAAACGTCAAGCGTGGATAGAGATTGTTATTTGATTCGTTTAATCGTTCATCTTGCGTAGTGGTCACATTGACTGAGAACAAACCTGATCATTCAGTAATAGAATGGAATGGAAAAGATTAACGAATGAATTTAGTCGGTCATCCACACAATAAACTACTGAACATTATGTTACGACAGATATGCATGTGAACTGAACATACATATTCATTAACAATATATTCTACCTAATTTTATAATGACAGGGATAAGAGTTCAGGTATAACTACAGATTTGAACGTTAATCTGCTCGCACTCACACATATGAAAAATATCCTATGTGGAAGGAACGAGTTCTGTTTCAAAGCGCATAAGCTTTTGTTCATTCAGTCGTTAATGAGTTGAGAGCGTGAATGGATTGGTGTCATTCATTTGCAAATCATACTTTTTAAGTTCTCAACCTAATAATTGCTGTGGGTGGTCAAAAACATCAAAAGCTATAATGATTTATCGTCACCGTCTTACTGCATTTATTGTCAAGTGAACCGTAAACACTGTCAAAAAGCCGTGAGCATAACGACAGTAATAATTTTACTTAATAACTAGTTCGTTTCCATGAGGAATGAAGTGATCTGACGACTGCTGCAAACAGATCCTAACTCTTCTTAATAGTATATCATGAATCTTTGGACATCACAAGGAAACGATTCAGAATCTAGAGGGAACCAAAAAACCTAGTCGACAGTGTACGTTGCAATCGGAATGCTTGCAAAAAGTGATGAAATTTAATTAACTAATCTAATTATTGTATTATGTTTACAATTATCAATTATCTCCCAAGTCCTAGCAAGTTTTCATTGATTCCAGCAACAATGTAGCAATCGTTTACATGTATCCAAACGTAACCATTGATCTGAATTAATGAAAAGGAAACACGAAAAAGTGAGAAAGAAAGACGTGTTCATTATCTATTGACGATCGTTGATCACTTTCAGACCGAAAATCGGCATCCAGCGATCAATGTTTCTGACCCCAATTCTCAACAGTTCACTTGGTTTTTGATTGCTGATCGAAAACGTAGCCGAATGAATGTGATAAGAAAATTTGGGTAATTGGAACGTAACAAACGGAGATTGCATATTGCCAATGGAACGTAAACGATTGCATACCACTTTACACTGCAAACGATTGATTCATTCGCTCGTTAATTCAGTGGCCTACAAGAGAGTTTCAAAAGTGTCATGCAACTACTTATTTCTTGAATGCAGTTATGCTCTACCGAATAATTCACCCTGAAAATCACTGCTGTGAAATAACGTTGACGAATGATGAAAGTTCGAGAAAACAAGTCATCATCTTGTTCATTCCAGTCATGCATTCCAGGCACACTGGAAGTGTTTCGAAATGAGAGGCTGCTTAATGTTTCATTCCATCTGAGCATTTCAAGCATAGAATACTAACAAATTTCGAGCTTCTCGACTGTTACTCGTTCTCGAAATCCGTAATACCAGTAACAGCCAATGACGAACTCGTAGTCGCCGGTAGTTGATTTAATTGTGGAACGAAACAAATAAGGAGCACATCGACCCAGAAATGCATTCGATAATATGGGCGTGACAAAGATCGCCAAGCGAAGATCCATATAAAATGTCGTGATAAGATTCGTTGTGCAGTTGATGGGCCACCGATCCGTCAACATGGAACTGTGCAAGATGGAGAGTGAAGAGCAACGTCAAATGCGACGTGTCGCTTTTTTTGCTGTTGTCATCTCAACTGCTGCAGTGATCGCATCCGTTGTCACGCTTCCAATGCTTTACAGTTATGTGCAATCATTTCAAAGTCACCTAATCGTGGAAACAGATTTTTGCAAGGTTTGCTTTCTTTTCATTTAGTACTCGCTTGTTTTCAATCACAGTTTAATGCATTATATCATTATTAGAAGTTGTTAGTGTCCTTCAAACGCAAGCAATTGCTATAAGCTGGAATTCTATTTGAGTTTCTAATTATGAATTTTTTGGCGATAATCGTACCCCCACCGAACACATGGATGATGATAAAGTATATCTTCCTTTTTCGGTTCATTCTGAGAAATATTCAAAGCAACTCACGACCACTTATTTTTTCCTCATTTACAAATACGAAAATAAGCTCGAAATCATGAAGTTACTGTAGTGATAATGAGTTGATGTTTACCTTTAATGACTATCTGTCTACCGTTTTTTGCGTCCACTCGGAACCATGTGAAGGGTGATATTCTTTCACTAACTGTACTCGGTTTAGACACGATCAAGAGATATGTGGCAAGAAATGCATATTCTGAGCAGTGAGCCAAGAAACAAACGTGAAAGCGGCGCATGGTTATTCGGACATTTCATACCAGAGGGTGGATCTGGAGGTGGTGCAGGAGGCTACGGCCCTCCCGATGGAGTTGGCTACGGTAATGGACCTGTGGTCAACTCAGACGCGGGTCGACTTTGTTGCAGTTGTCAACAAGGACCGGTTGGACCACCAGGACCTCCAGGTGACGATGGACCAAATGGTATTGATGGTGATAATGGCAAAGATGGTGAGAATGGCAGAAATGGACAGGTGAGTACAATTTGAGCCACATGAAACAAAATTCATTCAAAATCAGAATCTGAAATGAAAGATCGCGATCACTAATTGAATTCATCGGCTCAATCTACAACTCATTATTTCTTGAAAAAAATTAGAACCGAGCGTCGATAGAGGATCAGTTACCCGCAGACAAGTGATCACTTCACTTTTTTCATACTCCCATGAAATTACTGAGACCACGCAAATTGCAAAGATTTTCATTCTATACAGCAATACCACTTTGGTAACCTCGGTAATCATACCAACCATCATAGATAACGTACTCAATGAAAACTCACTAGGTTTTCATTTAACGACTTTGAAGTTGCTGTTGCACACTGCAATTCAAAGCTGAAATATTGCTTGTCATTCTTTATTTTCTAAGAGATTTGATGCACTTATGCATCGCTTTAGATGCCATCATTTTTGATGTCTGATAAGCGATGAAGTAATTAACTTGTGGAAACTTACGAGCGAAATTATCGAAAAATTTGTAATTCAGTGAAATCGGCAATTATGAAGCGTTAATTTTAAGAAAATTCAGTTGTACATTTGTTCATAAAATATATATTTTCGGTATAATACTGATATAGAGTAATCTAATTTTTATTATTACTTCGAATTTCTAATTTCTATTATTACTTCCTAGCTAATTAAAAACTGAATTTAACGGTGGAATTGAACTTTACAGGTCCTCAATATGGCCATCGCTCCATCAGAACCGTGTATCATTTGCCCACCAGGTCCACCTGGTCCGATTGGACAAATGGGACCTAAAGGGCCGCAAGGACCAAAAGGACGAAATGGCGAGAAAGGTGACGATGGTAAAAAAGGTGAATTAGGAATGGCCGGACCAACTGGACCACCAGGTCTTCCTGGACAAGTCGGACCTCCGGGAGCACCAGGCCAACCTGGTCACTTGATTCCCGTTGCTGGTCCTCCTGGTCCTGCTGGGCCAACAGGTGAGTGTCAATGAAACTACGTTTGTGTATTTCGTCGACATATTTAAGTGAATCTAAAAAACGTAAGTTCGATAATTTTGTTTCGCGATTGAGAAAATTTGTGAGAAGCTGGCAATGTTTATAAATTGATTTGTTTTAGGATTGCCTGGACCACCTGGTGAAAGAGGAGTACCAGGAAAAGATGGTGAAAGTGAGCAAGGTCCAATTGGTCCTGACGGTGATGAAGGAGCTGCAGGTCCAGTTGGCATCCCAGGTCCACATGGACTATCAGGGTTACCAGGTGAACCAGGAGAACCCGGCGGCTGTGATCACTGCCCCGAGCCGAGAACACCACCAGGATACTAGAAGAAAATAGATTCTCAATGTTACGATGATAATTTTGTATAGGTTCAAGAAAGCAGAAAAAAATGCATGTCTCATGTTTATCTTGCAATCTCTCAGGCTCTGTTGTGATCCAAAAACAGCGTTTCTCCTATCTTATATAATCGGATATTCCTGAGATAGTAGTGTCTATTCATTGTCTCTGCTATAGCGATTTGAATTTTGGATATCCTATCATGATCGTGACATGTTTGTAAATGATATGATGACTTCTTTACCTCTTAATAACATTTTACATGGTCAATAAAAACTCTTTCAATGGCTTTCATTTCGTTATGCTGAGGATTTGTGCTGGATTCATTTAATTAGAGTAACGTAAAACATGTAGATGTGATGGAAATAAAGATGTGATACGCACGAGTATGCTTATGTTCAGAAACTGTTCATTTCGAGATTTAATTTCTTTTCTGTTACTAATTCGCAACATATACTACGAGGACTTTTACAAGTGCTCAATCAGTCGGTTTATAAGCTACTAAGATACTTGAAAGCATGAACGAATATGCCGTAATCGGTTACACTCGTTTGCACTATTTAATTTTCTATTCAAGAAGAAGATTGAAGGAAGATGTCAGCACTCATCCAATTAACAGAGTGGACAAGATCAGATCAGAGATATCTCCTATAAATGCAGCAAACCTTACTCTCGACTAAGAATTTTCAGAAGAAAACGTTCGTGTTGCCCAAATCGGCTAATCTCGATACAAATGCAGAAGAAAATCAATTTAGCAGAATTCATATCTTCATGCATTCGCTCCAAATATGATTGGAATTCTCACTCTCAATTCGCATGGCGTAGAGATCACTTTACAAACACATAATTTTTCTTTGAAACACTAACAACCATTGGTTCTTTTGATTCTTTGACACCATCAAATGAAAGCGATACTGGGCTGTTAGAAAAGAATGTATATTGTCGATTGAAAGTCCAGGGATTTATTTGTATTGCATCGCTGGGCAGACATCTCTTTTTGTGCATCTGATATAATTGGTATCTCTTATGACTGCAGGAACTTGAGTGAGTGCCGTCTTCAAGCAGTCCGTTTGACCGACTTTTGTACGACTCAGTTCATGAAGATTCAAAGACACAGGAAAAGCTTAAATATTAGTCACAAGAAATCCTTATTGTTAGTTTCGGAGGAACAGATTTCACAGGCAGAATGTTGTTCGCATCTTCGACGATTTTTCATTTTTCTGGCCAATTGTTGGCTCGTGTTTGGAGAGTTCATCATTCAGTTTCGTGATATTTGCACAGAACAGAACACTACCTTACTAAAAATCATAAGATTGTCTGAATGGATCAGATGCATTGTGTAGTTTTTTCCCCTTCAAGGACACGCATGTTTGACTTTGGCCAACTGTACCATCATTTTTTGGAGATAGCGTTTTAATCTGACAAAAAATTGCAATTTTTGTGAATGAAGAATGCGTTTCGATGAGAGCCACACATGGAAACTCGCGATTTTCTGCACTGTATTTGAAACCGTTAGAAGTTTTAACGGTCATTCATTGTTACCTTCTGAGCACTTTGAGAGTGCAACTGATATATTGTAATCAAATCAGGGTTAAACCTGTTCTCCCATCATAGGTTACATGCAGTGTCCATAGTCAATATAGTATCCTTACTATAAGTTGAATATCTGAGGCCACAATTCAATTAACAGAAAGCTTTTCACAAAATACAATTGCACTTCCAGTAAACTGAAAAAGTTTCTCAGTGATAATATGAAATGAAGATGCGAAATTGTTGATAAAGTCTAGATGTTCACGATAAAACCGAGCTGTATCGGTACAATTGTTTTGGTAGTTTCACTGACTTGGATGATCATACGCATCTCGAATAATAGACTCTAAACGTTCGAGAGAAGTTCATCCAATAGATCTAGTTTTGATAATGAATTCTTTCTAATACTGTTATTTCCAACATTTTTTGAAGATTATTAACGAGCTTGTTGTGCCCGGGACCAATATAATTAATCGGCTTCAGTGTTTTGCTTCAATAAACTTCGCGTCAGTCAACCGAAGGTGCTCAAAAAAGATTTTGTACATTATCCCCGCGTGCCACAGTTGAAAGTGCACAAATTGGGTAAGCTTTTAGAGGCGGCAAGCCAGAACACAAAGGAAACAAACAAGGATTGAATCAATTGCAAGGCCATGTGCAGTTAAATCGCGGTTTGCCAAGCCTTCGTTGAGTACAAGCAGTCAACAAATAACTGAAATTGGTTGATCGATTGATTGTTATGAAAGTGTTGTACCCTGATTAGTAATTTGATTTGAATATACGCAGATGATTAATGTTGTTAGTTGGTAGCAAAGAGCTATTGATATTGAGCAGTGTGATATTTGTTGAAAGAGTCGTAAACGGCATTTTTTACGATGCCATATCAGTTGCATAAAACGCAAATGTTTGCTCAGTGAGCAGCGAATTTTGTCACTGTTGACATTATTTATCTCAATGATTTATTGCAATCAAGAGCGGACGGTTAATAACCATACTGATGAAAAAAGAATTTATATGGAGATCACGCTCTTTTTGATGAACTTATATGCAGCTAAAAATAACAAGCAATCGCAACGAAGCAATTGAACTGTGTTACTTTTGCTGACGTTTGCTTTTGTAATTATTACTTTTTAGTACTGGAGTCTTCGTTGGAAACATCGACATCATAACAATGACAATTTGTTTACAATATAACGAAAAATTGTGCAATGAAAGAATACATATACTTTTTGAAATCCTTTCAACAACAAAAAACAAAGCAACTTTACATGGTGCTTTTCAGTGTATTCGCAACAGCCAATCATGTCTAATGAGTGTGTTCAACAGACATGTGCTTATTAGCTGAGATCGCACTCAATCTTATTGAGCATTAGTATTGTTGGTGATATGATTTGATATTATACATATAAATATAAGCGATTGTATACAAATACTTCGCACTCGAGCAGATGTTCACATTAAACTCGTTAGCTGAGTGATAGCCTAATAGCTTAAGACAAATTACAATTCGCGCGTTGTAAATTATTCTTTGCAAATTACTTTCGTTCAAGCCAAATATCTCACTGAACAAAACAATTCTTCTGCTCACTCAAAATTACACTTTGTCGATCCCGTCAGATTCGCATAGCTCTAAGTGAGCATGGATTTGGAATACTCTAGAATTTAAAACAATCACAAACAGAGAATCATTAGAACTTCTGAAGGATCGATTCTCATTGTACGTTGTGAACATGTTATCACGATGACTGCATCACAAAGAAACGCTTATTGTGAATGTTACGATTGCAGTTCAGTGCAGTAAAAACACAAAAACGTCAGGCCTTGTAAATTTTTTTATACTTTCTATAAACTCTCGCGTAACTTTTTCTTCATTCAGTGTTCCCACTTGCATTGAATACTTCCCAGAAACTGAAGCACATAAACTCACTTGTCAACAGTGGTAGCGCAATATCAGATAAACCAATCGAGCACGCATATTACCTTTCAGCATTCTCATTTCAATCAAACAACCAACCTTAAACTAGGATGCCCATTCAAACATTCCCATAATTAGTCAGTTGAAGATGCAATATTTGGCAACCTCATTTTCAAATAGCACAACAAAATTGGTCAGTCCTTCTAAGAAAGGCTCGTGGAGACGGCGCTTTGATACTTGGTGATTTTGCTGAAGCTATCAAGCAGTAATTGTAGAACGATAAAGAGGTGAAGCAATTATCAGTCAGCCATAAAGGATCGTTTAGCAAAGTCATAAATAATATGTTCATAGCAAATAGGACACTTTATTGCATTGTTTTTTACGCAATAGATGATTGCACGTTATTGTGATGTGATTAATTCAGTATTGTTCTTGCTTATACCGTAACGCACCATTCAAATTATTGCAACTTATTTTCCGCACTTATATGTCTCAATCCACTCGACACACCTTTTTAAGGCACTTTCCCAACTTTTTGTGAACTTTTGTAAATAAATTCAGATTGCTTCCTGTTGACGCGATTTTCACTGAATGACATGGAATACGACTAGAAATTTACAATGCTAGGTAACCTGGTGCTTGATCGTAATGCAAATCTTGAACATGTATTTATGGTATTATTTGCTTTTAGGAATATATCGTATAGTCATGATGACTTACGCCAGTTCATTTCAATAATGTCACAAGGAATTGTATTGAAAAAATATAGTACTCAATAAAATTTTGTTTCAATATGTAGCTATTCAATCACTTAGTCGAAACTCGACATTCGTTGCTTCAATTCATTCTTCAACAGCCCTTTTGCAGTCCTCAACATATTCTTCTCAATTCGAGGGAAGCATTCAATTATGATCTGATATCGAAACAAATTTGTGATCACACCAACAAACTACTTTCATACCGTATTTCTTTTCCCAAGTGCCTGGTTAGGCTCTCAAGCTGGGTTTTTTTTCATAATGCCAGCTGACATTTAAACCATCCGAATAAGCAACACGTTTTGATAAAATTAACCTCAAAATCGTTCTCTCCGTCACCCAATCAAGAGTTAAAAAACAAGTGTGGACATCAAAAAGTGCATTTTAGAACTTCTGTAATTTTCAATAGCATATACGTACATCGAACGAAGTACGTATATGCTAATGAAAATTACAGAAGTTCTAAAATGCACTTTTTGATGTCCACACTTGTTTTTTAACTCTTGATTGGGTGACGGAGAGAACGATTTTGAGGTTAATTTTATCAAAACGTGTTGCTTATTCGGATGGTTTAAATGTCAGCTGGCATTATGAAAAAAAACCCAGCTTGAGAGCCTAACCAGGCACTTGGGAAAAGAAATACGGTATGAAAGTAGTTTGTTGGTGTGATCACAAATTTGTTTCGATATCAGATCATAATTGAATGCTTCCCTCGAATTGAGAAGAATATGTTGAGGACTGCAAAAGGGCTGTTGAAGAATGAATTGAAGCAACGAATGTCGAGTTTCGACTAAGTGATTGAATAGCTACATATTGAAACAAAATTTTATTGAGTACTATATTTTTTCAATACAATTCCTTGTGACATTATTGAAATGAACTGGCGTAAGTCATCATGACTATACGATATATTCCTAAAAGCAAATAATACCATAAATACATGTTCAAGATTTGCATTACGATCAAGCACCAGGTTACCTAGCATTGTAAATTTCTAGTCGTATTCCATGTCATTCAGTGAAAATCGCGTCAACAGGAAGCAATCTGAATTTATTTACAAAAGTTCACAAAAAGTTGGGAAAGTGCCTTAAAAAGGTGTGTCGAGTGGATTGAGACATATAAGTGCGGAAAATAAGTTGCAATAATTTGAATGGTGCGTTACGGTATAAGCAAGAACAATACTGAATTAATCACATCACAATAACGTGCAATCATCTATTGCGTAAAAAACAATGCAATAAAGTGTCCTATTTGCTATGAACATATTATTTATGACTTTGCTAAACGATCCTTTATGGCTGACTGATAATTGCTTCACCTCTTTATCGTTCTACAATTACTGCTTGATAGCTTCAGCAAAATCACCAAGTATCAAAGCGCCGTCTCCACGAGCCTTTCTTAGAAGGACTGACCAATTTTGTTGTGCTATTTGAAAATGAGGTTGCCAAATATTGCATCTTCAACTGACTAATTATGGGAATGTTTGAATGGGCATCCTAGTTTAAGGTTGGTTGTTTGATTGAAATGAGAATGCTGAAAGGTAATATGCGTGCTCGATTGGTTTATCTGATATTGCGCTACCACTGTTGACAAGTGAGTTTATGTGCTTCAGTTTCTGGGAAGTATTCAATGCAAGTGGGAACACTGAATGAAGAAAAAGTTACGCGAGAGTTTATAGAAAGTATAAAAAAATTTACAAGGCCTGACGTTTTTGTGTTTTTACTGCACTGAACTGCAATCGTAACATTCACAATAAGCGTTTCTTTGTGATGCAGTCATCGTGATAACATGTTCACAACGTACAATGAGAATCGATCCTTCAGAAGTTCTAATGATTCTCTGTTTGTGATTGTTTTAAATTCTAGAGTATTCCAAATCCATGCTCACTTAGAGCTATGCGAATCTGACGGGATCGACAAAGTGTAATTTTGAGTGAGCAGAAGAATTGTTTTGTTCAGTGAGATATTTGGCTTGAACGAAAGTAATTTGCAAAGAATAATTTACAACGCGCGAATTGTAATTTGTCTTAAGCTATTAGGCTATCACTCAGCTAACGAGTTTAATGTGAACATCTGCTCGAGTGCGAAGTATTTGTATACAATCGCTTATATTTATATGTATAATATCAAATCATATCACCAACAATACTAATGCTCAATAAGATTGAGTGCGATCTCAGCTAATAAGCACATGTCTGTTGAACACACTCATTAGACATGATTGGCTGTTGCGAATACACTGAAAAGCACCATGTAAAGTTGCTTTGTTTTTTGTTGTTGAAAGGATTTCAAAAAGTATATGTATTCTTTCATTGCACAATTTTTCGTTATATTGTAAACAAATTGTCATTGTTATGATGTCGATGTTTCCAACGAAGACTCCAGTACTAAAAAGTAATAATTACAAAAGCAAACGTCAGCAAAAGTAACACAGTTCAATTGCTTCGTTGCGATTGCTTGTTATTTTTAGCTGCATATAAGTTCATCAAAAAGAGCGTGATCTCCATATAAATTCTTTTTTCATCAGTATGGTTATTAACCGTCCGCTCTTGATTGCAATAAATCATTGAGATAAATAATGTCAACAGTGACAAAATTCGCTGCTCACTGAGCAAACATTTGCGTTTTATGCAACTGATATGGCATCGTAAAAAATGCCGTTTACGACTCTTTCAACAAATATCACACTGCTCAATATCAATAGCTCTTTGCTACCAACTAACAACATTAATCATCTGCGTATATTCAAATCAAATTACTAATCAGGGTACAACACTTTCATAACAATCAATCGATCAACCAATTTCAGTTATTTGTTGACTGCTTGTACTCAACGAAGGCTTGGCAAACCGCGATTTAACTGCACATGGCCTTGCAATTGATTCAATCCTTGTTTGTTTCCTTTGTGTTCTGGCTTGCCGCCTCTAAAAGCTTACCCAATTTGTGCACTTTCAACTGTGGCACGCGGGGATAATGTACAAAATCTTTTTTGAGCACCTTCGGTTGACTGACGCGAAGTTTATTGAAGCAAAACACTGAAGCCGATTAATTATATTGGTCCCGGGCACAACAAGCTCGTTAATAATCTTCAAAAAATGTTGGAAATAACAGTATTAGAAAGAATTCATTATCAAAACTAGATCTATTGGATGAACTTCTCTCGAACGTTTAGAGTCTATTATTCGAGATGCGTATGATCATCCAAGTCAGTGAAACTACCAAAACAATTGTACCGATACAGCTCGGTTTTATCGTGAACATCTAGACTTTATCAACAATTTCGCATCTTCATTTCATATTATCACTGAGAAACTTTTTCAGTTTACTGGAAGTGCAATTGTATTTTGTGAAAAGCTTTCTGTTAATTGAATTGTGGCCTCAGATATTCAACTTATAGTAAGGATACTATATTGACTATGGACACTGCATGTAACCTATGATGGGAGAACAGGTTTAACCCTGATTTGATTACAATATATCAGTTGCACTCTCAAAGTGCTCAGAAGGTAACAATGAATGACCGTTAAAACTTCTAACGGTTTCAAATACAGTGCAGAAAATCGCGAGTTTCCATGTGTGGCTCTCATCGAAACGCATTCTTCATTCACAAAAATTGCAATTTTTTGTCAGATTAAAACGCTATCTCCAAAAAATGATGGTACAGTTGGCCAAAGTCAAACATGCGTGTCCTTGAAGGGGAAAAACTACACAATGCATCTGATCCATTCAGACAATCTTATGATTTTTAGTAAGGTAGTGTTCTGTTCTGTGCAAATATCACGAAACTGAATGATGAACTCTCCAAACACGAGCCAACAATTGGCCAGAAAAATGAAAAATCGTCGAAGATGCGAACAACATTCTGCCTGTGAAATCTGTTCCTCCGAAACTAACAATAAGGATTTCTTGTGACTAATATTTAAGCTTTTCCTGTGTCTTTGAATCTTCATGAACTGAGTCGTACAAAAGTCGGTCAAACGGACTGCTTGAAGACGGCACTCACTCAAGTTCCTGCAGTCATAAGAGATACCAATTATATCAGATGCACAAAAAGAGATGTCTGCCCAGCGATGCAATACAAATAAATCCCTGGACTTTCAATCGACAATATACATTCTTTTCTAACAGCCCAGTATCGCTTTCATTTGATGGTGTCAAAGAATCAAAAGAACCAATGGTTGTTAGTGTTTCAAAGAAAAATTATGTGTTTGTAAAGTGATCTCTACGCCATGCGAATTGAGAGTGAGAATTCCAATCATATTTGGAGCGAATGCATGAAGATATGAATTCTGCTAAATTGATTTTCTTCTGCATTTGTATCGAGATTAGCCGATTTGGGCAACACGAACGTTTTCTTCTGAAAATTCTTAGTCGAGAGTAAGGTTTGCTGCATTTATAGGAGATATCTCTGATCTGATCTTGTCCACTCTGTTAATTGGATGAGTGCTGACATCTTCCTTCAATCTTCTTCTTGAATAGAAAATTAAATAGTGCAAACGAGTGTAACCGATTACGGCATATTCGTTCATGCTTTCAAGTATCTTAGTAGCTTATAAACCGACTGATTGAGCACTTGTAAAAGTCCTCGTAGTATATGTTGCGAATTAGTAACAGAAAAGAAATTAAATCTCGAAATGAACAGTTTCTGAACATAAGCATACTCGTGCGTATCACATCTTTATTTCCATCACATCTACATGTTTTACGTTACTCTAATTAAATGAATCCAGCACAAATCCTCAGCATAACGAAATGAAAGCCATTGAAAGAGTTTTTATTGACCATGTAAAATGTTATTAAGAGGTAAAGAAGTCATCATATCATTTACAAACATGTCACGATCATGATAGGATATCCAAAATTCAAATCGCTATAGCAGAGACAATGAATAGACACTACTATCTCAGGAATATCCGATTATATAAGATAGGAGAAACGCTGTTTTTGGATCACAACAGAGCCTGAGAGATTGCAAGATAAACATGAGACATGCATTTTTTTCTGCTTTCTTGAACCTATACAAAATTATCATCGTAACATTGAGAATCTATTTTCTTCTAGTATCCTGGTGGTGTTCTCGGCTCGGGGCAGTGATCACAGCCGCCGGGTTCTCCTGGTTCACCTGGTAACCCTGATAGTCCATGTGGACCTGGGATGCCAACTGGACCTGCAGCTCCTTCATCACCGTCAGGACCAATTGGACCTTGCTCACTTTCACCATCTTTTCCTGGTACTCCTCTTTCACCAGGTGGTCCAGGCAATCCTAAAACAAATCAATTTATAAACATTGCCAGCTTCTCACAAATTTTCTCAATCGCGAAACAAAATTATCGAACTTACGTTTTTTAGATTCACTTAAATATGTCGACGAAATACACAAACGTAGTTTCATTGACACTCACCTGTTGGCCCAGCAGGACCAGGAGGACCAGCAACGGGAATCAAGTGACCAGGTTGGCCTGGTGCTCCCGGAGGTCCGACTTGTCCAGGAAGACCTGGTGGTCCAGTTGGTCCGGCCATTCCTAATTCACCTTTTTTACCATCGTCACCTTTCTCGCCATTTCGTCCTTTTGGTCCTTGCGGCCCTTTAGGTCCCATTTGTCCAATCGGACCAGGTGGACCTGGTGGGCAAATGATACACGGTTCTGATGGAGCGATGGCCATATTGAGGACCTGTAAAGTTCAATTCCACCGTTAAATTCAGTTTTTAATTAGCTAGGAAGTAATAATAGAAATTAGAAATTCGAAGTAATAATAAAAATTAGATTACTCTATATCAGTATTATACCGAAAATATATATTTTATGAACAAATGTACAACTGAATTTTCTTAAAATTAACGCTTCATAATTGCCGATTTCACTGAATTACAAATTTTTCGATAATTTCGCTCGTAAGTTTCCACAAGTTAATTACTTCATCGCTTATCAGACATCAAAAATGATGGCATCTAAAGCGATGCATAAGTGCATCAAATCTCTTAGAAAATAAAGAATGACAAGCAATATTTCAGCTTTGAATTGCAGTGTGCAACAGCAACTTCAAAGTCGTTAAATGAAAACCTAGTGAGTTTTCATTGAGTACGTTATCTATGATGGTTGGTATGATTACCGAGGTTACCAAAGTGGTATTGCTGTATAGAATGAAAATCTTTGCAATTTGCGTGGTCTCAGTAATTTCATGGGAGTATGAAAAAAGTGAAGTGATCACTTGTCTGCGGGTAACTGATCCTCTATCGACGCTCGGTTCTAATTTTTTTCAAGAAATAATGAGTTGTAGATTGAGCCGATGAATTCAATTAGTGATCGCGATCTTTCATTTCAGATTCTGATTTTGAATGAATTTTGTTTCATGTGGCTCAAATTGTACTCACCTGTCCATTTCTGCCATTCTCACCATCTTTGCCATTATCACCATCAATACCATTTGGTCCATCGTCACCTGGAGGTCCTGGTGGTCCAACCGGTCCTTGTTGACAACTGCAACAAAGTCGACCCGCGTCTGAGTTGACCACAGGTCCATTACCGTAGCCAACTCCATCGGGAGGGCCGTAGCCTCCTGCACCACCTCCAGATCCACCCTCTGGTATGAAATGTCCGAATAACCATGCGCCGCTTTCACGTTTGTTTCTTGGCTCACTGCTCAGAATATGCATTTCTTGCCACATATCTCTTGATCGTGTCTAAACCGAGTACAGTTAGTGAAAGAATATCACCCTTCACATGGTTCCGAGTGGACGCAAAAAACGGTAGACAGATAGTCATTAAAGGTAAACATCAACTCATTATCACTACAGTAACTTCATGATTTCGAGCTTATTTTCGTATTTGTAAATGAGGAAAAAATAAGTGGTCGTGAGTTGCTTTGAATATTTCTCAGAATGAACCGAAAAAGGAAGATATACTTTATCATCATCCATGTGTTCGGTGGGGGTACGATTATCGCCAAAAAATTCATAATTAGAAACTCAAATAGAATTCCAGCTTATAGCAATTGCTTGCGTTTGAAGGACACTAACAACTTCTAATAATGATATAATGCATTAAACTGTGATTGAAAACAAGCGAGTACTAAATGAAAAGAAAGCAAACCTTGCAAAAATCTGTTTCCACGATTAGGTGACTTTGAAATGATTGCACATAACTGTAAAGCATTGGAAGCGTGACAACGGATGCGATCACTGCAGCAGTTGAGATGACAACAGCAAAAAAAGCGACACGTCGCATTTGACGTTGCTCTTCACTCTCCATCTTGCACAGTTCCATGTTGACGGATCGGTGGCCCATCAACTGCACAACGAATCTTATCACGACATTTTATATGGATCTTCGCTTGGCGATCTTTGTCACGCCCATATTATCGAATGCATTTCTGGGTCGATGTGCTCCTTATTTGTTTCGTTCCACAATTAAATCAACTACCGGCGACTACGAGTTCGTCATTGGCTGTTACTGGTATTACGGATTTCGAGAACGAGTAACAGTCGAGAAGCTCGAAATTTGTTAGTATTCTATGCTTGAAATGCTCAGATGGAATGAAACATTAAGCAGCCTCTCATTTCGAAACACTTCCAGTGTGCCTGGAATGCATGACTGGAATGAACAAGATGATGACTTGTTTTCTCGAACTTTCATCATTCGTCAACGTTATTTCACAGCAGTGATTTTCAGGGTGAATTATTCGGTAGAGCATAACTGCATTCAAGAAATAAGTAGTTGCATGACACTTTTGAAACTCTCTTGTAGGCCACTGAATTAACGAGCGAATGAATCAATCGTTTGCAGTGTAAAGTGGTATGCAATCGTTTACGTTCCATTGGCAATATGCAATCTCCGTTTGTTACGTTCCAATTACCCAAATTTTCTTATCACATTCATTCGGCTACGTTTTCGATCAGCAATCAAAAACCAAGTGAACTGTTGAGAATTGGGGTCAGAAACATTGATCGCTGGATGCCGATTTTCGGTCTGAAAGTGATCAACGATCGTCAATAGATAATGAACACGTCTTTCTTTCTCACTTTTTCGTGTTTCCTTTTCATTAATTCAGATCAATGGTTACGTTTGGATACATGTAAACGATTGCTACATTGTTGCTGGAATCAATGAAAACTTGCTAGGACTTGGGAGATAATTGATAATTGTAAACATAATACAATAATTAGATTAGTTAATTAAATTTCATCACTTTTTGCAAGCATTCCGATTGCAACGTACACTGTCGACTAGGTTTTTTGGTTCCCTCTAGATTCTGAATCGTTTCCTTGTGATGTCCAAAGATTCATGATATACTATTAAGAAGAGTTAGGATCTGTTTGCAGCAGTCGTCAGATCACTTCATTCCTCATGGAAACGAACTAGTTATTAAGTAAAATTATTACTGTCGTTATGCTCACGGCTTTTTGACAGTGTTTACGGTTCACTTGACAATAAATGCAGTAAGACGGTGACGATAAATCATTATAGCTTTTGATGTTTTTGACCACCCACAGCAATTATTAGGTTGAGAACTTAAAAAGTATGATTTGCAAATGAATGACACCAATCCATTCACGCTCTCAACTCATTAACGACTGAATGAACAAAAGCTTATGCGCTTTGAAACAGAACTCGTTCCTTCCACATAGGATATTTTTCATATGTGTGAGTGCGAGCAGATTAACGTTCAAATCTGTAGTTATACCTGAACTCTTATCCCTGTCATTATAAAATTAGGTAGAATATATTGTTAATGAATATGTATGTTCAGTTCACATGCATATCTGTCGTAACATAATGTTCAGTAGTTTATTGTGTGGATGACCGACTAAATTCATTCGTTAATCTTTTCCATTCCATTCTATTACTGAATGATCAGGTTTGTTCTCAGTCAATGTGACCACTACGCAAGATGAACGATTAAACGAATCAAATAACAATCTCTATCCACGCTTGACGTTTCCCGAGTCAGAAAGTGGTCATTCAAATATACAAAATAATACGCAGAGGATCCTTTTCCACCGAGCCAAACCGGTGAAACTAATATACTGGAGCCTCAGTTTACGACCGTAATTCGTTCCAACAGTTTGGTCATGATCCGAATCGGTCGTAAATCAAAGCGTTATTCTCCACTGTAATCAACGGGAAAAAATTAGTTCGTCCCAACCGATCCAATTCTTCCTAGGAAATTTTTTAATCGACAATATAGAATATTCACAATTTTTTTTGAGCTCCCAGACTCTAAAGCATGACAGAAAACTGAATATGGGATGTTAAAATGGAATCAAAGTTTCTTCTCTAACGGTATTCCGAAAACTACTTTGAAGAATTGTTTTTCAGTCACCGTTCAATATCTTTGGAAAATACCATTGGAACTAGGTCATGATTCCTTGCTCACCAAGGATGCCTCTGATGGAACGGGGTCGCTGATCACGACCAGCTCCGAATTATTTTAAAATTACTCTTGCGCAGATTTTGAATATCCTCTTTTGAATACAGCCTTCTTTCATTAAAGCCAAATAACACCGTTTGAGTTATCGAAAATCAGAGAACGCATTCCGTCGAACGTCACCACTGACTGAAATACTAAATTAATATTGTTCTCTAAGCCAACCAACTATAAGAAACGATCAAAATCCTATCTTGTTTCCTCTTTTGATTGAGAGCATGATGAAGACTTGCATTAATTCGATCGAAAGTGATCGTGAATCGAACAGTTTTCTTCATGAATCGAATAAGTTTCTGCTGGAGATTTCCGTCAGAATCCGAATTGATCGTTAGTCGGGGACGTTCATAAGCCTAGGATTCACTGCATACAAAATTCTCTACTCTAGAGTGATACGGTTGATTTGTTTCATAGCGCAGTGAATGTACAGAACACGTTCATTTATTTTGAATAAAACAAATTCACAAAAAAAAGACTCATTCATTGAATAATTAGTATTTCACTAATATTAGACAAACTTCAGACATCATGAGTACATATACTAGTATATGTAAGAAGACGTTACACATGAATTAACGATAATGAAACAATTTTAACGCAAAAATGGATATACTCACTCACAGCACTATCGCTGCAAATGTCCTGCAACAATTATTACTGACAACATCTTTCGCAACTTCAACACAGTTCCTTAATCAAACTAGCAGAATAGTTGAACATTTTCCAGAAATCAACTTATCGCCTTCATATAAAACAACACAACGAAAGGGAATCTTGGAACAAATATGATAAGAAATAAGTAATTTCGGAACTTTCGGTCAGCAAATTCAAAGCAAAAATCGGCTTTACATCAAGAATCAGCACTAAATTAAACCAAAAGCCAGCAATAGAATGAATGTTGTTGTGGCAAGGATCATTAATGAAATCAAACTAACTTCACTATGAGTGGTCGGAATAAACGGACGACAAAAAATTTATCTTATTGGCAGCATGCATTCAACCCGTTGCTTTTTGATGTTGCAATGCAGGCTCAAACGCACGAAGTGCTTAAAAAGCAGATCGAATCAGCAATCCGCAAAGATCGAGGTGTAAACTAGAAAGAAGGAAGTGCGAAATGGAACATACTGAGGCAATCCGCATAAATACGAAAAAAGCTCATGATGAAACGGAACACAATGAAGATGCAGCTGAAATGATGCAAAATTTCAACTCTCGAGATTTTCACAGACATTACGTCATATGCGTAGACTCAATAGAATTTCGCACCTTCATTGGGTTGTATTATGCCTGCTCAATCCATAGATTTTCTATGAAATAAGCCTGTACTACCAAAAGAACTGAGGATCGCTGATAATAACAAAACAAAGGTGTAATAAAATATTAATTCAAAAAAAAACAACAGTCACATTTAGATGAGTTTGCACATGTCTCAGTGCGATTGGAATCTTTAACAAGAAATAAAATAAATTAAGTATTGATAAATTCGAGAGGTATGACAGATGAATGAGGCGCCAAGCAACTGAGAGATCTTCATCAATACGAGCGAAACGCAAACAATAAATGATAAACTTCCTTGAAGCCTCTTTTCTTTTTCCACATGTGCCATTCATTGATGCAGCGTGCATTCGATCGACAAATAGTCATCACTTTCGTATCAGTTCGACGCCACTTTTACAATTCGAAGTGATCAGAAAATGTTTGATTAAAGGAGCAGGAAGTGGATTTGTATAAGTACGTCTTTCCTCCTGATAATACATCGTTGGCGGTGCTGGGTTTAATTCAACCAATTGGAAGTATTGCACCGATTGCCGAAATGCAGGCGCGATGGGTGGCGGCCGTATGGAGTGGTCAAGTGAACTTGCCGTCTCAAAAAGGAATGATGGCTGATATTGAACAAACACGCAAAATTCGAATGAGAAGGTGAAATTCCAGAAAAATACAAAAAGATCATTAATGAGTCATTCTAATGGTAACTGACTCGGTTGCAGATATTTCAAGAGTACAAAGCATACAATACAAGTTGATTATATGACGTATATGGATGAGATTGCTGAAATGATTGGAGTTAAACCGAATATATGGAAGGTTCGTCCTTCAAAACAATTACTTAAATATCTTCGGAGGAACTCGTGTGCAATCAGTCAGATGCGTACCTATGATAAGTTGCAACTGATTAATATGTAATCGAGCAAAAGTGTTCGGAAATGTTTTCATACTGAATAAGTCAATCATAGGCAAGCAAGCAATTGCAACGCTCATATAATAGCGAGATGTTTAGGTTATCAGAAGTGTTCAAACGTATTTTTTTCACGTATTGAATCTGTTTTATATCAGGAGAATCACACATTTTCAATTGCTTCAATTATTCATAATGCAATTTCACTCAAGAAGTTCGAAGAGCAAAACCTTTTCTTTGGAATTACGTTTATGCAGACCCAGGAGGCATTCTTTTGAATTTGCAGTATCTATTCAAAGATCCGGTGTTTGCGGTCCGTCTCTTTCTGTGCGCTAATGCACCATATGTTTATCGATTAAACGGAATGGGCAGTTGGGAGGGTGCTAAAGAGGCGCTGAACAACTTGCCGGATCGTGTCAGGAAACCGATCAAGAATAGAGAGTGCCGAATGAGACGATATAAAAGGAGTGGAAAGCTTGTTAGTTTCGCTAGTGTTGCATCGCTCTTGAATACAATAGCTGATTTTAATTGTGAAGCAGGTCTCGATTATCGTGCTATAAAAAACAAACTGTGAATTTTGGATGCGATAAACGAGAATATGAAAAAGTGTGTTGTGTAGGGAAAATTAAATGGACAAATCCATGTCTCTCGATCGGTAATGCAAGACAAATCCGTGACAAGTCCATTAAATCAATGGTTCTCATAGGGGTGAAATTACCAATTTTGGGTACTTTGGAGGTGTCAAGGGGTGATGGAGGAGGTTATTTATTTATTTATTTAATGAGCAAATCAAACTCATTACGAGTTTATGCCTCTCTGTTATTACCAGTATCACTAATATCACATTCTTCCTTCCTTGGCATTCTTCTTTCCGCGCAGCTAACGATAATATCGTTTGGAATCATCTATCTTCATGAAATCCGAACTTGAATTATTGATTTGGCAAGTACAGAGGTTTTGGGCTACTCTCCCATATGCCCATTTATTTCTGGGGAGAGGGACTCAGAGGGAGCCCGAAAATACATTCCGATTGATCGGTTGAACACTTGTCCAACGATCGTTCAGAGTAGTTGTTTGGAACAGCCATCAGTAGTGAATCAGTAATCTTTCGTTATCAGTAATAAACGATTAATGTAACCGAGTAGATCCATAGCAATCGGCATATCAAGCATGCCACAACCAACCAATAGCGAGCGCCTATTGCCATAGATAATCTGCATAGTTAAATTTAGCCGAATACCAACAACAATCCATTAAGCCATCGCAACAATGACGAACATTTTGCCGATCGCACAGAACGATCGACAAACCAACCGCTCACCGTCACCCCAGAAATTCATAGCCGGAGGAGGCTAAGAAAGTAGTATTTCGTGCAGTTGTTCCTTTATGACAGAATACCATTGTGATGGTGTTTTCTAACTCGGATATGTAAATGCGGCTAGTTGATGGCAACACTCTTCATTTTCCTATTTTCTGTGTATCACTAGATCGTCTGGGCTTAGCAGGGTTCGTTTTTTAGTGTGTTAACAAGGGTTTTCATTCTTTTACTTGCTGTTACAATCGCTCTCATAAATTTATTCCCAAGAGTGTTCTTTTTTGCTAATTCCTCATTCATTCCACTCAACAATTAACATCGGATTCTCATTCCATCACTCTATAATTGATCATTTGACTGTCGAACTTTGTTCAGCAATAATATTCGATTGTTGTATTGCTGATTTCGGCCGTCAACACTCATCAACATATCGAGTAAATAGCATATGCTACAACGATCTAGGAGACTAATTTTATTTAGTCGTTGAGAGATTTCCGGACCGGGTTTCCGTTTTTTACTGAAGTTATACATAGAAATAGTAAGTTCTTGTATCGGTGGGGGGATGGGGGAGGGAGGGGAGGGGCAGGGTAGCGGCGCCCTGCTAGATCGTCAAAAGGGGTAATGGAGCATCCGAACATGAGAACCGCTTCGTTAAATGGATCTCCGAAGTTGTTACTGATTAGTATTTTCTCTCGTTCGGACTTCCAAATTGTGGTCATAAATAAATTATGTAGTGGTCATACCCTCGATGGCATTCAGGTTTCCTTTCAGGATCATCTGTTCCACTACGCTTCATTGAAGTGGTTCGCTGGCTGGTCAATCTTAATTTTATGCACCGGACTTTGGGTATTTTGTTCCGGTAGTGCGGCAATATCACCCATCACATACGCTATCTATATTCTAATTTTTTTCTCTCTCTTCAGTTGTATGTTGCTTTGGTTTGAACTACAGTATAATTGTGGCACGGTAATTTGATCTGTAAAGCTAATTAATATTCCATTACTCGTCAAATAACTTTCGAATTTCTCTTGTTCCAACACTGTTTTGTTTCGTTAGTAACTCAACGAAAAAGTGATTTCGCTATGAATTTGGTAAACCTAATAAATGTGTTCTGGGTATTAAATAAACAATTTAATTGCTTGTGATTGTCTTGATGTTAGCTTTTGTTATTGTTGCGAAGAAGGCAACTAACGATATAGTTTATCCACACCAATAAATAAGGACGACAATGGTGACTGAGTGGAGTGATGATATAACTATAGATTGCGAAAGATGCCGACGATGGCGAGTACAACACTGCAATAACTGCGAGTGACAACATTATATAACAAAAAATAACATTAAATAACAATAAATAACAATAAATAACATTAAAAAACATTAAATAAAATCAAATAACAATAAATAACATTAAATAAACAATAAATAACAATGAATAACATTGAGTAACAATAAATAACATTTAAAAACAATGTATGACAATAAATGACATTAAATAACAACAAATAACAGTAAATAACAATAAATACCAATAAATAACAATAAATAACATTAAATAACAATAAATAACATTTAATAACTGTTGTGTTGCCGAGTGGTGACAATGGAAAAACAGTTATTATTTATTGGGCTTAAAACACAACAATAACAATGGGGGTGAAGTACACACACAACACAGGGTAAACACTGTAGACAATACAAGGCCGATGCACGCAAGACGAAACAGAACAATGAACACTCATGGTATGATTGAGAAGACCTTATATAGTTACAATCAACCAATCAGAATTAGACACGAGAATGATAGGCGCGAAAACGATCTAGCACATAATGATCGACGCAAGATCAATAATCAGTGGTGACCACCACAACACCTCCCCCTTTTAGAGGATGAAAATATTGAGGAGATTATTAACATTAACAACATGAATAACATTTTGATACGTGATAAAATTAACTGTTTGATCATGTCGAATGATAATCATGGAACATATGATGATCGAGATGGATCCGGGCTGAATTGACGTGGTGTCCTTCTGGTTCTTATTGTTGCGTGTCGTTGATTGGACCGATTTGAAACACAAAACAAATCGGAGAATACGTAACTTGAACTGTGCATGATT
>JAPYMA010000229.1:0-24344 GCA_035041965.1 Anisakis pegreffii | reverse complement strand
GAAGTAACTGGATTTAGAATGCCCGTTATGGAGGTTTTGGTTCAGCTGTCATTTAAAAATGAATCAAATGTTGCTGAGGGTGACTATGCTCTTACCGTAACAGCATAGTTAGATATGAAAGGCATTGCCACTTTCTCAAATAGCGATGTAATACTTTGCAGACAAAACGTTGCAGTCTTTTATGACGTTTGACAATAGTGCAAACCGAAACAAGGTGTTGACGATGAATCGATATCAAACATAAATGAATTCATTTGACAGCACACATAAAATATAAATTTGCAAAATGATAACGACGAATCGACATTAAACACAAAATTAATTTAATCGATAAACAGCAAACAACGGTGGCGTAAAACTGCCACCAAAGGAAATGTAAATGGAGACAGTGCTTGATTTAGTGAAAAAATTTATAGTTTGATGGAATATGCAGTTATGAAAAGCAAAATATTGATTTTATAGTCTAAAATTTCAGTTGCATGATTAAATACATTGCGTGTTTGGCCTAAAACTGATTAAATATTGGCGAAAGTAATGTGCTCGGATTTTGTTTTAATGCATTCTTTAATTGTTCGCTTTCGATGATTTTCACAGTCGGATATGAAAGGCACTGTCATGCACGTAATTAGCGGTATAATATTCTGCAGACAAAACGCTACTGATGGTTTGATGACGTTTGACAATAGTGCAAACGGAAACGAAAGTGTTGACGATGAATCGACATCAAACATAAATTCATTTATTCGACAACACCAATAAAATATGTATTTGCAAACACCAAACCGCGGTAACGTGGAACTCACACCAAATGAAACGTAAACGATGAACCAAACAATGCGGATGTTAACCAAGAAACCCTTTCCTAGCGATGACTACTGGAAAAAATGTCAAATAATCATAATTATTTTCGAAAACACCACAGTTTCAAGTTATTTTATTTTATTTATTTAATCAGCAAATCAAACTCACTACGAGTTTATGCCTCTCTGTTATTACCAATATCACTAATATCACATTCTTCCTTCCTTGGCATTCTTCTTTCCGCGCAGCTAACGATAATAGCGTTTGGAATTATCTGTCTTCATGAAATCCGAACTTGAATTATTGATTTGGCAAGTACAGAGGTTTTGGGCTACTCTCCCATATGCCCATTTATTTCTAGGGAGAGGGACTCAGAAAGAGCCCGAAAATACATTCTGATTGATCGATTGAACACTTGTCCAACGATCGTTCAGAGTAGTTGTTTGGAACAGCCATCAGTAGTGAATCAGTAATCTTTCGTCATCAGTAATAAACTATTAATGTAACCGAGTAGATCCGTAGCAATCGACGTATCAAGCACGCCACAACCAACCAATAACGAGTGCCTGTTGCCATAGATAATTTGCATAGTTAAATCCAGCCGGATATCAACAACAATCCATTAAGCCATCACAACAATGACGAACGTTTTGCCGATCGCGCAGAACGATCGACAAACCAACCGTTCACCGTCATCTCAGAATGTGAACCAGTTTCAAGTTAAGAAAACATTTTCAAATGATTGTAATCAATGATATGTCCTATCAGACAGCAAGTACTATTTGATGATACTCCTCCAAGGATCAGCATTGCCTCTTCTTCGTCCTGAAGACAGTCCTTGACTCAGTGAAAAAATCTGTCATTTGGTGTATATGCAGTTAAGGAAAGCGAAATATTGAAAACTTAATTGATTAAATTGGTAGACACTGAGATATGAGAAGACAAAATTTTATGGTCTAGAATTTCTGTTACACGATTAAATACGTTGCGTATTTTGCCTAAAACTGATTAAAAGTTGGCTAAAATAGTGTGCTTGGATTTTGTTTTAATGCACTGTGCAATTTGAATTTATAGTAGTGTACTTTTGTAAGTTGTCCTGTTTCGATGATGACTTTTGTGATTTATTTTGTTTCGGTGAGCCATCTTGTGTCATTTGGTCTTCATTGCTACTTTATATTTCATGAAGCATCCCATGAATTATGCTCTCATTGTTCAGGATTTTAATTGTTGATTACAGCTAAAAGTTGAATTCATAGATGCTTCGAATCGTGCCAGACTCTTGATCAAGTGTGGTAATTTAGCCAGCAAAGTGCCTCTGTTAAGAATGAAAATATATTTGTTGAAGAGTTGGTTGGAATGGTTCTCCTCGAAGAGTAGCCAATGAATGGATATTACATAGATTGCCTCAATATTTCGGAAAAATTATCTCTTTTCAAGAGAGTTCAGTGATATTAACATCTGATGAAGTTCTATCAAACAATCAAATCTCCCACACTATCCACATGAAAAGCTATCACTTTAACTTTAACTAACAATGACTTGATCAATCCCTTAATTGCTCAGCATCTTCACACAATATCATGATAACAACTGTGTACCATTGAACTGCAGTGCATCATATATCACCAATATCTGTGGCACAATCATTTTCAAAGTAATGCAAACGGTTTAACTGATTTGCTTCTTCTCTTGTTCTCATGGCTCTACGAATACTGCGGTGGAGGGCTTCAGATAATAGTAATATTGGGGGTTTTCACAGTACTGAATTGATAGTTGCTCGGCGTCTAGTGGCTTTCGTTGTTTTACGATCCGCCACACTTGAAATATTTATTGGAGAATCGATTTGACTGGATACAATTGATTAAGGTGACGACAATAGATTTGGATTTGGGGATGGAGAATGACACGGTGGATTTCAACAACAACAATAATTTTGGAGTTCAACGACAACAAAGCATTTGGGTTCCAGCAACGATGATGTGAAGAATTGAGAATGGGGTTTTATACAATTGAGGGTGTGGCTCTATGTAAAATGATAAGATTTTAGGAAGGTTGAGGGCAGCTGAGATAAGATTACCATAAGATAGGTTGATATGAGAATATGGGAACACATGTCACAATTGAGATTTAAAGATGCATATATACATTAATATGGGAGTAAAGTACAATATATACATATAGATGAGGGAACATTAGAGCATTATCAATGGGCCTTATCGTTAGTGTCATTACTATAACGGTTGACGATATCATTGTTTACATGGGTGACATTATCAATTATTGCGTCAACATTTACAGGAGTAGCATTATCAATTTCTGGACAAAAATACGAGAGTGACATTATCATGGCGTCGATTTACCATATTTACATGGGTGACATTATCAATTATTGCGTCAACATTTACAGGAGTAGCATTATCAATTTCTGGACAAAAATACGAGAGTGACATTATCATGGCGTCGATTTACCATATTTACATGGGTGACATTATCAATTATTGCGTCAACATTTACAGGAGTAGCATTATCAATTTCTGGACAAAAATACGAGAGTGACATTATCATGGCGTCGATTTACCATATTTACATGGGTGACATTATCAATTATTGCGTCAACATTTACAGGAGTAGCATTATCAATTTCTGGACAAAAATACGAGAGTGACATTATCATGGCGTCGATTTACCATATTTACACGGGTGACATTATCAATTATTGCGTCAACATTTACAGGAGTAGCATTATCAATTTCTGGACAAAAATACGAGAGTGACATTATCATGGCGTCGATTTACCATATTTACACGGGTGACATTATCAATTATTGCGTCAACATTTACAGGAGTAGCATTATCAATTTCTGGACAAAAATACGAGAGTGACATTATCATGGCGTCGATTTACCATATTTACATGGGTGACATTATCAACTAAAATAGTAGTTGACATTATAAACAGTAATTAATAATGAATATATACATGAATAGTGCTGTCGTTAATAATAACAGTTAGCACCAACAATGATTAATAATAGGAAAAAGTTGCGAGTTCGCAACACTCCCGACCGCGAATGTTGAGCGCGGATTACGAGCACGACCAATCGATTGGGGTGGGCGGTGAGAACAGCTTCGATGATTGCTTTGCGGCTGCGATACCACGGGCTTGAATCCCATGTCGGGTTGGTTACATTGCGCATCGCCACGATTTGTCGTATTTGGATGCATCAGTCGTTCGCTTTCTTTCCATCGCCAGCGAATGTAGTAAATGTCATCGTTGAATATGGGACCTTCTCGAAGTTTCTGTATGATAACATCGTCGGCAGTGGTTGTAGGATTTTCGGTAGCACCAATGAGTTCCAGTTTCCAAAATTGTTCTACTGGATCGTTCGAGGTCGATGTCATCACTGTAAGTGAGTCGATTGCTGGCTGATTGTTGAGTGGCGTAGCTTCACCTTTGCCGCTTAATACCATTCCCAAGCGAGATTCTAGGAGGGTGAAGCCAGACGGCAGCTTCTTTGCAAATGATAGATTCATTATGTTGTCTATCTTTTGACCGCTGGATTTATGACATGTGCTCGATGAAAATGGTTGGGATTGATGGATTAAGCTATTCAATTGATATTGAGCGTTCAATGGGAAGGTTCGTCTGACTTAACAAGGCACCACGTGATTGCTATTAGAGATTTCATAGTTGGATATCCTACAGTAGACCACCTTAAAGAAGGCATCTTGTACCTAGACTTTGAGGAATATTTTTGATGAAATCGCTTGTTTTGATCTTTTTTTGCATTGAATTTTACATTGATTTGACCTTTCTTGATTGTTGCTTGATTTAAAAATGCTCATCTGAGAACACCCGATATATGCGGTTAAGCTGTTCAATTAGTATTGAGTTATATTGTTATACGCATACCGTAGTGATAATAAAATTGCTCGAAACCGATTGGTGTACCAATATCATTAATGTTGTGAGCCTGAGCCAGGCTATGATCCGGCTTGTATCTATTATCTAATTATCTGATACTAAAATTGATAGCAATCTTAGCAGCACTGATAATGTACGTATATGTCACCGTAGTATCCTCACTGATATTGTCATCGATTTCACCATTAACACTACAAATGAGCTTAGTGTTGTGATATTTGTCGTTAGAGTTTGACGACACATTGTATCTACGACAGATATCGCTTCATCATAAACCAATCGGTTTTCATTTCTTCTATAAAGGAATTCATCACTAATAGCAGAAGATGAAAGGAGAACAATATGAGAAATATCCTCAATGTGATCGTAAATCTGCACTGTCGCTTTCTCGTTTCCATTGTTTTTCCCTTAGCGAGTCATCGCTGTCATTTTCCTTCAAGCTAATCGTTTATACCTGAGATATGGCACGCAGGCATTAAGTTAAGAAGGCAGAATGACGTTGATTGTTGCTTGCGTCCATCCGTATGCAGAGAAAACGTCGTCCTGTTCTCACAATTGTAATTTTGCGATTTTGCTCTCGCAGTGATATCATTTTGCAGTATTGTTTTAGTGCATTATATTCAATTCGTATTTCTTCATCATCAAATGAAATTAATTCGAACGATTCTATTGCTTGACTCATATTAGATTCAAATGTGCAAAAAATTAACTCGAAACTTATTTTTATTACTTTCAGTGAACTGAGACATTTGTCAATTAATAATCTTCAATTGCAATAATCACCATTACGAGCTTATGTCTTTGCGTTATCAAAAACAACATCATAAGTATCAGTGTTTTCTTCATTTATCTCTATACTTCCTTCCCTATTCATCTAAACATATTAATTTATCCGTCTCTATGAGCGTCTTCATCCCCTTCATTGAGTTAGCGGCTAAAGAGAAGCATGTCCCTGGATTGGTCAAGCCGTTGATTTCCCTTCAGTAGCATCGTTTTTGGCCACAATGCGCTTCCAGTTGGTACTTGAGTTTGCTTTTTTTGACAGGTCTTTCCTAATTCCCTCTCCATTTTAATCCTCCATCTTCATGCAGGTCTTCTGAGAAGTCTTTTTCGTTATCTTGCGTACACTTAACAACTGCTTTTGACGTAGAAATGAAAAGAAAATCAGAGTTCACGTAAAACAGAGTTCGGAAAATATCGCTTGTGCACATAAATTTTGCTTGATTAGTCAATCGGTGACTTCGATGTGACTAACTCAATTGCAACTTGCTACTTTCAGGGGAGATAACTGAATTGGCCGTGTAAAGCACTGATCGATTCATTATTGAACAAGTGAAGTAAGAAGGATGGTGTATGAGAGAAGGTTTGATATCAGGTCCATAACGAGCAGAAGACGTCAAAATATGTTCATCAATGGCGAGTAAGTACTGCTCTTGTTTCTTTAGTGACAACAAAATGGTGATTGATAGTTGCTGCTCGATGTAACTACCAAAAAATGACATCAAAGTATTCATAATAACTGTGAAGATGTGAATGAGTGACCTTTTGGATGGATAAACTGTAGATTTTTGAAATTTCCGTTCCACCCGCTCGTTGCTCAGCACACTTCCAACTCGCAAGCAACCAAGAGCCAGTAGCCTGCATTGTCCATGTCGACTCCCAAAGGACTAAGAAATAATTAGTTCATCAGTTCGAGACAATCTGGTTTGAAAACAACGACGATAGCAACACAACGAATGATCAGAGTTTTAGCAGTTAAAAATAATAGCAGCCCCTATTAAATGTTGAAGAATCGGATTGAGAAAATCATGACTGACCTCCACACCAACGCAACGTTTATATGAAGGCATCCAACTGGAGCACGTGTGTGATCACCTAACAAGACTAATGAATTGTTCCTTAATAATCCGGAGATTCGACGGCATGACCTCACTTCTTTCGAAATCAATCGGATCCTGTTGAATGAGGAAACAGAAAGACGGAAAAAAGTCACTTTCTAAGCAATTTGATCAATTTATTGGTTCTGATCGATTCCAATCAATTTAAAAGTCTTTCTCACAAATTCATGGAACAAATGAATATTCCAGACGGTATGTGCTTGAAAAAGAGGTTCGTGAAGTTCAAGAAGAGCAGCGTATCAGTTTCCCCTTCGTTCAGAATCACCAAAATTTGATTGCCGATCCAAAAAGAGGGAATAAATCAGCAGAATTGATGCCGTCATCCCGAAATTGGCTGAATCGGATTACTTTCGGACGAGATTCATGCACTTCGAATCGCATCCAATCGGAGAATTTCAACAACGATAGGTAGGTCGCCTATCTGCTTGACGGAGCATTTTTTAAGAATTTTACTCAATCTTTTTTAAGTAATTGATTTGAGTATTTTTTTTTGCAAAAATGGGTTTGAAGCCTATTCTCAATCCGTACTTAAACTCAACTGAAACAGACTCTAAACCAAAATCCAAGTTTCGACTAAATCATAATTTTGGATTACTTTCTTTCGCCGAACTTTCATTTGGTTTAATGTTTCATTAAAATGTGAAGACATTTTGGTACAAAAAGCTGAGCGACACACTTATCAGTTGAAAACATAACGACATACACCACATCAAATGGCTTCAACCTAGAAGATTACATAATGGTAACAGGATGTAAATATCAACAGTTGTGGAACCTGTTTCTTATGAAGTGGCGGGGATTTTGAAGATTTTATGGCATAGAACAGCCAGCAGTTCTGCAGTCTCGTCATTCAGACTGCCAAAAGTTATCAACGCTCCAAACTTCTTTACGCCATAAATTTGCAATTTCAGATCAACGTTTCAATCGGCTTTATCATCAGCTCCATCATTAGCATCAGCAATTTCGCAGTCATCAGACAACAGTTCATATCATAGTTATCGTGAACCTGAAGAAGAAGAAGAAATCAACAATGAAGTTATCATCGAAGAACTGGATCACCAAGGGAATATCGAGGAGATAGGAGCGAACTGTGATCAACAGGCCGGTGACGAGAATGTCGTAGAATGTGGGCAGTATGTTGGGGGAGAGAAAGGAAGTGAAGTAAACAGCGATGAGGACGATTCAGACAGCCGATCTGACATCTCGGCACAAGTAAGACATCTTTTTGGTCTCATCAAATGACTTGGAATAATAATGGTTCTTCATACGGGGAGGGTGAATATGGAGGACGGGGTGACACCCAAGTGAGAAGAAACCTCGTAGTGACGGGTAGAAATCTGAATAGGCCTCGAATTATTGTCGATTGATTTCTTTTCATAATTCTTCATTGATTGTCTAATAATGTTTTCAAAATGCTTGTTTAATCATAATAAACTGATTCCTTTGGCAGCATTCTCTCGATTTCATTTTGATCGAATTCTGATCGTCAAACAAAAATTTTTGATCGTCAAATCGATTTGTTGTATTCAAATCCTATGATTGGTTCAGGTGTTAGTGCGTCCTGAATTTTTCATGTTCAGACGAACGGCGAAATCAGTAAATTTCTCAACGAAAGTGCTAAATTTCTTACCTTTCATTTCAGATTCAACGAATTCTCGATACAATACAACAAGCCGCCAACGAAACTTCATTCAGCATCAAATGTGTGCCTCCTAACAATATCAGTGTTCTTTCTCATTTCTTTTTTGGACTGTTCTCATTTAGGGCTTGAAATGCCCAGCGGATGACAAGAATCCCATGCTGATCGAACAGATTTGGTTACCTATCTCCGCTGGAAGAAACAGTAGAAGTGGCACCTGTAGCGTTTCTGCGACTGTAGATAGTCTCTACGGTTACAGTTCGACTGATTCTGCTCGGCAACAAGCTCTGTTTTCGTATTAGCACTATTTCAGTGGGAGAATGCTAGCCTTGACATCAGAACAACCCTTGTGATAAACTTATCGTTATCGCTTGCGATTGATTCCGATGAAAGGTGCTGATCTCGAAATGTTTTCGTTTACGGTTAACTACTTACAAGTGAGTCTCATCAAACGCGCAGATAAATATCACTCTGAATTAGCAATTTTTTGTCCAAAGCATAATCAAAGTGTTTTCGCGTCGCTGTTTTGGCCTTCCCAAGCGATTTTTCTGCGCTCATGAGAGCAAATAACAAGGCTAATAACAACGGTCATAACATCCGCGGAGCATTATGTGAGCAACATGATAAGTAATGATTTTTGGCAACGCGATGAAAGTTCGACGAGAAAAAAGATTGGCTTTATCTGAGAGAGGAATTTAATGGATGTAAGACACTGGTTTCACATTCTCGACATCTTCAGATGTGAACAAGACCAATGACGGCAGTCAGACAACCAACCGAAGTGAAAGAGATAGCCGAAGTCGTACCAGCAGTGTTTCGTCAACCGAAACCAGTCTGCATCGGTCATCATCCAAACGAATCGGTACGGAAATTCGTTTGACTGTATCCGGTATAGCCATTCCTGTCAGATTTTCTGATGGGTGTCCATCCTTCGGGACACGATTGGCTCTTAGAATCGTTTTTTCTGCTTTTGCACCAGTTCCTATCAATCAAACACATTAACTTTTATAATAATCATCAGTAACAATGATAATAACACGAATAATTATAATGCCATGAATGTCGATAATGACCATCTCCATTCATACTTTCCTCGTACGCTGACGTTTTTTTCTGAATTTGCGACTTTTTGCCCGACGCATGACCAATGGGTTTTCCATCGTTGGATAGGCATTCTCGAGAGGCGTTTCTTTGCTCATCATGGCAAATAACAACGGTAGTGAAACAATAATAATCTCTGAGAAGAATTTACCGACAATAAGACTTGAGAAAAGTAATAAGTAACGATTTTTAGCAACCAAGTAAATGTTTTACGAGGTAATCTTCTCTATAGAATTTCTATTTGTAGATTGCATAAAAGTGACGAGAGCGACTGTATAAGCAAATGAATTGAAAGTTCTAATTGTACGGAGAAATAAAAGATTATAATATCAAGGCTACTATCCGTTACGCATTAAAAAAAGCCATTGATTATTTTGATAATTCTGGTCATAACATTGACAATTTGATTCTTCACAACATTCACAACAATTTCAGATTCAAAGCCATCACCAAGCGATGAGAAAGAACCGAAACGCAGTGCATTGCTTGACTATTTTCTCAAGTGTACCACTGAAGAGAGGTCGATGGAAGCTGAAAGTTGTGGAGCGAAGAAGCGCTTACAGTTTTCTAATTCAACCAAATCTGAGCAGAGCGAACAGAACGGAAATGGATCGAAGGTACTCTATCTAAACTATGATGGATCAGAAAATTGAATTCAGCAAAGAATTCAACTAAATATTTTCATGCACTCAAAAAAAATTAAATCAAACTTTGTTAGGCTAGACAGTTAAAACCTGTCAAACATTCCATTATGGATATCTGAACTGGTACTGAAACAGAAAAGCATCCAATTAGCTCCAACGAGTAGGGTTACGCCATCTCATCTCATCGATTGATCTGCAATGATCAGTGTGCTCTAATAGATCTATCAAGAGCATGAATGATTTCTAGAGACTCTGGGAAAACGGAATGACATCCTGAACGGCTTAGGCGGATTTGTGCTATCTTATTGATGGTGTTAACTTACTGGCATATGCACAGAAATTCTGTCGTACCTCAGCTGAATCGTTCATAGAATCAAGAGCATCATTAAAAATTCCACTCTAAATATCCGACCGATGCGTTAAATCAGTTGAATCGAATTCGCCCAATAACTGAATGTTGAAGTATCTCGCTTACCACTGGCATCGTCAGCTTTAGAGTAGTGCTTCTCAAATAATAGATCGCATCTCTCATCAAGTCACATTATTAGTTGGGGGTGGTGGCAAACTTGATAGCATTCAACATCTTTAAACCCGATTAGACAATTCAACAGATATGAGTTCTGATAGTGGGTCGCGCTAGGCCCCATGAGAATTGTTGAAAATCTGATTTTTGGATGGAAATATGTCTGGAACTCGAGCACAACCGTCACTTAAGGTTAAGTATGGTTAAGACCAGCGCATGTCTCAGCCCAGGTTTTATCTAAGAGGCAATGGTTTCACACATGTTGATTTCGGGCGAAACTATCGCAGATTTGTTTGAAAATGAAAACTGTGTTCGTTAAGCTTTAGTGATCTGATTTGAATCGCTTTTGAAATGCTCCTTCCGAATGACCTTGTTGCATGTTTCAGACAGATATGGTCAAAGCCAGTGTGACGACTGAAGCAAATGAAAATGAAACAACCGCTATAATAAAGCAAAACGAACAGCCATTCAGTGCCGAAGTGAGCACTCGACGTGTTTGTTTTGAATCAGTTTTTGATCACTTCATTTCTGAGCCTTAGTTAGTGCACTCTAACAAATTCTAGACTGACTTGATTCAGGAGAATGCCTTCGATATCGCCTTCATCCAAACCATATTACAGATGCAAAATTATAGATTCCTCTATATAGATCTATTGGAATCACAGAGAAATTCCACGATGCGACAGTAGAAAAGAGCAGCGACACCTTTTAGCAAGATGACGATATCTAGTGCCGATTTTATGTCCGAATGAAAAAAAAAACAAGCATGAGGATTGTTCAAGTTATGAAGAAGTTTAGCATAAAAGTGTCGCTTCAAAATATGTGATTACTGTGGATAAATCCCCGAAAAATTCCACACCACATCAGCATGTCCTTCGATCGATATGCTTCGGAAGCAATCAAGTAGGAAACAATAGAGTGGTTCGAAGTTGCCATTCTTAAAATAGGAAACAAACGTTTCAGCATCGACTGTTTACTCAAGTCGAGAAGGATGGTAATAATTTGGAAGAGACCAACGAAAATCGTAAGCGAAGAAGCACTTCGCCGGAAAATCCATTCCGAGTGGCGGTTTGTCTATTTTCTTTTTCTTTCACCCTCAAAATTGCCGTGATTTTCTCTTCTAATGTTGAAAACCAGGAGAACAACTGAAATGGTATCGACATTGGATAGGCAATGTAAGCAAAAATGACGACGGTTGTTATGCTTCGATGTTGTAAAGGCTAACTTGTCGTCATGAATGCCTTGTAGCTAATGATCAACAAATATGCATGTTTTATTTCGGGTCTTATTATAGCCCTAGCAAATTATAGCCTAGTCCGACTTGATTCAGGAGAATCCCTTCAATATCGCCTTTAGCTAGATCTAATTTCGAACTCTCCATATTCACAGTCCACGACTAGAAGCTTCTGCACAATGCTGCACTTCCTTCCACAATTTCAGACTCTTCTTTGTGGATCTATTAGAATCACGGAAAAATTCCACCTTGCAACAGTCGGAAGCTGACTTCAGGTCAACTGTCATTGTTGACTTGCAAAGTTTTTTGAAATTATGCAATTCAGTTTTAGTTATAATTTCATGCTCCTTCAACATCAAAACAATTTTTTCAGATACCTGCTAAGCGCGCACTACAGCTAGCTGCAGAGAAAATGCAACGTGAAGGTTGAAATTGATTCGTTTCACCTATTGTTTCGTTATTCATCATTCACTTCTCATCACAAGATTCGGGTTGAGCTACGAACCACATCTCATATTTCTTCTTTCGTCGCACTTAGAAGCAAATGGTTACAAAATGATAGCATTGGTATTTGCTGCAGTTACGGCGAAGTGATAAAGACTGTTCAAGCCACCAAAACCATGCGGCTTGCAACATGCCAGATTATATAATATGGCGAATTCCAGAAGTGTGCCGACCCTAACCACACCCGAGTTGATATTCCACATATCCCAAAACCCATTACTAGAAGACGTCTTCCCCTTACAATGGCGATTAGTTGATGAATTCAAAGAATAATGAAAAAAAAAGGAATTCTAGATACCAAAGGTCATCAAAATAACCGGTTCGCTCGTTACATGTCGGAGAAGAAGCAAATGGAAGCCAAAATGAAAGCAATGGGTGAGCGAATGAACGATTTTCGGCAAAAGAATACCTCACTTCTCAGCGAAGACGCAAGTTTCTCGAGCGGGAAAATGGTTGATATAACTGGAGTGAGTTCTGAAATTTTACGTTGATAAAATAACTGCTTAGAGCAATGTCGATAGTGATAATAATGATAATTTTTTGGTTCAGAACACTTTCCGTTTCTGTGAATAGAATAACCGTAGCAATATCGCGCGGTCGACAGCCGTTTCATAAGCCGATTCCCGGGAGTCAGATAGCAGATGATTCCCAACCCTGTTATTGCTGGCTGCGTGGAAAGGATATAAAAGAAGAAAGAATGTGATTTTAGTGATATTGGTGATAAAAACGAGACACAAACTCGTAATGAGCTATTTGATTTGCTGATTAAATAAATAATATTTCTCAAAAATAATATTGTGAACTGGAAATGAGCTATTTCAGGATTCTCTGCGTTTTCGCGATTGTCCCGAATGCAATTTGCCCGTGGTGAATGTTCAGTCGCACTATTCCAAATACCACGGTGACTGGAAGAGCGTCGAACGAAAGCGATATTTCTGTCGTGAACGTGTACGCCTACTTCAGTCTACAATTCGGTTGGTGTTTCTTGAGAATCTGTATGATTCAACTACATTGGATGGCTGATTAATTTTTCAAGGAGCTGTTAAAGGCTCGACCACTTGTGAAACCAAATGCAAGCCCCTGATCAGACGACTATGGGGGTGGACGTGAGAAATGTAAAGCTCTCAAAACTAAAATTAGCCAGTACAAATTTTTTCGAGATCTGATTTTTTCATGTAAATGTTAAAGTTGAAATTTTAAAGTTGCGATCAATTCATCACAGATTTGTGAATTTAGCAGTTTGAGTGTTCTGAAGTCAAAACTTGTCAACCGTGGAATGTCGACAAGTGAACGGTGCTTAGTTGCGATACGTGAAATTCTCGATGAGTGCGGTGCACGAGTGGAGGTACGATCACAACAACACAAACAATCGCAAGCGATGTGTTTTCAAGTGCAATCTTTTGAATATTGAAAAAGTTTAAGCCAGAATTCTGTGTCTGATGATTATTGACTTTGTAATGATTTCCATATAATGATGAATGCTGAATTTCAAAAATTTTGCGGCTCTCTGATTCCCGCAATAGACGCGATGTTGAGTGCGAGCAGAACTCGACGAAAATAAGCTAAACTGGCATGTGAACTGCGAAAAGTGTAATCATTTTGTTTAAAACGCACATCATACTTTCAATTTGATAAACCAAAAATGTTTCGGGGACGTGGAAGCAAGCAGTTCCCTTACTTAGCAAAATCAGCAGTTTCTTCATAATCGTTCCGATCTGTTAGGCTTAACCTTATAAAATTTAGAGCGGATCCTCTAGAAGTTCAATTGGACTGTAACTGTCGATCGTGAATTGTGATCGGATTAGTAGTGACACTTAAGGCGTTATTACGAATTCGTTTCATAAGCCGATTCCCGGGAGTCAGAGTTCGTTTTTAGGGAAGAGTCGAGGAACCAGTGCGTTCGTCAATCGGATGTAATCATAATTTATTGGAGCAGTCTGTGAAAAAGTTCGTCTCAGTCGGAACATCACCCATTAAATATTCCGTCAAATCTTGTGCGATACAGACTGGAAAGTACAAAAGAAGGATGGTAAAAACCGATTGCGAAACGGGTCAAAGACGACAAACTGAAAAGCCGAAGGTTTGAATGAGATCGTTAGCTAATTTAGCATTCAATGATGATTGTATAAAAGCTCAATCGCAGCCTCGCTTAAGCACAGTAACGTCTATGATATTGATATATTGTTTGCATCCCAGCAGAACATTCCCGATGATAACTCTCGAGCACGCAATATACCAATTACTCTTTGGTGCTTTAACTTAAGGTTCCTAAGGGATAGGAGTTGCCTATTTTTGAGTAATTTGGAGGTGTCAGGGAGTGGTGGAGGGGATCTGGAAATAAGTTCTAGAGTTATGCGTGTAAACAGTAAACTATTGTAGCCAGAGGGGAAGGGGGATAATGACGACCTGGCAGATCATCAAATGGAGTAATGGAGCGCCCAAAGGTGGGGACCGCTTCTCTAGCAGCTTAAGCTATCGTAAGGAAGGCTAATTGAAGGCTTACGCGGATTCAAGTACAGCTTACATGGAAAGTTTCATCAGTTATAATGACAACAAATGTTACAATACCATCATCAGTAATGCGTCCCCTAATAGAAGATCATTTGAGACGAATGCTGGTATTGGTATAATTACAATGAACATTATTATTATGGTTATGATTATTATTTCTGTTCATTTCGGGAATTCCGCCCAGTCCAGCTTGAACTGTTATAAGTTATGTGATTTTCATTGATGCTGATGTTAGTGCTTTTGTTATCAAAATGATTACTGAGATTGTGAAACCCTTATTATTTTATTATCCCCAACACACTGATCAAGCCATTCATCTTTTGTTGTCCTTATTGCTATTGCTATTTTCAAACGAGTGCCATCCCTAATTCTTTCAGAAAGCTGAAAAACGTCAACCAGTTGCGAAACCGAAAACCCCTCGTAATTTGGCTTCATCGAAACAAGTTAGTTTTTTTTAACATTTATCATTTTTAAAAGCTCTTTTGAACAATCTTCAACTGCCTTTGTAGGACGTCCAATTGCAGTGACTGTTACCATAGCGGAAATATTGTTTTATAAGGTCTGCTATTATTATTAGGTCTAGTAGAAAGTTCTCGGGCAGTTAGACCCAAAATTTCAAAGTTTCATAACTCGGTTAAAAATCAACATTTTTATTCAAAATAAGTACCGTTCGCCTCCGCACAACGTTCCCAACGCGAAACCGAGGCTTTTATCCCCGTATCATAGAAACCGGGGTCTCTGGAATCAAAAATTCGGCGGACATCAGCTTTTAGTAGGGTCTCATTTTGTGAAGTTCTTTCCACGCAGGAAAAGCCCCGGATTTTTTAAAAGGTGATAATATGTTGGCGAAAGATCGGCAGAGTAAACTGGATGAGGCAGAACCTCGAAACCCAATTGGTAAATTTTTTGCAATGTTGTTCGTGCCACGTGTGGTCTGGCGTTATCCTGTAAACGGATCGGACCACTTCTGTTCATCAGTGTTGGGCTTATTCTCAACAACTGATCCCTTGCTATCTCAAGAGTGTGAGAGTAGTATTGGGCGTCAATGGTTTACCAACGGGTACACCAGAAAACGATGAGTAAGATTTTCCGTGGGTGTAGTGTCGGTTTCGGCATCATTTTTGGTGGCTCACCTACATCCAGCCATATTCAATTATCATATTCAATCCATTTTTCATCCACGGTAATAATTCGATCAAGAAATGGATCACTGTGGCTTCTGAGCAGCAACGACGAACAAATTTCCAAACGTCTGAACTTTTGCGCTTCGTCCAGCTCGTGTGGGACCCATCGACCCAACTTCTTGACCTTACCAATCTGCCGGATGTGGGTTGAGATAGTTTTTTGGCAGACACCAAGTTTGTCCGCCATCTGCACCTGCGACTGGGTGAGGTCCGACTCCACCACCTCTTTCAGTTCGTTGTTGTTGATGTCGGAAGGGCGACCGGACCTGGGTCCATCTTCGAGGTTCATTTCTCCGGCGGCGAATTTCTTGAACCAACTTCCAACTGTGGATTTGGAAGTGGTTCACTCCCCAAATGCTTTGTTGATATTAGCCGCCACCTCCCTGCTCGAACAACCGACTTTGAACTCATAAAGCATAATTCCGCGAATGCTTTATGAGTTCAAACTCGGTTGTATAATCTTATCCATTGCCCTGATTTAATGCTCCGGAACTTCCAAAATTGAAACAACGAAGAGAAGGTATGGGTATATTCAGACAGCGGAGAAAATGGGCTACGAATCGACATATGACACTTGATACAAGAACTGCACAATGACACGCAATAATCAATTGCATTAGTTTGCAGCGTAGCTGTCCGAGAACTTTCTACTAGACCTAAAATATTATCATTTTCAACGTTCTTAGCATTAGATCAGTTGTTCAGAATTAATGATATTTTTACTACTGTTCTCGTGAATTGCAGCCTAATGCTCAACAACGTCAACAACGTCGAGCTCAACCAAAACAACGAATGAACAAAATTGCCCTTAGTTATCTTCCTCAGCCTACGGTCACACCATTCTGCATTGCACTTGAAGATATTACACCAGAGCTGTACAAATTCGGGATTTTGCCGACGACAACTGTAGAAACTGCAAGTACTTCTTGAAAAAACCAATCTATTTTCTGATATCAGCTTTCCTAGTCAACCTTCGCTCCATCACGACTTTCAGAAAATACTAAAAAAGCCAATTCGTAAGGTAGCTCCGTGGTGATTGCTGATGATAAAACTTCATGAACTGGTATATTGGTAAGGAAATAGACTTGCTCGAGATTAGTGAAACATTTTTGGAGACTGTCGAAGACGATTGAAGCACTTTCGAATAAGTAAAATCAACGAATGTCTAGTTTGAGATGAGCTCACATGAAATCAGCTTGTGATTTCAAGACGTTCCAAATACTCGAGCTGTCAACACTTCTTCGCTCTCGCATATGTGTAGCGGACGCTTGTGAATCTCTTTTAGTGATTTCCATTTTCATGTTTCCTAAAGATAATTCCTCTATCATCTCTTACAGATGGAATCTTGACCTCAATCTTCTCTCTTATTTAGTCGTCTTATATTGATGTATTTATGTGATATGACTATTAATTGCTTCCAGACTGAATTCCTTCAATATTCTTTTTTGGTTTATTATCCAAGAACAATGATGTGTCTTAATGTATAATATGTTCAACATGTCGACATATTGACTTTGTATTTTTCTGCAAATATAAGCAATAATTCGCGATGTGTAACAGTTGTAAGCCAGTCTATTTTTGGCTGGAATCAACAAATGAAATTAATACGTTACATGTAGCAATAGCGCCACTCCTTCATCGGATTTGCTGATCGAATTAGGGGGAAAATAAGAAAATGAACACATCTCAAAAGCACAACAATCAGAATAAAACGATCATTATGCAAACTTACCAGCTTTACAGTGTTTGTATGAACGGTCACAGACCTGTGCAGTTATTTTACTATGTTTCTTCCCGAGATGGCGACCTTTCAACGCTTTATCAAGACATAGCGCTTTCTGATTGTCGCAATCTCAAAATTAACGCCTTTAAAATCATTTTGCCGATGAGCATCAAAATCTGTGTGACTCGTGAAGTATCACAGAAGGTGGTAGCGGTTTGCGACAGTAACCACGCACAATTGACTTCATGCTGTATGTGTGCTTCCCATTAAACACTTATTACAAAAGAAGGATCGAGGCACTTAGATAGACCGTAACAAACCCGAGGGATTTTCGGAGCCGCCGGCATTACGTTCCACTTCGAATGCTCTCGTGCTTGATTCCGTTTCCGACTCATCACTTCCTTCAACTGAATTGTTCATTGCCTCTTTTATTGGATATTTCTCTTCAATATTAAACTCATTGCAATAGTATGCAACTGTCGTTCTTTCCATCTTGTTCAATTTATCAATCTTACTCAATCCAGAATTTCAACTTACTGACTGTCGTGATTTCCATGACTCCCGGAATATTCCGGTTGGTTTCAAGAAACAAATTTATCAGATGAAATTTGGTGATAACCTCACTGCTTTATTGAAATTGTTGACCGAATTGGGGAAAACACAAGTAAATTTACTTATCGGGAGAACATAAGCATCCGATAGAACAAATAGGATTAGTACGCTTACCAGCTGTAGCAATTTGACACACAGCATGCACACGATAACACTGCGATGGAGTTAGTGAGCAGTTAACTAACGTGGAAGCGCACTGTCCAATAGATTTCGCCATACATTGACGTAGGTAACCCTTGCATTCTTAATTTAAACACTTTTTAGATCAAAATATTTCGCGTTGAGCATCAAACTTTCGTTGAATTGTGAACAATCACAGAAGGTAGTGGCGGTTTGCGACAGTAACCACGCACGAATGACTTCATGCTATATCTGTGCCTTCCATTAAATAGTTATTGCAAAAGGAGGATCGAGATGCTTAGGTAGACCGTAACAGACCCGCGGGATTTTTGAAGCTGCCGGCATCACGCTCCACTTCGAATGCTCTCGTGTTTGATTCCGCCTCCAAGCGATCATTTTGTTTAGCTGAAGTTTTCATCGCCTGTTTTATTTGATTATCCTCTCCGTCACTCAACTCACTGCTTTTGTATGCAACTGTCGTTGTTTCCATCTTATTCATTTCATCGATCTTACTCATACCGGAATTTAAATTTGTTTTCTGTCGTTTTTCTATGACACACAGAACATTTCCGTCAGTTTTGAGAAGCGATTTGTCATATGGAATGTGGCGAAAACGTCACTCCTTCATTGAAATTGCTGATCGAATTAGGGAAAACGCAAGCATATTAATTTACCTCGAGAACACAAGCATCCGATAGAGGAAATAGCATTCAGCATACTTACCAATTTTAGCAGCTTTACACAGATTGTATTTACCACTGCAGTACTTTAGAATTCGTGAGCAAGCACCAGCCGTAAAAAGGCATGGTCTCCAACCTCTCCCGAGACACTGACGTTGTTGATCACTGCATTCTTAAAATAAACGACTTTTGAATCAAAATATTTCGCGCTGAGCATCAAATTTTCGTTGAATTGTGAACAACCTCAGAAAGTATTGGCGCTTCACCAGCGCAAGCACGCACAAAGGGCTTCATACTGTGTTTACGCTCTTCACTAAAGTGTTAGTTCAGGAGGAATGTATCCTAGCACTCAGATAAACCGTAATAAATCAGAGGTTTTATGGAGCTGCGACCACCACAGTCGACCTCGGATGCACTCGGGTTTGATTCCGCCTCTGATTGGGCACATTGGGTATTTGAAGTGTTAATTCTAGTGTTCGGTCGGCGATCACCGACGGTCGGTAATCATCGAAAATGGGTCGGTAATCACCGACGATTTTTCGGTACTCCCCGACCGTCGGTGAATACCGAGATGCGGTGATTACCGACCCATCAGTGATTACCGACCGCAACCGACAAGGCTCGCTCGGTCGGTGACCGTGGCAAATCGTCCCGCGGTTACAATCGAACCGCAATCCAACGATGCTCAAAACTATGCAGTCGGCGAATACCGAGTTGCGGTAATCATCGACAGGGCTCTCAGTCGTTGATTACTGAGAAAAATCTTGTGGTTCCAAACACTAATTAATTCGTAGTGGAAAGCATCATTTCTTCGTAAATTCCAATAACAATCACTTTAATTGTTCAGCGCTCGTTATGTTTCTTTTCCTGTTTACAAGACGGCTATAGATCAGCAATTACAATTGATTTCAGAACGAAAGGCGCGTAAGTTCTTATTGACGTGCGTGAACGTTTGAAAATGTTTCAAGTAAAACGAACAAATTGAAGCACTGCGCAGTAAGCAGTTAGGATTCTGAACAGACGTTTTATGGATTTCGAATCTATGGAAGAAAATGTCCGCTCTGGAGATTCTGACCGTCTTCGAGAAACGAATTCATTATATTATGTGTGTCGATAACCCCACTCTTGAAATTGCTTCACTGAGAAAACATGTAAGTAGACTAATTTCGAGAGCACAAGAATCCGATAAAGCAATCAGCACTACGCGAACGTATCAATTTCGGCGGCCTTGAAGCGATAACACGCACGAAGACAATCTTGTGCAGTCATATGAGACCGCTCCAAGAGGTGGCATGTACCCCGCGCCAACACATTGCAATGCTCTTGCTCACGATTGGAGTCTCGAATTAGAAGTCTTTTCAAAGAAATTGTCTTACCTTATAAAGTTAAACGATATTTATGCCGGCAGTTATCCAGAAAATTGGTGCGCTTCTTCATAGCATGAAGCATATGAATAATTCAAGCGACCAGTTGTAATATTCCGGAGTAATCACTGTTTTGATCTAGTCTCTTGCTTATTGGTGACCAGCGGAGAGAGTCTTACCAAACATAAAACCCCAGGTAACTAACAGCAGCTGCAGTTAAACTAGCTAATGTGGCAATATAATGAGATGTTAATCGACGCTTGATGTGTGCGATATGGGCCGACGTAATCATTCGTGGTTACTTTATGGGTTGGCCCGTAAGGGGTAATTGATTAAACGTAGATGGGCGCTTAGTAATGTGAATTTGAGTTGTAGGCTTGCCATTAAAGAGTTATTTCAAGAGGAATGTATTCAAGCGAGAAATGACAATAATAGACTCGCAGCGTTTCCAGAGATGGGGCATTATGCTGGTCCTCAAATGCGCTCGAAATTGATTTTGGCTTCGACTCAACACTTTCTCTGACTGTAGTTTTCATTCATCTTGTAAATCAATATTTCTTTGCAATTCTTTGTAAAAACTATCGTATTTTCACAGCATTCACTATGTCTCAAGTCGTTATTTGCAGTAGAGTTACGGATCAAGAACCGGTTTTAACGCGAAGGCCGAGTACATTATCACTGAGCTATGTGAACGCTTGAGAAAATGTGAATTGAATCGAACAAAACAATCAAAAAAGAGAATACAATAAGGTAGACAATAACGCACCCTTAAGATTATTGGATTTGCTGATACTAAGCTCGACCTCAGATACGCTGGAGATTGATTCTGCATCTGGCAGAACACTTTCTGGGGCTGAAATGTTGTACCACCTTGTAAATTAGCATTTGTTATAAATTTCAAGAACAACGATTATACTTGTAAAGGGTTCTTTATGTTTCTTCTCGTTGCTTGCAACAGAGATATGGATCAACAACTTGACTTGATTTTAACACAAACACCGAGTGTACCCTCATGAGCTCTGAGAACGTTTAAGGAATATTTGAGGTGAAACGAATAAACCTGAGCACTGTACAGTTTATTGTTCCGATTCTGAACCAACGTCTTTATGTTTCCTAATGCATAGAATGAAGTGTCCGATCAGGATATTCTGACCAGTTCCAGGAAACGAATTTATTTTATGAAGTATTTAATTAAGGGGAATACAAGTATATGCATGTATCTCGAGAGTAAGACTATCTGACAAAGCAATCAACATTATAGAAACATACCATTTTCAGCTGCTTTACACAGAAGATAAGAATGGTGACAGTTCAATGAGTGTATCTTGCATTGCACGACACTGTTTAAGCAAATTATTTTGATGCTATCAAGACATAGCCACAGCCGACTATCGCAATCTGAAAATAAAGGACTTTCGAATCTTAAAAATGTCGCTGTTGAGCAAGCAAATCTAGTTGATTCTTTAACAACTGAAGAAATTGTCACGATAACAACCACGCATAAATGACTGTATACTCTAAATCTGTTTCGCAATAATAAGTTACGACAAAATGTGCTGCATCCAGGTAGTTGAATATACTGTAACAAACCCTCAGAATCATAGGACCTGCTGGTATTACGCTCGACCTCAGATGCACTCGAGCTTGATTCCGCCTGTGACAGAACATTTTCGGTGGCTGAAGCGTTGCATCATATTGTAAATCGACATTTATTGCAAATTTTAGCGAAAAGAGAGATTTGATCCACGGTGTTAGTTTTCAGTGACATGTGGAGAAAGCCTCCTGAATCCCTACACAACAGCCATCAAATCCCAAACAGCTAGTCGCAATAGCAGTTGCACTAGCTAATGTGCTAGGTTAATCAGAAGTTAATCGACGTTTGATGTGTGCGATATGGGTTGCCGTAATCATTTGCGATTACTCTGCGGGTTGGCTGTGACAGGTAATTGATTAAACGCAGGGGCTCTTAATAGAGTTTGAGCCCTCACGATATTTTAAGAGTCGCTGACCCTTCGAACTACCCCGGATACTGTTGAGCCCAATTCAACCTCCAGCCAATCCCTTTCCACAACTAAACTGTTGATCCACAACATAACTTCCAAAACAATGATTCAAAAGTGGTTAAAAATTAGATGAAACGAATGATCCTCAAATGCTCACCTCTTGAAGCAGCTATAGTCAGATGAATTCCGAACAGCGTAACAAGCAAAGCAGCCTTCATGCCCACTGGTGCGGATGTGTCAATGCATTTTCATCAAATAGGTTGCGAATTTATATTGCTTCCAAAACGTAACCGCGAGCCATCACTATACGATTTTTCCATTCAGTTAGACATCAATCCAGTTGACATCATCGATATGGCCGATGGCCGATCGATAACGTTTGAAAGGTGGTATAATGTGCACTTTTCGTTTGCAGATAGAAATCAAGGCAGCCGATATTCATTGTTAAATAAGCGGAATGACATCATCGATGGTACGAAATGAAATGAATGCAACTGGAGATTTTGCAGCGATAGACATAAACGTTTACAGGACAATCAGCAGCACAACAGTCGATCAGCCTGCATCCACTATATCTGCGTTGAAAATTCTTAACTTTACAATTCGTAGCAACAGTGGCTCTTTCCGACATTCAGCATCTTCAGCAGAACAGATTTTGAGTTTCCGAGGGTAATCGCTCTCTTGATTTTGGCTCGCATCGAGTTTCGATTCGCTCTTTCTAGTAACGAGTTGAAAATCATTGTCATTAACATCAACAACAATTTTCCCGAAACGCCAACTTTACAAAAAATTTATAATAAACTTTACAAACTCCCGAACGCCGAACTTATAATAGTTTACTCGTTGGAGCAAGCTGGTTTACACAACTATTACCATACTTTGTAATTGGGGTTTGCACGGGATCCCGGGATCCCGAGATTACAGTTCTGATCCCGATCCCTAGGTTTTGAAAAATCCCGGGATTTCTGGATTTGATAAAACAGGTCCATTTGTGTGAATTTTGATAGTATGCCCATCTTGAAGGAGGTCTTAATTATTTCCATCTAATTAAAATGCAGTTATTCTTGTTGTTTGCCGTTTATCATTGATGTTCACCTAAGGAAGTAGACGCAGTTCGGACGAATGACACGATCAACGACAGCTGGATGAACTTTTACGTAACATTTCATTGAATATTCAACTGATTATTCTGCTCTTCATTGGTTTATATTACGGTCATCTGGATGCATTTTTATGTAGACTAACAGAAATAATCGCATTTTCTAATAAAAACCGAGAGCAACAAAGTTCAATGAAATTTTGAGTCCTTTCCTCTCACAAGATTTCTTCGGCTTCAATATTCCATCTGCTTCAATTCAACTACATGTTCCAAAGACTGCAAGTCTTTTTACTTCGCTATTTGGAAACGTTTTCATCCGATCGAAATATACATAAATTGTCACTGATTTCACTTTTTCATAGATGTACGGTAACCTGATGGTTACGGTACATCCTTCGATTACATGTGAGATATGAATTTCATGATGTGCAAATCATCATACTGCATAAATATTTGAATGCGGATTTTATCATTTTGAAAAGCAATTCCATTGGTAAGAGTAGTGTTCGTTGCGGAACGGGTCACCGTAGGAGACCCAGACGGGAAGCGTGGGGAGAGCTCCTCCCGCGCAAGTTGCTCCACGACTTCATCTCGGGGACCCCCTCCCGGTCCATTTTCGCTTCCCGACGGAGAGTATAGGGAGTTCGAACTTTCGCGAACAATCAGCTGAGAATGGCGAAATACCGCTGCAACACTTCCAATATTTCTTGTTGTTTGTTTTGAAATGTTAGTATATGACGACTGACTCAAATTCTGTTCGATTAGAGCGATGCATTGCT
>JAPYMA010000228.1:0-84511 GCA_035041965.1 Anisakis pegreffii | reverse complement strand
TAGTAGAAAGTTTCCGGGCAGTTAGACCCAAAATTTCAAAGTTTCATAACTCGGTTCAAAATCAACATTTTTGTTCAAAATAAGAACCGTTCGCCTCCACACAACGTTCCCAACGCGAAATCAGGGCTCTTATTCCCGTAGCGTAGAAACCAGGGACCCTGGAATAAAAAAATCGGCGGACGTCAGCTTTTAGTAGGGTCTCATTTGAGAAGTTCTTCCCACGCAGGAAGAGCTTCATATTTTTGAAAAGGTGATGATCTGTTGGCGAAGGTTGGGCGAGTAAGCCGGGTGAGGCAGAACCTCGAAACCCAATTGGTGAATTTTTTGCAATGTTATTCGTGCCACGCGTGCTCTGGCGTTATCCTGTAAAAGGATCGGACCACTTCTGTTCATCAATGCTGGCCTTATTCTCAACAACTGACCCCTTGCTACCTCGAGAGTGTGAGAGTAATATTGGGCGTCAATGGTTTGCCGACGTTCAAGGAATTCGAAGTGCACAACACCGGTGGTACACCAGAAAACGATGAGCATGATTTTCCGTGGGTGTAGTATCAGTTTTGGCATCATTTTTGGTGGCTCACCTACGTCCAGCCGTTGAGCTGACCTGTGCCGATTATCATATTCAATCCACTTTTCATCCACAGTGATAATTCGATCAAGGAATGAATCACTGTTGCTTCTGAGCAGCAATAAAAAACAAATTTCTAAACGTCTGAATTGTTGCGCTTCGTCCAGTTCATGCGGAACTTAGCGATCCAACTTCTTGACCTTCCTCATCTGTCGTAAGTGGGTTGAGATAGTTCTTTGGTAGACACCAAGTTGGTCCGCCACCTGTGCCTGAGAATAAGCGGGGTCTGACTCCACCACCTTTTTCAATTCGTTGTTGTTGAGGTCTGAAGTGTGACCTGACCTCGATTCAACTTCGAGATTTATTCCTCTGACAGCAAACTTCTTGAGCCAATCCCCAACTGTAGATTTGGAAGCGGTTCCCTCCCCAAATGCATTGTTGATATTAGCCGTCACCTCCCTGCTCGAACGACCAAGTTTGAATTCATAAAGCATAATTCCGCGAATTATCACCTTATCCATAGCCCTGATTCAATACTCCTAAAGTCTCCAAATTAAAAGAATGAAGGCCAAGTATGGGCATATTTGGATAGCGCAGAAAATGGGCTACAAAACGACGTATAACACTAGATACAAAAACTCTACAATGAAACGCAATGTTTCATTATATCAGTTTGCCAGCGTAGCTGCCCGAGAACTTTCTACTAGACCTAATACTATTATTATTGTTGTTATTATTATTATTGATATTCTTATTGCTGCTATTACGATCATTGTTATTATTATTGCTGTTATTTTAATAATTATTATCATTGTTATTATTATGACTATTATTATCATTAGCATTAGCACTATGTCTGTTTTTGAGCTATTATCATTAGTGCTATGATCAGAAGCAATATCGGTAACGTACTTACCATTGCACATTATTAAACATTAAATGTCATCAACAAATAAAGATTATTAAGAAAATGCTTCACAAATATTATCGCACTGCGCTAATTGTAAGAGAATTCAGATTCCAAAGCCTAGCACGTGAGGTCAAATTTGTTTCAATTTAGATTTTCTCTTATACTCGAATTGTGCTTGAATCACCTCCAGCATAAACGTCGCGCAAATACTTCGATAAATTGAAAATCCACGCTCTCAATTACAGCGATAAAACAGTCATTCAGTATGGTTCATAAAATTTGTTCACCTCACTGATTCATCTTTCACCAACATTCATACAATACGTTATGAATCAGTTTAATGCAGTATTTAATACTTTATTTGCTCGAGTGATTTTACAAAATGATTTTGATTGACGAGGCAGTTATCAAAGGAAAAAATTAATCCCGCTATCGATAAAGCAAAAATACACATACTACATTTGATCACTGTTGATGCGGATTGTGACGAACAATCAATTTCAGAAAAAAATACATTAAAACGATCGTTCGGCATGAAATTCTCCCCAAAAAAAGAAACCAATAAGCACGTCTAAATAACGATAATAATAGCAGCTTTGGGTTTAATGAAGCCATTTCATAACAATTATATGTTACTCACACACGATTATGGCAATGGCAGTTGAGGCCATACGTGATGGAAAGAACTACGAAGGAGAGTGAAATCGAACGAACATTTATATCGGAATTTATCATCGAAAAAACACTGAAACATCATTCACGCTCACCCGACATATTAATAAACAAATGTTTTCATGGAACATATATCACAGAGCCCAACGTGATAATTGCATCAGTGGTAATGAACGAGTTCACTCCTGAAAATTCATTTATTTTATTTTCATTCATCTATTATATTCACTTATTCATTTTCCTGTTTATATAAGAAAATCATGAAATTCAACAAAATAAAAAATCCACATTCCTCTTGCGTTCGAATCAAGTAACTGGCATCGCAAAATGTATGACAAAAAAATTCACTTCTCTTCGGTTGATGACATCCTGTATGACGGCAATAATAATAAAGCAAAAGAACAAATAGTAAAGCCACGCAAACACATCAACGACCTTTTCGAAATTTTTTACAAGGCACACATGACATCACCGATCTATCTATTAATCTATCATGGCTCCTATCTTCATCATCGTATGAAGCACATCAGATAATCGTTTCCGATGAACTGTGACAAACAGAATTGCATCAGTGATGAACGAGTATTTGAATAAGAATTATGATTCAATTGAATGATCGAATGCATCGTCACTTCACTAAATATGACACAAATATTCCCACAACAAACGCTTAGCTGCTGAATAGTAATCTTTTTTAACATAAGTGATATATGTTCTTGAATTCATCCATCTTCAATATACATTTTGAAGCGACAAAAGTTAATTCATGATTTCTATACATACAAGACCCTTCTTTGCTTTAGTCGACGCACGAATAGCCTGAAAGTAGAAATTTTGACGATTATTCATCAAAATACTATCAATTTTGAAAAGGTTGATGATGTACAAAGAAGGTGCAAATTCGGATGATGGTAAGAGAGTAATCTTATCCACAGAGTATTTTTTGGTGATTTACTAATCGACGGAACAGTTTAGTATGAAATTAAGCAATGGTAATGAAATTCGAATCAATTAAGAAATCAGCGAACAGTTAGTTCAAGGCTCCAGTCGAACATTAAATAACTGCACTATCGATTTTCCGATTAACGCACCAGCAACTGTTTCTGATTAACCGATCCTTTTTCGTTTCGAAATGGCGAATAACATTAACGCTTAAGATAATAACAGCAAAGATAATCAACCAAACAATCAATTGTCACATTCAGCATGATAATCCCAATACTCTTCATAACGATAGTGACAGTGATGAAAACGTAAAAGCAATATAATAATTGTCCCGGTTCATATTATATATATATATATATATATATATATATATATATATATATATATATATATATATATATATATATATATATATATATATATATATATATATATATATATATATATATATATATATATATATATATATATATATATGTATATGTATATTTTTATATATATGTAATGATTTGGAATAAATTGTTACAATAATTGTGAAGGCTAATTTTTGAATGTGACTGATTAAAAATGAGAACAAACGAAGGATGAACCAAAAACGAGCGCAAATAAGTAAATAATAATTGGTAGTGATTCGATAAGATGCGTTGCATTCGCTAATATCGCAGCATGTAATACGTTATCCACATGAATACCTCAACTTAACAACTATTCTCTTTTACTGTACCACGGAATAATTTCAATTCTTGCTCTACTACTGCTATATGAGTTCTTCAATGACACAGTGATAGTCCTCACAAACATCTTTACCATCGATAGGCTGGAAATAAATCAGTCATTTCAAAAAGTTAATTATTAGTGTCAGTATTAATCATTATTATCATTGTCATTATTAACTATAGCCATAATTATCCGATGAGTTTGTTATCATCAGCATCACATTTTTCCTCCTTTCAACAGATTTAATCCGCCTTCATCAAAACCTGTTCACGATGATTGATTTAGCCATCGCCAACACGAAAAAGTTTGCTCTTCGTTGTACCGAATGATTTCACGGGAAAGAAGGCTGAAATAAGCTTAAAAATGCACTTTGATTGATGGAGAGTACTTCTGCTTATTATCGGAATTACGCAGGAAACTTATATATTCATGCACGCAAACGAGTGAAATTAATTATTTTTGGATGTTGACTGAATTGAACTGATGGAAGATAAACACCTACAAGCATTTTAAAATGATAATGATGTGGTGATATACAATTAAAAGTAACGTACAGTGGTATGACAAAGTTTTAATCAATAATAGTAATAATAATGATAATAATAATAATAATAATAATAATAATAATAATAATAATAATAATAATAATAATAATAATAGTAATAATAATAGTAATAATAATAATAATAATAATGATAATAATATTAGTAATAATAATAATAATAATAATAATAATAATAATAGTAATAATAATAATAATATTAATAACAATAGTAATAATAATAATAATAATAATATCGCTTCAAAAAAACGGAAAAATGAGAATATCATTTCTTGGGAGAGTTTTTGGCTATATCAACCATCGTGAATAGGTTTTGATGAAAGCCGATGATTTACTTTGCTGCTATTGTTAAACGTGTTGGATAACAAACTTACAGTTGCTCATTAGATAAATAAAATCGTGACAAATATATCTACAGTACTATATGACAACAGTATAATAACAATGTTCTTTCACTCATTACGTGCTTTATAACAGTTCGTTACAAATTTGTTCTCATTAAATTTGGAATTCCTTTGAAGATTCCACTCTGGAATACTGATTAATACTGGTAATTTATCAACGTTTTATAATGAATTTTCTTGCTCAACTGAATTATTGAATGCAATAAGAAATTTTATCCAAGCAATTTGTCAGGTCGCCAGTAATGTGGATTTTGCATCAATAAAAAAATCATTGCATTCTCATCAGTAACATTCAGCGCGAAATAAATCCACTACTTCTACTACGATGTTCCAGAAGATTTAATTTGCACAATAAATCCACAAGAAATTTCACTTAGAAATGCATATTTCAGCGATAGTGAAACAATGCGTGAACGATAAGTTTGGTTCATTAATTTGTGCATTTGTGACATCTTTCATAACTGCGTTCATTATCGAATAGCGGGTAGCTTTAGCAATGCTACTAATATGGCAAGACTAACACGGCTTTCATTCAGTTCAATTTGATAAAGATAATCAATATAAATTGATCTAGACGAGTTATGATCTATATAAGTTTTAGTTTTTTCAATTAAATGCTTTTAAAAAATAGGCATGATAGAATGGCACGTTTGGAGGAAGGATGGCTCAATTACTGAAGATTTTATATTACGTGCTGGGACAGTGATCAGAATGGTCAGGATGAAAAATATGAAACTGAATTGAATCTCACTAAAGTGAATAATATATAGAAAGCATTTCGGAAGGATATGGTGAGTGCATCTTCATTTTATTTGTTATCAATACTGAAAAGTATTGATAACAAATAAAATGAGAATACTAGCAATGAATTATATGCTGCTACGATTTCTCTGTAGCTTTCTTTCAGGTTTTTTGTGACAAAAAAACTTAAACATCAGAATAAGTTGTTCATCGAGATATGATATAAATTTCATTGATCGCTAGTAATACGTTGGTCGATCATCCACTTGCAAACACCAACAATTACTGAACAATTCCACTGATTATTGTGCAAATAACATTGATACGCAGCGAAAAGATGTCGACTTTTTTGTGAGTTCAAACTTCAATTATCAATGAATTTGCAGAGCAACTACTTGAATATCTATGAAATAATTCTGCAATTGGTCGAATTATTTCAAAATATATTCTCCCATATAATCAACTGGATCTTTAAGAAAAATCGAAACTTTCGTATACTTACAGATTGAAAACTTTTAACTGGTTTTTGTTTGGTACTGAGCGCTAAGTTCCCTTATGTTCGTTAAAGTGACTTGCAAAATGTAGTAACTATTCTTTAGAGAGTTCAGATTACCAAAAACATTGACGTTAAAGCAAGAAGGGACACCAAGATAGTTCAAAAAATATGATTTTTTGTGCAGGTGGTAACAAGGGATTTATGCTCGTCAAGAAAATTTCCCAAACGAAAGTTCAGCCAAAAATATCAGTGAAAAGACAAGGTCCAGCAATTCAATTTTTTTTTGTTTGGTACTGAGCGCTAATTGGTGTGCATTATCAGACGGAATCCAAAATTGCCCATTAGGACCTATTAGGATCGCCAAATTCGTCTGATTACATGCCGTTTCTGCTCATTAGCGGTCAATAACGCTTTGGTTTAGAGTGCCTGATTTAGCGTGATCAGTGAAAATGTTGCAGTTTGTTTACAGATGCATTTAAGTTCGACATTTCGAACTCGCAAATTTTCGTCTGTAACTGCATGAAAATTCTCGTTTGTTTTAATTGGGCCTTTATTTTGTTTTTTTAATCAAAAAATGTGGCGTCGAATGCAAACAGAAAGTTTGCTAAACAATCAACCAAATTTCAATACATTCATCCTTTCAGTTGAAATATCAATGTTATCATCATTGATGAATGAATGAAAATCCTAACGGCACATGCAAAATCCTACAATTTGCTTTGTATTCTTACGCTTAGTCGCATTTATCACTCTTACTCTAGTTGTCCTGCTTGCTTCAGTTGCAGGCTAAAGTTTTGTGTGCTGGCGTTAAATTCACATACACAACGATGACTGCACATTAAAAGCAGCTTTAAAGAAATACGTGCTTGTTTGTTCATTTGCTGAACACAAACAGAATTTGATGAGCAAACAGGCAGGCGTCTAGCTGTAGAACAAACAACAATATGACGAAAGAAATAGACATTGAAGGCGACTGATGAAGAATAAATAATGAAAATACAACGACACAAAAAGGTTATGTATTCGCATAAAACTTGAGCTCATTCTTCTAAACTTGCTTCCCTCAACGGTTAGCATTATCACTTCTGTTAAGAATGCCTTTACTGTTACTAATTCTGCAATTGATATTCTATTCCTGTTAGCAACTCTTTCGACAGTACTCGGTTGGCATTCCTTTCATGTTGCTCAATATATATCTTCTAAGCAATACTTTCAGATCAGTGGGCAAGAGTTATTGGCTGACCGAGAAAATTATAAATATCACCACTGTAGTAATCCTTTCCTGTTACTCTTTACCATATTCTCTCCCTATAAAACAATACACCCTTACTGCACTGACATTGAAATCATTCCTGCGAATAACCAATTCATTAAGTGATTATTTTGTTTATGGTCATTTTGATTCTTCACTCCCATTTTTCAGTTTCATTTGCATTCCCACTTCGGTTTTTTCTATCTCTAACGCAGTTATTATTATTGTTGGCATCATTATCTTTATTATTACTATCATTATTATTAGTACTATTATTATTGTTATTATTATTATTGTTATTATTATTATTATTATTATTATTATTATTATTATTATTATTATTATTACTATTATTAGTATTATTATTATCATTATCATTGGTATTATTATCACTAATGTTATTATCGTTATTATCAGTATTACTATTATTAATATCGATGTTCATTTTCACTTAACTCAAAATTTGCATAATCCTAGAGTAGCGCTTCTGTGCGATTTTTCGATGGTATGCGCTGACGGCTAGATTGTTTGTAGCCGTTAATGGCACAGAGAAGCAGGTGATCAGCTTTATTCTATTGGGTTGGAGCATAGGTTCGTACGCTTTTATTCAAATTGAATTATTCCGACGAAAGTCCACTTTTCCGGAGGAGTGTCATACGCCAATCGATAGCGGGTTATCTGCTCTTCGCAACTGTGACATTTGTGCCGTATACGGAGATGATGCAGCGCTGGTAAGAACAGCGCAGAAATGGTTTGCATGGTTCGCGAAGGGCGACTTCGACGTGGAGGGCGGGCGACGTTCAGGTCAGATGTTGGATCTCGACGAGGGGCGTCTGAATGTTCTCATCCGTCAGAATTCGCATCAAACTGTTTCAGAACGACGAAGCAGTCAATGCTGCACTATACAGCGAGCAACTGAACCGGCTCAACCGGGCTATTCAGGACAAACGGCCCGATATCGTGAACAAGGTCATCCTGCAGCATGACAACGCACACCCCAACACGCAAAACTGATCAGAAAAACGATCGAAGAGCTTAGATGGGAAATTTTGGTTCACCGACCGTATTCGACAGACCTCGCTCCATCTGAACCACTTCTTCCGCTTCCCTTCGGAAAGCCTCAGCGGTGTAGCCATCGACAACAACCATGCCCTCAAAATGTGGCTAGACGACTTCTTCGCTTCGAAGCCAGCGGACTTCTATCGTCGTGGAATCAACAATCTGTTGAAACGATGGCAGGAAGTAGTGGAAACCGAAGGAGAATACATTGTCGATTGAGTGGTTAGCCTATGCGGTTTGAAAACGAAGTTTTAGAAAAATTAGATAAGGCGCACGAACTTATGCATCAACCCAATAGATGCGCAACCACGAACCATTTCAAAATAGTAGCATTTTATTTGCTGTACTTAAGTTGTCTCCCTCCCATCTCCTTTCATCTTCCAGTAAACATTGATTAGCATTAATGATTACTCTCTTTGTTCATATTTTGATGACTGAAGTGCTTTTTGGTGTGAAATCCTTGGCAGTTGTTTCAAAAGTCTTTATGAAACAGGTTTGTTGATATGAGAGTATTTGTTTAGGAATTTCAACAGTAATGGTGAGCAGTAGTAATATAGTGGATGCCAAAAAATGATGATAATGGCAGTCTTGCAAGTTCGACTGGTGATTGTGTTAACAAAATGAGGAAAATGCTATCGTTAGATATGTGGCAGTGTTGGAGGCGTTTTGATTATCCATTCAGTGATGAAATCTTCAGAACAACTTTCATTCACTCCAAATTTAGTATGTAAACATGTACCACATATAGCAGATATATGTCGAACCACCAAACATTTCGACACTTTTAATTTTCAACTGATGACCATTTTAAGAGTTCTTTTAAAGTTAATCCTTGATTTGAAGTTTCATTATCATCATAAGCATGAAACTACAGAAGTTTAGTTCGAGCTATATGCCTTAGTTTTTTAGTTGCTTTTTTCATCATTCTGTAATTGTTCTTATGATTCTGCAGTACTTATTTGATTGTTCCTCCGAATTCTGAAATACGAGAAAAAAAATCCCATGCATGAAGCTGAAGGCACTTGGAAATAGGTTTGGCGGATCATAATTTATTGTGATTAAAATGCTTTTGCTAATTATTGCTCATTACTTGTATGTAAAGCATGTTCTACTCGAATCATCGGATGGTTTGAAAACGGTGAAAAAGTGTAGATTGAAAACGCTTCATTTCATCGATGAAACTTTCATATGTGAAAAAAGTGAATTATTTCAATCTTTTATTTCATTCTCGAGCCTTTCCCATGCTTGAATACCTAACTATCCTCATATTTCTGTTTATGCTCTCTGATATTAGCTGATGATTTTTCGAATAAAATTAAAGTTTTGCAGGAACCACCCCCGTCCAATTTACTCCCCGCGGGGAGTAAATTGGACGGGGGTGGTTCCCGCAAAAAGCTAGGTAGCGAATCGCGCGGGGGGATCTCGTCGGGGAATGACCGATCCTCGTTTTCCCCGACGGGGAGAACGGGGAGCGTTTCAACTCAAATTTTTTGGCAAAATTTTAATTTTTTAAAGATTTTTTTAGGTAGTTTTCTTTCAAGTGCACCTTATACTCACATTTCAAAACAAACAACAAGACAATAATGAAAGTGTTGCAGCGGTCTTTCACCATTTTCAGTTGATTGTTCGCGAAGGTTCGCGCTCCCCGTCGGGGAGCGAAACTGGACGGGGGGCTCTTTGAGAAAAGGTCGGGGAGCGGATCGCTCGGGAGTGGTCCCCGCGGGAAGAAAATTGGATGGAGGGGTCCCCGCGAAAAAGTTGGGGAGCAAATTGCGTGGGGGAGCGCTTCCCGCGTTCCCCGCCAGGGTTCCCGACGGGCAGTCCTTCCCCGACGAACACTAATGTTATGTGTATGCATCAATCAGTCACGTAGCACAACAACAAACACTAACATGCGCTCAAATGAGTCATTTCATGTGAGTAAATGCATGCATATATATATTTTTTTATTATTTTTTTATTTACATATATATATATACATACATATATATATATATGTATATATATATATATGTATATATATATATATATATATATATATATATATATGTATATATATATATATATATATATATATATATATATATATATATATATATATATATATATATATATATATATATATATATATATATATATATATATATATATATATATATATATATATGGATGGTTATTTGTGAGTTGCTAGTTGGCCTCGTTGACTGCCTAAGGGAGCTTGAAGCACGCCTTCTTGCTTAAAGCTGACGCTGCTGCTGCCACTGCTGTTAACTAGTATGAAGCGTGCCCCGCTTGCCTTCATCGTTGACCAATCCAAGCACGTTCCCTCAGAGGCTTATCCGATTATTCTTTATTTTACTTGGTTATTTCGTCTTCTTTCTCGTTCATTTCGTTTTCCTCTTCGATCATCAATCTCATTCTTATTTTTTCATTGTTCACATACACCATCATCATAAACCGCTTCATTCATTTCTATTACCATTCATTCATCCTATCTTCAATCTGTATTCTGACCTTATATGCGCACCTCTCCGTGTTCAGCATCTTCCATCCCAATCCATCCACCCATAATCTGAATATTCAAATTTTTTCATTTCCATCGGTCCTTCATTCATCTGTACAAATCCTTCTAATAGTAAGTGCAACTACAAATGCTCATTTTCGTTTCAATTTATCTCAGTGCTTGCAAAACAGCTTGATTGTTCTCTATCCATCTACAAATCTATCCACCCTACATTGATTCAGCAACAATTTTTTCATTCTTCCTCATCTATTCCACTTTCTTAAAATTTCTTACTGCAATACAGTATACACTTCCAAATTGCAATGGATAGTTCAGCTATTGCAATATACAGTATTCACTTTGGACGTCTTCATTATTCCATAGTGCTATTAACACCGTTCGGGTACTATTTTAATGCGTGAATCTGCTGTTCCTAATTCAATATCTAGCGTATATTGATGAGATATTCAACGGGCAACGTTTATACAATTATGATTATCTCATTAATGAATAAAAGTTTATGAATAGAGTATTTGTCAATATGGTTTAAATCATATCAGTATTCATATCTGTAATTGATCCGTCAAATACATAAATAAATAGATGAATATCAAGCTTCATTTATAGCTTTTATGTTTGCAATATATCACGCTACATAAATCATTATACATGGTTACTGCTAACCTTCTAAAGCCATCTAACTGAGCAGTGCTCAACATGACTTTGTTTGAATTGTGCGCAGTAAATCTTCATCAAACTTATGTAAGGCAAAAAAGCATTCGATTCGAAGAAAAAATGTGTGCATGCATCATCTACCGCTACCCTTCCGTCTATCCTTTAGCTTTACAACATTCTTCTTCGAATGCTCATTGATTTAAGCCCAAAAAATGGACACTCCTTGGGGCGTTTATGCTTACTAAGAACTATCGATGTTAGGAACCAACGAATACCAGAATTCTGCCTGTGAAAGTGGAATCAGAAAGAGCAATTTGATGGAAGTCATAATGATGCAGTGAAGTGAAAATAAAAGCGAAAATAAGCCACTGAATCGCGTGCGCATTGCAATTCAGTTTGATTACAAATGAAAAATAAACCTTTATTGCTAAAACGAAATCCGTCTTTCTTCTCCACCAAACTCATCATCGTTTAATGTGAAGCTTCAAATTCGAACTCTAAATGTTCAATAAAAGTTCAAAATTCCAATTGCTAAATTTCTGCTCTGTAGTAAACTCCCACTCCAAACAAAATTCAAATTCCGTTTTAAATCAAAACTAAAAGCAAGCTCATTCCTACCGTTATTCCAAAATTCAGATTTCCACTAAAGCTTAAACCCAGCAAACTATCATAACTGACTATGAGCCTAAAACAAATTTAGAATGGAAGCTTAATTTTGCACGCAACGAATACCCAAATTTCAATCCCAATTTGAAATAAATTCGATTCCGAATCTAACAAGAAGGATAATTTATGTTCAAAAACAATTCCAATTCAGAATTTTGAAAGATCAGCAACTCATTCCAATCAGGCCATTACTTAACGTTCCACGTAATTCCGCGTTTAATTTTATCTCATTTGCTAGATTCAGGAAATCCCATTGAATAGATGCGCATCATGTTAAATATAAATATAATTATCGATGGTTGTTATGGGAACAAAATCCGAAGTAGTAAGGTTCATTTATTCATTATTCATTGATGTATGTATGCATTCATTTATCACACAAATGATACGACTTTCATTTTGAAGTTTCATCTCATCAGTGTTTAAATTGTGAAAGTTATAATGACGAATTTTCTTCTCATGGTGTTGTTCAAACAATAACAACAACAATATTGTTTCTTTGAACTGTCAAATTGCATCAAACTATTTATGGTTCGATTTTCATGTAAAAATGGACATATAGTACCTTTAAAACTTTCTCGAAACTTCATGCAGATTCATTGGAGAAAAACCATTATTTCTTCAATATTTGATTATCATGAATCATTTGTGATTACAGAATAAAATGATTTATGCCGTACTAATGAAAAATGATGCACTGGCAGAAGCGTAACATTTATCATTATTATTGGCGGATCTATAACTCGCCGAGTTATCGTCATGTCATGTTTTTTTAACGCCAATTGATTGAGCCAACAACGTTAATGGTACAACCGGCGGGCAGGGGATTTAAATAGGGCTATTCGTTAGGGCACATAGATCGTGGTTTCAACAGGTCGATCTGTTGACCAGTTTTCTAGTCTTGTAGTTTCAGAACGAATCTCTCTCACTAGCTGCTTTCGAATGCTTTCGTCTTCTCTTGATCTTTCATTGAACCGCCGTTTTTTTTAAACCGGAGGCGGAATGAGAATCACACTTGTAATAAGGAACATTTTATCAAAATATGAATCTCGGAAGGACGTTTTTTTAAAGAATGTATGAGTATGATATTATGGTTGCGCATATTATGAAGTGAATGGTAATCGCATGCACAGATTTATTCCATTTCAAGTTTAGAAACTAATCTTAAACCAAGGCAATTTACATAACCAGTCAAGTTTGGCTTTCAGCTGTTCAATTATTTCTCATGGTCAGGCAAAAATATGTCTCATGAATAGTAATTGCTACATAAATCTAAATCCTATTATTCTTTTTATATCAGCCAACTCATATCACTTCAAATTTGTCATTGTCATAACCAGACAGTCGCTATCATCATCGTCAATCTTATTTTGATCCATTCTATCATCGTTGACTTTCATATTTTCCTCGGCACAATTTCTACTACCACAATAATGACAATTGTTTTATTTCGTTCGTTTTTTTTTGCTATACTATCATATCCTTTCAAACTTACTCTTACTGCTGTGTGTGTGATTATGATTTTGATGTTTGATGTTCTTAAATGCGAAGTTTACCATGATTTGCACATTATTATTACAATTGCTATAATTCTCATATTAATATTGAACATGATTCGCACGCATTGCTTGCATACGATTGCAATGCCTAAACATTCTGCTGTCATTAGTGTTCAGCTAGAAGCAGTTTTTCGGATGGAAGGGGTCCCCTCGGGGAGAAAAGTGGACGAGAGGGGGGGGGGGTCCTCGCAAAAAAGTCGGGGAGAAAATCACGCTTGAGGAGGACCCCGTCGGGGAATAACCGCTCTCTGTGTTCCCCGACGGGAAGGACGGGGAGTCTTTCAGCTCAATTTTTTGATAGAATTTCAATTTTTTAAAGATTTTTCTTTTTTTGAGGAGTTTTTTGAAAATTCCGTTTCAGCTTTTTAAATAGAATTTTCCCTCCCGATGTGCACCTTTGGGAGTGAAATGAAATCGTTTACCAGTGATAATGCGCTCACGACTAGTTTTAAATAACATGCTGTTACCATTCAAAAACCTCACGATAAATTGGAATCCAATACCTCAACAATAATCACTGGAAACATCATCAGTATAGAACGAAGTAAGAATTTTTGAACTATTTGATAAGTAGACGGATTTAGTAATTATAATAATTTTTTGGATAATGGATTCGCATTTCTGATATCGAAATAACTGAAAATCAGTTGGCCAATAACTGACTTGATATGAGTGCAAAATCATGAGTTTTCAAATAAATGACAGGTTGGAAACTTAAGAAACCATCGTTCTTAACAAGTTTCTCGATCTCTATGATTATATCCTTAAAATATTTCATTTGCCATCGTTTATTTCCTCTGAGTAATATTTGATTCTTTTTTAAATGACAGTTGAACTAAAACTTCCATATTGGGCATTCTAAATTCAGTTACTTCAAGAATTTAAACAACCGATCGTTCTAATCGAACAGAATTTGAGCCAGACACCTTATACTCTCATTTCAAAACAAACAGCAAGACAATGTTGGAAGTGTTGCAGAGCTAGCAACATGTTATTTAAAGCTGTAGTCGTGAGCGCATTATCACTGATAAAAGATTTCATTTCACTCCCAAAGGTGCATATAGGAAGGGGAAATTCTGCTTAAAAAGCTGAAACGAAATTTTCAAAAACTCCTTAAAAAAAGAAAAATCTTTAAAAAATTGAGCTGAAAGGTCGGGGAATGACCGCTCCCGAGTCCCCGACTTTTTTTTACGGAGAACCCCCCTCATCCACTTTTCTCTCCGCGGTGTCCTCCCCCCCCTCGTCCGAAAAACTGTTCCCCAACGAACACTACTTTCAACCATGTGATTAATTACTTTCGAATTTATTTCGCCTAATTTCGGAACTGATCTAAATCAAATACTCTTTATTATCTACACAATAAGTAGCAATCGCTTTCTCGTTTATCATTGCGTCTGAATCAGATCCAAATTCTTTTTTTTTTCAAGAGTAACAAGGTGATTCTTAGTGTTGAGCAGTTCCTGCATTCTAGTCATCCCACTGTGCACCTCAATCCTCAGAGACGAACATAAAACTGAATCCAAATTCTCGACACGAATTCCTCTAACAGCTTTGGTCTTCTAACAAGTTCATGAAGTACTTGAAAGTTACATTTTGTTAGAATTTCACAATACAAAGCTGCTAATCAACTATTCACTTTCAATAAATCTTATCACTTTTAAACGAGTAATTTTAATAACAACATCTGCTCGTCCGTTCTCTTTCACTACAATTATTATAAGTGAAATGCAGCTAATCAAGATCGCAATGGTCAAATTTCATGCAATACTTCATTTTCATGATCCACTTCGAAATCCATTACATGAGTTTTCATTTGCTTCATTTTCAGGCATGCACGCATTTTTTACAATAACTATTTTATATTATTATTGCTAATATTGTTGTTCATTTTTTTGTTGCTATTCGATGTTGATTATCACTGTCTAATTTATATTATTATTTCTATCATCCTTCAGTTTTCAGTTTTACTTTTCTCATAGGATGATTTCGAAGCTTTGATAAATGCGTCAGATTTTGATGTATGTTATGATCCATCGATAAAGTAATATAGTGAATTCACAGCGGCATCAATTTTACGAAAAAAAAGTGCATCATTAGTTTCAGTGAATTGTGATGAGATGTTTGAAAGTTTACTTGTGGATTAATGAGGCAGAACATAGCCAGCAGATCATTGTGCGATAGGCATTTCATTTCTTTGATAAATCCAGTGAACATTGAAGTAGATCCAATAGTATAGAATCAAAAGTATGAGACTCAGTCATATCATATTGAAGTGGCTCAAATCGCGTCACAATGAGTATTTTCGATTCAATAACCTTGGGTGCGTTCAATTCACGTGCATGCGTATAATCTTTTCGTTCCAGTGCTTCATCGAAACTCTTATTGCCTCTCATTTTTCATTTTACGTCATCGACATTATTTCAATCAGGGTTATATTGCATATGCAGACTTTTTTAGTACGCTTTTATGGATCTACTTAATAATGTTATACATATGCATATGTATGTAATCAGGGAGATTTCTCCAAATGTTGCACTATGGAAATCGTGAAATTGCGAAAGGTGATAGTCCCTCGTCTCTCTCGTTCCCAATTGTAATCTGTATGGATGTTTTTTCAATCATTCAGGCAACTGAAAGTTGAAACTTCAGCGCAAATGGCATTTCTTGGACAGTTAACCGCGAATGTTCAAGCACAACTGAACTCAGTAAAGCCACAACTGAATTCTGTACTCCAAACAGCCACACGTGCACGTGAAAATCTTGCACCCATTTTAAGTAGAGCTTCAGCTCAACTTGATAGCATTGGCAAGATTTTACAGGTGTGTGTTTCGATCTTGTTCTCCTCACATTTATGATATTAAATAGGTTCGAGCATATTTCTTCACTCATCCGAGCAGTTCTATTGATTCATTTCAACGTTTGCTTGAAAACAGATCACTCCTTCAGCACCATATCAACTGTGCTCTGCATACATCATCGTTTCTAATGTCTCACAAAGTGAACATCAAACATATCCTTAATAAGCCTATTAACAATATTAATTTAGACTTTTGAATATTGTTTGCTGCTCTTTCTTATCACATACGTATCAATTGTTATCTGACTAAGGTCTTCTTTACAAAATTCAAAACCACATTTCATCAGCATACTTCAATTGTTGAACGCGTTCATTCCTCACTGATTAGAATTTTCATCTTAATAATCTTCGATTGAGTCTATTCCACAAATAAATTTACTGTACTAATACCATGTGGGGTAAAATTTTGTATTCTTGTTTATGTTCAGGTGACAGCAGATCGAAAGCAATCTCCAATTGACATTCTCGCTTCACTGACTGCTTTCGATGCAAGCCTTGAGGATACCACATTCAAGTAAGTATAAGCATGTACGATTACAAATGCTCAGTAGCTATATTAGCAAGAATTTTAGTTAATTACATTACTTGCCATTCAAAAAATGAACGCTAAAAATTACCGCTATTTAGTTTCAAATATCCAGTAAGTGGTCAGTTCAAATTGGTGAATGCTGGCGAAAGTCTTCAGTTGCTGTTGGGTGCAGATTTATGCGGTGAATTAATGGTGAACTTTTTACCGGATCAAAGGTATGCATTAGAGATGATACTCATACACTGGAGTACAGAACCAATGAATGGCAGTGAACATACGCTAGGTGGTGTCGGTTATGCAGGTGAAATACACTTCTTACATCGGAATGTTCAGTGCGCTAACTTCGAGATGGCCTTCAAAGAACCGAACGGTGTTTTAGCACTGGCTGTTCTTCTCAATGTTCGTTCATACTTTGAAGTTTATTCATCAACTCTAATTAATTACTCCTTGAATTCGATCCTGCTAATTTCTATAAATAAAGTAGGTTTCAGTTCAAATTGAAATTGGAGTAAATACAGTAGGATCTCGGTTTACGACCACAGTGCATTTGTTCTTAACATGAGCTGGCTATAAACCAGAACAAGTTTTATCATTGTGATTATTGCGGAAAGCAATTTTTTGTCTCAATCGACGCAATTCAAATTTTCATTATGAGCGTAGAGCAATGTTTATCCCAAGAGGAGAATTCCAACTGGATGGGGATTTGGAATTGTCAACAGGAATTCAAGATGTTGGCGAATCAATGTTGATTGACTAGCTTCAAGATCAAACTCTTCAGCAATTTGTTTCAGTTTGCGACCATTTTCGACAAAATTTATGGAATGTTTTCAAAATGTTTTTTAATCACGAAAGAGTGTTTTTTTGATACCACTGACTTTCTTAGCGGTAACTTCTTTGATCAGTTGATCAGTTTCCTGATTTCCTTCTTAATAATCGCTGAGCTGTAATATTATACATTGACAGAGTGAGGGGAGGAATTTCAGACTTTCTCGCGAAAATAGGCCCTAAATAGGACGATAAAAATTAGGAAATACACTGCGCTGAGTGGCAAAAAATGACCGCAATCTTTTTGCATAGAATACTAGAGGACATAAATGCTGTTCACTAAACGTGTGACTATTTGGAAATGATGGAAATATTTCCTCTAGTACGTATATATACGCTCGACAGAAAGACGAAAAATTCCATAAATTTAGTTCAAAATGGTCGCAAACTGAAACAAATTGCTGAAGAGTTTGATCTTGAAGCTTAAGAACTTTGCTGGAAAACTTTCGGAAACTTCATGTGAATTGGTTGCAAATCAAATCAATCACGAATCGATATTTCACTGTTCAGTCATCTCAATCGTATTGTTTTTTAAATCTTCCTGTCAAAAATATGTTTTTGTTCAATCATTTCATAAGCTACAATTACTAGTCATATAAGACTTAATTAAAAAGTATTGTTCCGTGCCGATGAACCATTTCTAATTAATCGGATAAGATTAGATTGCACTTATAAGCAGAACCCGTTCGCAATCAAAATTGCAGTACATCTACGTCCCAACACAAAACAGCTGCTTTCATTCAAACCAATTTTACCTAAATCACTATAAATTCAAGTTACTCTATCTAAATAACCACTAATCATCACTGTATTGAATTTGACTCCTTTTTTCGGTCGTTGTATTTTTGGTATTGGATGAATTCCTATCAATTTTGGATCGTTTTTCTTCCATTCTCAATCTTACCTTAATTTTTGCTGTATTTTCCACAAATTTTTCAAAGAATCATGTACTTACAAAGACAGCAAATAAAACGACATAAAGACCTGCACACTCTCTCTGCAACAAAATGAAAGTTATGTAAAGATGCAATGAAGAGGAAATTTAAGGCGATTGACAGTGAAAAATAATTCAAGAATGAATTAAAGGAATCGCATGACGATAATCCAGTATTATCAACAATTATTGATGGTATCACTCAGATTATCTATAAAGGTAGCGAATGTGCTATACAACGTGTTGAATTACGTCAACTTCTTCCACCTCCAGGTTAGTATTATTATTCTTATAATTATCATTTGAGACAATAACCAATCCCTTCTTATTCACTTCATGCGATCAATTATTCATTTATTAATTATCGTTCAACTGTTTATGCGATTATAAAGTTTAATTGCTCATTGTCAAAGAGTCAGCAATCTCTGCAGAAAAGATGAAAGAGTTCTGGATGTATGAAGGATCTGAAACGATTGCTCCCTATCGCGAAACAGTTCATTGGCTTATTTATAGATCGACCGTATCAATATCCTCTCATCAGGTACAGTTCCGCTTATATATACATCCACGAAAAGATAAATATGTTATCTATTCATTTTTAATTCATTCAGTGTAACTAGAATTATGATAGAATCAACGGTTCGTAAAAGGACAACGTAGTCAAAAAAGAGCTACGATTGTTGTACAATTTTTGGGTCTGAACAATGACCGAATTTTGAGTCAAGGCTTTAATCCACATTCGATTTTCTGCTCATCAAATAAAATTATTAGATTGAAGGGAGAAATCTGAATTTCTATCGCTTTTTTTGGCTTGTGAATTCGCCTTAATTTTATACTAGATTCATCAGCTGTAATATATTTGAACAGGCCGTACGCCAGTCGGGAATTTTTGAAATGGTCATTCAAGTAGTCGTGACTTTGAATCAAAATGATCACAACTCATGACATAACCATAACGGAAGGATAAATTTGCTGTAGTCTTAGTTGTCAGTTATTTCGAGGTTTCTCTAGATCGGGAAATATACCATCGATTATGCAAAGTGGAACTTAGATGGGGTGATACCAGAAGTGTGTAAAGTGTGTCGTAAAAGTTCGGTGACAATTAGTTCATCGATTTTTTATTGCGTTTACTCGGTAGAATGGATTGAAGCGTTGTATCTGTGCATTATAAGTGTTTATCAAATGTGAGTATTCAAGGCGCGGAGGTTTTTTAGCACTAACCTTTGTGCAGCATTCATTTGCATAGATCGCTTGCAATTCTATCCAGAAAGCATCGTTGATAAACTCTGTCCTTCTGCCAAAACAATACACTTCTGCCTCCGGTGACTCTGATACGATGTGCGAATATCTTGACTTACAGCATAGTTGTATAGGAACGCATTCTAAGAGTTACCGAGCGATTCAGGAAGAAATACGAAAATGACTGATGGTGTCATTTCTAGTCGTTTGCCTCCTTTCAAAGTATAATATCTCACGATTTTTGATGATTTAAGCTGGATAAATTACGGACATTACGCAAAGAAGGATACGAAAGTGAGGTTGAGCATGGTATGCTACCAATTCGAGCCGTTCAACCAATCAACGGACGCACAATTCGTTCTTCGTTCCGTTCTGCAGCCCAAGCGCCACCTGTTCAATCGTAATTTCAACAATATTATCTTTTTAAGGTTGTATGTAAGTGTTGTATGCAATAAGAGTGCGATTAAAACACAAACTGATCGCACCAAAAGGATATGGATGAGATGCACAAACCCATAACCACTTGCGGTATCGAACACACTGATCGTCAATGTCAGTTCAATCAACTACCCCTAATAGGTGAATTATCAACCAGATACAACCTTTCTTATTCCCAGAAAATTCCACATCAATATCGATATGTGTCATTGAGAAAAACGTTCACATGTGCGATATGACAAAAGAAACACGCATCTGTACGTGCAATGATAGCATTTTAAGAATATTTATTTTTACTTTTGAATGTCTGTGACCATTCTTTGAATGTTTCAATCAACTGATCTCTACTTTCGGTTTTTTAATCATTTTCAACATTGCTAAAAAAATTCCATATTTTTCATTCCTCTGTTGTTCATTTCTTGTTTCATTTTCCAAATTTAGCCAACAAAATTTACTGCTTCTCAGCCTATCATTATTCCATTTGCTGATGTATTTTTCAAGGATCATGATCATGTTTGTACATAAGCATGATAATTATTCGAACATTCGCGAAACTTTCTTCTGAAAACAATTTTGCAAAAATATGGCTTTCGAGAGGGAGGGTTAACTCTTCCGATGCTGGTAAGATGCCTTTTAATTGCATACTGACAAAAATGTTGTCTACAGTAACAATGTTTAATTTTCCATCTTCACTCATCATTATCATTGTTCCGTTGTTCTTACGATAGTTTTCTTCATCTAGAACTTATTCGCTAATATGGTTGTGTTTCAAATGAATAAAAATTGGCCGCAAATGCAGTTACAATAAGCTTCCCAAAAGCGTATATTCGGATTTTGATTACTCGTAATGTCATGGATAAATAGAAGAGTATTAATGTATAGCTGGATTAACGAGGTTCTAATGCAATAAATGCAGTATATCAATGTTTATAGCAAAAATTTATTCTGGAATATAGGATGAAAATCATGGAGATCTGCAGTTTCAATATCCACATACGTATGAACCTACTGTGCTGGACTCATAGAACGTTCAAATCAGGAATGTAATCTTGGTGAGTGACTCGTTTTTAAGTCGGGAACATTTGTACTTTGTCACTGAAGTAGCTATTGAAACGGTTTACTCATATATTTTTCGATCTTATTTCTGTTTTATTTACCATAAATATTGATATTTTGCATAGTCTACATGGTGATTTAATTGAATAGCAGAGCAGCGACCAATTGCTGGACCTGAGAACGTACACGTATGAGATATGAATTGAGTTCAATTCATGCAGTCTTAATCTGCATTCGCAGATGAATAATGAATAAATGAATCGAATTCAATCGCTTCTTTACGAAATAAACTGAAAACGTTTTGTTTCTGTCGATTTTAATAATAATCACACACTCAGTTCAGCGTCATACGTTCCTTCAAATTCCTTCCCGGAAAATTCCTGATACCGAGCCATCAACTCGATAATGCTGGTAATAAGCAAAGTTGTTGCTCAACTGTAGCCTCCCACCAGGTACGGGAAATAAAAGTATGGATCAGAACGTAGGGATGCTCTTCGAGCAAGGAACAAAAACAGATTAATTTGAATGAAGACTATGCTGAATAATTTATCGTTTAGTATGGTGCTCCAGCTAACGTAAAAGCTCTTCAAGCTGTTTCATTGATTCATGTTACTCATTATTATTGCACTTTATCTATCAACTGAGACTTAATATTTTACTTTTATTCACTCAGCTTTCAAGTTTCCTATCAGCAAAATGAAGGCCACACAGAACAATAAGAAGTAAAAATATGCACCTTGCGATAGGATCACGTGGACCAGAGAGTTTGGACAAGGCATAATTGACGGTCTTTTAATGCAGCTATTATGAAGGTTTCATAGATAATTAACCTCAGAAGGTAATAATAATGGGAATGATAATAATCTCGTTTTCAAATTATTTGATTCAATCACACTATTTTGTTTGCAGTATTAAGCGTAGTAACACTGTGCAGAATTCTTTCAATCAAGCAAACAAAAACATCACCCGATCTTACGCTTTCACAAACGCAGTGTACCTCTCCTTACCATAAAATAAATGGCGTGATCCAGAATCGAAGTGCTATACAAGCATTTTGTCGGCGTATCATCAGAGTTCAACAAAACAGGTTTTAAAAACAGGTCTTTGTATAGCTTCCCATTCAGCGTCAAACAATGAAGTGAGGAGGACCATTTTAAAGAATAGCAATAACATAAAATCAAGTAAAATTATATGTCCATATTAATGTAATTTATTCGAAACCAGAGTGATAAATTTTCGGATGATTCATGTCTACTATCGACATATATCACTATGGAACTTCATATTACAATTTATTTTCAAATGAGTGGCATGTACACGAGTACAGTCATTAATATGCCTTGAAAATAACCAGTTCATACGATTTGAAGACAGATAAGACAAGCAACATATTGTGTGGAATAACAAAACAACAGTATTTCTCAAGGGATATTTTTGAGGTTTATAATAGGAAAAATAAATTGAATAAAATTGCTCATGATTATAAAAATTTCTCTCATTTCCATTTCGAGTCAAGCAGATAAAGAGTGGAATGTGAAAGAGCATTCACAACGATGTACAGTTCACTGAACCGATGTAATAATGTTGCAAGGCATAAGTTATACAATAACAAGTTGCTCAATGAAGGCTCATCCAAATAATACGAAAAAAACAAAATGACAGATCAAATCAATAAACGAAAGGGCCATATTGCAATGAGTTGTTTGAAGTAGAATAATCGATAAACGGTTGAATATGTGAGGGACCCGATTCCTCGTCAGTCTTTTTGTATCGAGTAACAGAAGCACTTATATGAGAGCACGTATGTGGAATAAACTGCAAAAAAAATATTATTATTACTTTTTCGTTTCTAACACATGAATATCTCACTAATTACACAACTCATTCGCATACAATACGAAACAAAAAAATTCGAATTCAACTGTTATCCTGAGTCAACACTTCAGTACTGCATATCACAAAATGAGAATATTCTCATAAAATCGAAAATAACCCAGCTGTTTACTTTCGCATGGGAAGCATAAAGTCCAGTCGCAGTCGAAGCAAAAAAGTAATTGCTTTAAATTGATACTTACATCAGAAATGACAAATTATCGAAAACATACCAAAGCATTGTCTGTAAATGTACGTTTATGGCAAAAGAATAACAACAGTCGTTACTGAATAGAAGTATCATTGCTACTGGTTTGACTGTTGACGATGAGCATTGGTAGAATAGTTGCCAAAGGTATTAATACAACGACTGCAAATGTGACTGCAGATGATATTTTCGGATTAATGAATGAGAGAAGTGCTTGCATGACAGAAGCAATCAGTATGACGCATTCCATCGTCGAAAGTATAGTGGAGAACATTTTATTATGCGAATGAGGATCTGAAAACTGAAGGTTTCGAAAAGATATTCATCAGAAACATGTCGAATAAATAGAATACTGAAATAGTCGCTTATCTAACATGGTGATTCCACCACTAGCACGTATTTGCATTGGTGAAAACTTAATGGTTGAATTTCCATTAGAACTTCGCACTGAGTTCGAATTACCGTTTTAACGCAATTAACGCCGCACAGAAACAGGGGAACTACCGTTTTCTAAAACGGAAAGAGAGTTTTTGACTAACTCATGTACTTATTTGCATTACTTTCCTGGGAACCAAAAACACTTGATAAATATGGCTGAAATTAGTGGCTCTGAAATGTTGAAAAAAAGGAAACGAACGAGACGAGCATGCTCGGACTGATTACTATGAACGGTGGAGAGTTAAAGCCGTGACATATTTGAAAGGTGGGTAAAAACTGAACACTTACGAGGCCTGGGAGACTTTAATGGGCGGTGGCATTGTTTTGGTTCGTTAACGGATGAGAAGAGATTCACGTGATGTGCATATGCAGTGCACAAGATTAGCAAGTGAAATACGAATGATTGAGGTCACTTGACGAACATTTGATCAATGATCGACAGCAGTTGAACAACATGAATGAATGGGATTGAATAGACGATGGGTGAAGTGATGCATGGAAAAGATATTCGAAAATGAGGGGTGACGAAATTAGCAATCGCTTTCCTTATAGATCACTGGTTCTTATAGGATGGTAGAGTCCCCCCCTGTGGGTAACCGGAGCGTTCAAGGGTAGTTTAGGGGGTCGGCAAACTAATATTTCGTGCAGTTGTTGTGTTATGATGGAACGCCATTGCGATGGTGTTATTTCACTTGGAAATCTAAACGCGATCCGTTTATGGCAACACTCTTCTTTGTCCTATTTTCTAAATATGCTTAGCTCACCTGGGCCTAAACAAAAGTTCATTGCATGTTCCGTTTTCATGACCAAATGAATGAACCTGTTGATAAGTTTGAATCTTTTCATCGCTGATGAATGCTTTTTTCATTGCTTTTCGTTGTTAATTGCTGAGATTCGTATTTTTCTGCATTTGATGAATTAATTATCAAAAATACTAATTCCATTCCGAAATATTAGTTTCTTTCACACTACCGAGTAGCTTCCAGACCGCTTTCCGATTTGCTCCTGACGTTGCGTGCGAAAATAGTAAATTCCCATTGAGGGGAACGGGAGGGGGAGGGGAGCGGGGGCTAATGACGACATGCTAAACCATCGAAGGGGTAATGGAGCTTCCGATCGTCAGAACCATTGCTGTTGCTGTTAAATGAACAGCTGGTAATAACGGCAGCAATTTTATGCATCATTACAACGACAACGCGTAAGGTATCACACGTATATATTAGACCAAGTGCACATTTACGAAACACTGATTGCAATACGAAACATTGTCATGTAATACACTCATTCTATCTTAAACAAATGGATGGATGCTGTTTTAGACATCAAAGATCACCTTTTCCTCTTTATGCAAATCTTACTAATCGCTAGCTTTTACTAGTCATATGTATGTTCAACCCGACAATTAATTTTATAATACTTTCCATTCCATTTTGCTTAGTCTGATAAATTTTCATTGCACGACCCAATTATGTAGCTTCTTTCACTCAATTACTTTCTGATTTTGAGGGATATGATAATTCTCAGTCACTGCTCTTCTAGCTCACCAGATCATAAAAAAGAATTCACAAAAATTTTTACAACAGATAAATTCTTTGTGGTAGACAAGTTATTTTCAAAAACCTTTCAGCTTCTCCTTAGTTCCTTGGTATTACAACTTATTTGAAATACGCCTACGGGCTTTTTGCTTAGTAATGTCCATTTAAGGTGGAGCTACTACCGAAATATGGTATATCACGAACCTCGAGCGATTCAAATCCATTTTTTACGCAAAATTATTAGCAAATTATAGAAAAAAGTCGAGGAAGTCAGAAGTAAGCAAATCAAATATGATGTAAAACAACTGTCGTGATAAAATAAGGGAATGTGGGTGAGTTTTAAGCGGAGCAGATTGCGTGTTTGAAGGTCAAATTTTAAAAAAATGCATTCAATGAGGAAAGAAAAAGCAGTAAATGAATACGTGGATCAGTTGAATCTTCATTTGTTTGCATAATATCGTTCGCAACGCCAAGCATTACAGATCCACAACATTAACTTATTAAAGAACCAATTTTTTCCGGATTTTTCGTTTTATTTTTGTCCAAATGCATCATAAGAATGGTGAAAATATACTCATTTAATAATCGAACATATATTCATTGCAAAATATCCGATTAAAAATTGATCCCCAAATGAAAATCACAGCGCTTACCGACTTTGTTTTATGTCATTCTCGAAATGTTCAACGGGTTGTCTTGCATCGCATTATGTCATTGTTTTCTTATGTTCTTCTTACAAATCGCACATTTTCGTTGTTTGTCCACTATCCTACGTTGGACTGAATGACTGACTGCTGAGCTCGTGATGTGAACCCCAAAACGACTGGTGGAAGAGCCTATAGAAGATTACCAATTAATAATAACAGGTAAACACTAAAATTACGACAAACCGACTAATATAATCATTCGAAATTTGAAGGTGATCATTCTTGCGTGCAGCATACGTACACTGTAATCTACCTGATGGAATTTGCAATTATTCCATCACCAAACAGCATTTTAAGTCATTCCACTAAACTTTTCCAAACCAGACCGTTTTTTTTTTGAGCAACATCACAACTTGGATAAAGTTTGGAATAATTAGTTTGACTATTCGTTCTTCCATTTACTACTAGACTCCAAACTGAGTATTCTCTTTTTTCGGAGAGGAAGCCTATTTCTCGGTATATACCACATTCATTATAACCGAAGCCATATCTCCTATAATATAACGAGACTATCAAACGCTACTACACGATTTATTTCAACAAGTCTCAGAACATCCATCGGTTTTTCATCATCAATAAAGTTGTCATCGGTTCGAAAATTCATTAAGTTGTTCCGAAGGAAGTTCCGCAATATTTGTAGGCTCATTATCATTACTTCCGAAATCTCCTCCGTTCACGATATCTTCAATGCAATCTTTTAACACTACATTGAGTGAGTCATAAAGCAAGCACGAAATTAACAATAATTGGTAATTCAACTCGAAAAAAGCTCATAGAGAATACTTTAACAGTAAACACGAACATCAGCGTTGTCCAACAAATGGCGTGGACGATCTCCGTTCACGAGTGTACACTGAATAGCCAAGAAAATGTCGGGAAGTCGGAATGGGGAACGAAATATTTTGAACAGCGATACTCAAAATCAGACTGCTGTTTATGCAGCAGTCTGATTTTGGATAGAATCGTGTCCTGCGAATTAGATAAACACGAGAACTTGATGATTTATCGTTGCAGTTAATGTTTTTTTTCTGTTTTAAAAAAGTCTATCGATTCCTTGATGAAACTTGGTGACTGTATCGGAAAAACTAGGTCGTATGCTAAAGCGAGAATAGATATGGTTTTGTTTTGCATAATTTCGTAGAAAGCACTCTGTGGAGTAGTGTTGTGCGGGGAGTCCCCGAATCCGGGATCTCCGTCCCCGACTTTTTTTGGAGCCACAGCCATTTTCGGGGACTGATCCCGTCCCCGAAATGTCCCCGACTTCTCCAGAATTGTCGGCGGTCCCCGAAATTTCGGGGAGACTCCTCGAAATTGTTCGGAAAAAAATTTAAATTTCGAAGTTGAACGCGAACGATTCAAAGTTGAATATTAAATCATTTTGCTTTTAAGGCTCCAGTACCATCCTGTCTCAGCTCATAGCATTACATTGTCAAAGAATGTCAAAGAATTGAGTGGCGCCGCAACGAATTTTTCTTTGTTTTCATCTGTTTTCACCCAAGTTTTTTTCCGTTTTCTCCTTTACTTTTGAACGCGTTGGCTGTTATCGAAATGGGCGTCGTAACGCATGCCTGTTAATTATACGAACGCATTGGTGAACCATGGATCCGTGTGTTAATTTCTTCCCAAGATTAAGAATGTTTCGAGATCTGCCTAGTGACATGTAATAGGTCCGCATAGGTGAGTGTAGTAGAAAACTGCAGGAATACAGTGTGCACTCTCTTTTGTTTTTGTTAAAGAAAGTTTGCTATTATACTCTATTTTTTCATGTGGTTGAATAAAATTCTATATGTAGAATTGCATTGTACCTTTGCAGTTATCGCTTTCCTAGCTTAAAGATTACTTATTTCAATGCTTTTCCATTTAAAAAAAATCATGTTTTCAAGGTCCTGTTGACTCTAGTTCCAAAGTTACATTTTCTGGGAATTTCGGGGAGCCGGGGATGGGGATGAGATTGAGTATTCTCCTCGAAACTCCCCGTCCACGAGTCCCCGACGTTTTTCGAGCCGCGACCATTTTCGAGAATCAGGTGCATATCTATTGTCCCTGTCCCTGAAATGTCCCCGATTCTCCCCGACCCCGACTTTTTTCCGTCTCCGAACAACACTATTATGGAGTCAGGTGCATATCTATTTTCCTCAACTAATCAATAGATGGCGCTAACAGACGGGTTAAAGAAGAACGATCGCCAAATTGGGAACGCGTTTTCAGTTAGTTAAGGCAACCCAACGGCAAATAAGCCATCAATTGCTTAGCGAAACTATCACTCCCTGAAACGGCATTCTCAATTGACAAATGACTAACACTTTCATTTCATAGGTGTGCTGTTTAAGGACGCAAGATCCAAGAGAGCTGCCACGCCTTGTAACTGTGATTTATAGCGATTTAGACCACCCAAGTTTTCAAATCTCGCCATGTATAATATCAGCACGATATTCCTCTTAAGTTATCAACTAATTGGTTTTTCGGGAACGCAACTTCCTAAATTCTGCCAATAATTTTTTGCCAAATTTCTTGTTTTGTTTGGTTTCCTGAGAGAGTTGAGTTGCTTGGGACTTTATTTAAAAATAGCACTTAGTCACTGTTTATTTTATTAAAAAATAGCATCCAGTTTATTTGAATACGATGAAAGACTAGTGAATGAGACCAAGCTGGCAGCCAAATGAAACGACAAAGAGCAACGATGAAATTCGAAAAAATTTGTATTTGCTGCATGATGACGCTTTACGAAGTAAAGGTGGTATTTTTAACTCAAATTTTAGCAGCTGATCGAACAATCGATTTGTTTGGACCTACGGTATGATAGTGGGAGTTTGTATACTACTGAGAATTATTATTATGATTAATGACATTGGTACAGCGGTGCGCAGGCTCGATTTGCACTTGTCTGGAATGTTCTCTTCCTAAAATAGAAAACATGCTCTATAAAACTTTTATAAGAACTGCCAAGCTGCTGAGAAATTCTGGCAATAAACGTAGCCTGCCAATGACATATGTAGTGCTCGTTTTAAAATTTGGTACGATAACAGAAAACAAAACGCCAACTCTATGAGCAACGTATTCAACTGTTTATGTACTTTCCTTTCTTTCTCAACGTTGTCTCAACAACATATGTATTTTTCCCAAGCTAGAAGTCATTCTCTGATATTCTTCTGAAAATGGAACACAAACAACGTTTGAGAATTCTGAAGATTTATTTTGAAAAGAATCATCTCAATAGCTATAATAACAATATGCAGTTACGATAATAATAGTGACATAATATTCATTTGATAATAACAGATAAAATTTAAAAAATCCCGTCATAAAATAAAAAATGAGAGGAGCAGATCAATACAAATGCATCATCAAACGGAAATGACAACTTCTCATATGTACGACGAGCATGTGTGGACCCTAATACTCAGTTCTATTCCTTTCATGTAAACAGAACTCCTCAAGTAAGCAGAATCACTCGGCAAAACATACGATATTCTGATTCTACAGGTTTCAAGGGATCGATTGGTGTAGAGAATTTGATATGTTCCTGGGCAAACTTGAGAATACCGGTAGCTTGAAGTTGGTAACCGCTACAGGCTTGAGATAACTTTAAAAAATAGCTATATGCCCTCAGGTAAGCAGAATTACTCACAAGGGAAGGTCACGAACTGAACCCAGCGTTTCAGGATGAGATATATATCAAATTGTAGAACTCCTCGAGCTGATTACGAATATGTAAAAAATTTTTGCGAAATACTAAGGGGACGCGAGATATGGCGGGGAAAAGATTTTCGGTGTAGTGAAGTGATGTTCTGACTTTGTTTCTGTTAGCAGCGGCTTGGCGAAGTGGGTAGTGCGCTAGCATAAAGCCTGAATGCCTGGTGGTTCTGTTCCGCGTGACGGCGAAACTTTTTTTCTTATATATTTCGAACATATTCAAGCAACCATGATGTTTTGCTTCACCCCCCCCCACAACTTCTGTCTTTCTTTGTGGTGACATTTTACATATTTGAAAAATTTGACAGCTCTTTTGATTGTTTGTATCTGATCATAATAAGTATGTCTATTCACAACAGAATGATCAATGTACAGATAAAATTTGCATAAGAACATTTCACAAATGACAATTCATCACAGTTGTGGATATCACAGTCGCATGTGGCTACATTCAAGAACACCCTTAAGAATTCCAAACGCCTATTGAAGTGTGCTTCCCGTAGCACATAGTCCAAGTATGTGATATTAACAACCGTGATCATTTATCTTCTAATGTTCTTATTCTATTGTAAAATGTTCTTATTCTAAATTTTATCTATGCTTCAATCACTTTGTTGTAGAGAGACATGCACATTACGATGATATGTAACAAAAAACAAAAAATCACAAAATTAAAAAAAACAGAAATCACAAAATTTAAAAAAAAACAAAAAATAAAAGAAGAATATCCCCACAACTTGAAACAGCTGTGGGGGTGAAGCAAAACATCATGGTTGTTTGAATATGTTCGAAATATATAAGAAAAAAAGTTTCGCCGTCACGCGGAACAGAACCACCAGGCATTCAGGCTTGACGCTAGCGCACTACCCACTTCGCCAAGCCGCTGCTAACAGAAACAAAGTCAGAACATCACTTCACTACACCGAAAATCTTTTCCCCGCCATATCTCGCGTCCCCTTAGTGTTTCGCAAAAATTTTTTACATATTCGTAATCAGCTCGAGGAGTTCTACAATTTGATGTATATCTCATCCTGAAACGCTGGGTTCAGTTCGTGACCTTCCCTTGTCAGCAATATGCATGTTATTTTTGAATCTAGAGATTCTGCGGAATGCAACGGAAGAAATTCACATGTTACTGGGTAAAGCTGAGAGTTTCTGATGTCAGCCAAGTACTTGGAATTTCGGTGGTTTGTAGATATTTTGTGAATCTTTCTGCAAGCGCTTTATGGAGGTTATCTCCACCCATTTTCAAATACTCTGCTTTTATTTTATCCTTTTCTGGTCACTGTTGTACGTACGAGACGATGGTCGGAGCCAATGTGGATGACGTTTTCTCCGATGGCTGTGACGTCTGAAATGATGCATTTTGAACTTGACAGTACATAATCTATCTGATTTTTTGTGGCGCCGTTCGGGCTTTTCCATGTCCATTGTCTTTATGCAGGTTTTTGGAACATGATATTCATTACGTAAAGATGATTACTGATTGCGAATGTTATTAGTCGTTGTCCACGATCATTTCTGGTTCCTATACCGTACTTGCCTTCGTTATCAAGGATTCTGCATCCCACTTTGGCGTTCAAGTCTCCTTGTACAATCGTGTACATTAATCTTCTGTTTCCTTTGTTCATAGCCCTATCTACTTCTTCGAAAAATTCTTCTAGATCTTCTTCACCGTCTTCTGTAGGTTGTGCATTGTTTGCAGCGGGGTCATATACTTGTACGATTTTTAGGGTTCTATTTTTGCCGATAAGTAAGACTAACACTGCTGTTCTTGGAATAAGAATGTCACAGCTTTCGATGAGATTTGTTACTTGCTTTTTCACGATGAACGCAACTCTACTTACCCTCGACTCGTTACCATTTGCTCCGCTCAGAAACACCTGGTCTCCTGTGTGTCATTCATCTACGAGCTGTTCGCTGCTTCTTGTTTCGGATATTCCAATAACGTCGGCTTGTATTTTTGCTATTTCTTTAATGTACGCTTCGATTTGATAATCAGACGACATCGTTCCGGTATTGTGTGTAGCCACAAACAGACGTTTTATCCTTCCATTAGACTGTAGTCGTTGTCCAGCCGGTCCGTTTTCCAAGTTCTGTGAATCCTGCACATTTCTTTCATTTCTCGGTTTTTTGGCAAATATTTGCGGTAGTTGTGTTTGGGTTGCCAGCCCTCGTACCCTTATAACCGCGGTTTCACCGTTCCGCTTTAGCCGGGTTGGGCCTAGGACTCAGATACATAATCGTCATCCTGGCACCTACAGAAAGCCTGTTCAACGTGGTTGGACCTGCTAAAGCATGAAGCTCCGCTGGCATAGCCTTTCTGACCCGTTGACACCCTTGCACTACGATGAAGTAGCGGAATCGGACTTGCCGGGGAAGCTTATGGGTAGAAAATAAAATTTATTCTTGGTCTTTTCTATGTGCTTTATTTATTTATTTATTCAGTGAAGATGAACATTGTCAACTGTATGTTTCTTTCGTGCTATTGCTATTGTTATCCAACGTGAAGCATTCTTGTCTCTGCATTGTCACATACCGATAGGTTTAGCGGATGTACATTTCTTCATTCCCGTCCCTAAGGACTCTTACGTGAATTTTATTGGACTTTAAGGTAGACGCTAAGTGGGCGTATTCGCTTAATTATTTGGAACTAACTTACGAAAACAATCTTAATTTGAGTCCATGCATTTTGGTTAACATTAGGCCTGGTCGGACTTTGAGTATGGAATTCAGGAAAGTGAATTATGCGATCCCGGGAAAGGCGCCAATTTGTACAGGGATAGGGAATGCGCATAAGTTGGCCTGAGTAGTGCCTTCAGGTATTTGCTTAGGTAAGAGGGTTCCCGGACTCACCGTGCGCACTTTCCCTTAACAGGAGGGGGAGTGGAATCGGGTTGACCATTGACTACACTCATGAAATCACATCGATTAATTTCAACGTTGTTAAATGTATTATAAGGAGAAATCTCTCAGGTGTTTGTGGTTACTCGCCGAAGCTTATCTATTAGCTAGTTTCATGATAGCATTCATACGGTTCTTTGATGATATCCTTATTTCCCTTGCCAGTGTAGTTATTGTCCATCATAAATGCTAACAAGGTACGTGATAACTTCAAGAAATCCATTCAGATCGGATTATAAACATTTTGGGTTTTAGTTTGTTAAAAGGGGGATATTCAATTTGCATCGCCCATTTTTTTTTATAAACTGACCACTTCCGAGAGTTTATATCCCGGGCTAGGGTTGAACTGTATAACTGCAGTTTGATCTGTGCATAGAGGTTAGAATTTTCTCTTGGTTGCTAGCACAATGTCTTCCGAGACTTGAAATGAGCTGATGTGTATGTTCTCAACAAAAATGTTTTTGAGATAGCGTTTTCAGGGTTTTCATGAAATCTTCTCAAAGGTTATCATTCGAGCACCCAGATGATAACCTGAGGAATTGAGAGCCAGATAACATTCTTCCGATTGCTCTCATACGTTATGTAAACGGAGGTAAGAGCTGAATCAACCTTCACTTAACAGTAGCTTGACTTGACCTCAAGCTAATTTTGATTTGAACCAAAATGATTTCAGCCGGCTTGGTTTCATTTCGTTTTCAAGATTTCTTCGAGAATGTGCCCTTGTTATCCTGTTTTGGATTGTCCGATCGGATAAAGGCATTGAAATCTCGTGTTTGCGTGAATATTTGTTTGATTATCCTATTGCTGTTGTTATTGTTTACGTGATTATTTCATGTTGTTGTTTATATGTCTGTTTCGTGCCACAAAATTATGTAAAATTATGTATGAAGCATAATAATATCAACGATAGTAATACCAGCAATAGTAAAATATCAATCGCAACACAATTCAATAATATCAATCTCGGCTACAATGTGGTATATATCATGATTATAAATTTTCCCTGTCGGGCGGTGACCAATTCGAATTATTTGTTGACTTTTTGCACTTAACGCGAAATCGAAAATCTCGAAAATACCTTAATTCCTGGCTAATATATCAGTCATATTTTATTCTCCTTGATCTAAGTTAGAAAGTGGTATATGAATTGCCCGGATTCACTGCCGTTAAATGGGTAAGAAATTCACATTGCTGAACATATATCAGATGAAAATCCCACTTGCGTAACGTTACGAACTGTTATTCCGTTCGTACTTGGCGAAGTGAATGTATACCGAACGGGCGAGTACGAAGAAACAAATTGATTAGATCGAACTGGAGTTGAATACGTGGTTTAAAGCAAGCAATTTTTTGTTTTTTATTCTCATTCTCGTCTATCAGTGTGGGTTATGCATTATGTCGTCAACCAGTGGTTTATTTTCGCATTTATTGGTTACTCAGATCAAAATCTTCATCGTTCAAAGTTGCTTTTCATTTTCCTTTGTGACTTTGTCTAATTCTCGAACTTAACTTCTTCAGTTATTTAATTAATCAGCATACTCTATTCCTAATTTTTTACTGGTCGTCTTGTATGCTTTTGTCGCATATTTTTTGGAAACGTTCGTTTTCTTATTCTGGAAAACAACCAGAATGAAATTTGCCAATATTTTCAGGTTTACCTGGCTGCCGAACCCACCGATACGATTTTCTGTCACTTTTTTCTCGCACAAAAAGTGGTGGTGAGAGTTAATTGCAACGGAGCCGATCACACCGGTAAATTTACAAATTCTGTACAATTTGTCTTTTAGTCGATTTTATTATAGTTGAGAAAGGAATGACTTAGGAAGCCTTATCGGTTTACTGAAGTTCAGCCACGTGCTGATTTATCTAGAAAAATTATCACAGATTTTAGTTTACAGGTACTGGTAACAAATAAGTATTGTGTGGAAGTGGAAGAATTTTTGAAGAATGACAAAAGTATCTGAAGATGAAATGAGCGAGAAATGGGATCGTTGTTTCGCGGATTCGCTTTTGAAAATAACCGGTGGTCTTGCGATTGGTATTGTTGCTTCGTTGGCTTTATTTAAAGGACGTTCATTTCCAATGTGGTTTGGATCTGGTGTTGGCTTAGGTATGGGGTGGAGCAATTGTCGTCATGACTTACAGACGCCTTATCTTTTGTATGGTAAAAAAGTGCGATCCGAACAAGTGGACGCCTCAAAAGCTGATGAAAAATCCGATTATATGGTTGTTATGGAACCGGGACATCATACTTAAATTATGATTTATTACTGAGTTGTTATTGTTGTTCGATTGTCAACAAGGAACTAATTCTATAGATTCGATTAATTCTTCTTTTGTAACTATTCGTTTATTCAAGCAATCGATTTTGATTATGTACTTATAGTTTTTTGAATTGTTCACCTAGTTCCGGTGTTATCATATCAATCAAATAAAGAAGTCAATGTAAAATTGGTGTTTTGTTTCTTTCATGCCAATTTACTTATTACGAGCCTTTCGTTGTGAACATATTTTCAATTTTTATTCATTTGTTGCCTTTAATTTTTTTGATTTTGAGGATGTACTCCAATGTTTCACTTTTGATAGTATTCAAGAATAAATAAAAGCATCTGAATCGATTTTGAAATTCAGTTATCAAGCAAGCAAGCGCGTTCTGGCTAGCACTTCCTATAGCCAACAGCAGTGGATCGCACCCAAATGGATTCGAAAACGGTCGACTGCAGTGATCTAATGGCTTTCCAGGTATATTTCTTCAGTAATATATTTTCCATTTAACAAGAACAACATGATTTTTTTAAAAAATTCATTGATGAATATTTATATTTTTTGTGTAGCACTCAGTCGACTGAGTCGACATTCGTCACCACCGTGAAAAATTTTTAGCATACGACTTTGTTTCGATCTGTTAAGAAGTAATGAAATTACACTTTAGGATGCGCTGAATAAAATGCGTTTGATTGATGATAAAATATTATTCGAACTGAACTGCGCATTGCCAAGTAGTTCATTTTCGGCAAATGTTAATAAAGGTGAAAAGTGTAAAGAAATACATTTACAGGTACTGATTACTCGCGTTTTTTTTTGTTTGTTTAAAGTTTCACTTTTCGTTATTTCAGTTTTCGCTGTTGATGCATAATTGTGAGTGTCGCACACATTATTAATGAATTAGTCACACTACAATGTCCCATCGGTCTATTAATTCTTTTGCTGAGGAATTTAGTTGGTTGGTGTGAGGGCAAAACGAATGGAACTGATCCGGCGATGTGTGAACGAAAACCAAGAAAATATAACAAATTTAAGAAAGAATGATGCTTCACCGGGTGAAGTACGCTTAGCACAAAATACGGTACTATTTCCTCATTCGAGAATTAATTGGATCGTTGAGCAGAATGAAGTTAATGAAATTGCAATTTAGTAAAGAAATTAAAAATATCGTTCTATCCGTGCAAATGAATAACGAAAAAGTTTGCAGTTACGGCTGATAAAGTCTGAGATGGATGTAGAAGGTATTGTGAATGAAAGGACTGAAAAGGCAATTCATGATCGCTGTAGAACCTTTCTCTAATTCACAATGTTTTATGGACATTCTTCAAGTCTTCAACAGATGTTTTTAAAATTTTTTGTATCAGTCAAAATGGAACTTTTTCGAAATGTTTATTTAGACCAATTTATCACATCTTTGATTTGTTTTGTTTTGTTTATTACTAGTGTTCAATTAATAACTTGTTAAAGTTTTATGAAATATTTAATTGTGTCTTGTTGATTTTGTTGATTTTCTTTGCAGTTATAGAATATGCTAATAAATTTTCGATGTTTTATCCATTCCTTTACGTCATTCGTCTGTTAATGAACTTTCGGTATCGTGAATTATTGAGTGCTTTTATATTTTTCACCTGATCCATTTATTTATGAGGTTGAATTTTCGGGTTAAACTTGAAGTGCATTCAGTGCAGCTTCATCGGCATAGGTGTAACCTAAAATATATTCCAAGTGAATAAGGCTGAAACTGAAGCGAGTACTTTAAGTTCAGATGCATTTCAATTTTTACGAGAAATTTAACAACTCTTTCTTAATGTGCACATGGAGTGCTGTTTTACTGACTACGTATTCAGATGGAATGGAATCAAGGGTGTTTCCCATGTTGTTGACAGAATTTTGGTGATTGGAGAACGCAAGCGAAAGCTTGCATACGGGCGGTCGCGTAGAAAACGACGTCTAGCTATTGGGGTAGCGATTCGCCGGTTACCAAATCAACAACGATTTTGCTCGCAGCATGCAACACCTGAAATTTGAATCAACACACAACTATCCACCTCTTAGCAACGCAAATGTTGTTAAAGGAACGAAGTGATCGATAAGTGTCATTTACACCTCAACTAGGAGAGTGGTTATAAAAGGTGTTTGAAAAGTGCTGTTGAGGTGTGAGTCCGCTTTATCTAATCAGTTTTGATTGCATTGTGGTTTGTGTTAATTGATCTTTTATCTGTATCAGTTCTACTAAAAACATACAATTCTCAGCACATCTATAAGTATTCTCAACCACGAATGAAATTGTGAACTAGCGCTGAGGTACGTAGGACAAATTTCGCATGAGGACAAGCCTCGGCCTGAGCCTCAGCTATAATACCTGGGCTTTAACTTCACACTCGTGATGAGGCTACGCCTACAGTGTGTTGGCAACTGCTTGAGTTCATGGCCATGCCCACTGCGCATCACCATTATAGTGCTGTTGCGCGTGCGCATGCTCGCCGTTGCCCCTGAAGACTACACTTGTAACCCTCTCTTCGGCGTTGCTCCGCCCTTTCGCAAGCTTTATCGTGAATTGTCACGTGATTTAATGCTAATGTTAATTAGTTGGGCATACTATGGAACTCGTACATGTTTACAAGCCTGCGTGGATATGATTCAGCCTTTCTCAAGTCTAAACCCAAAGCTAAACTGTGAGTGTGTGTTTGAAACCAAATCTACTTCGAGAGATTTCAACTAAAATTCCATCTTTGCATGCTTGTATATCCGCACGAGTTTTACAGATTGCGAATAACTTTTTGTTTACCTATTGGTGGTACACATGCACATTTTTGTAGATATTATGGCATATTTTGGATTGTAGCATTCAGCAACCAGTTATTTGTGGATTGTTTTGTTGCGTTGATGGGTGCCACATTTTTAAATGTTTTTTTTGGTAAAAGTTTAGGATTATTCAGCATTTTGAAGTCTTTTCTTAGTGATTCTTACTGCAAAAAATGTATTTAATTTGATAGTGAATATTGCAGCATCGAAGTAGGAGTACAGGTAAGTGCATTGTGTGAACGTCGGGGGCCAGTGCAGAAAACCCCCTATAGAGGGAATTTATATAGATTAGGTGGCACTTATGCTGTTTAGTCCCTCCACCCATACGCAGACAAGCGTGCATTACCATTTGCGCTTTCAACAACACCGCCGCACGTTGTCATGCGCGCTTGAGGCCACGCCTATTCTGTTACGCTGGCTTTGGCCATGCCCTAGCATTCAGTGGGCGTGGCTACGCGCACGTGCGCGTAATCTTGCGTACGGGTGGAGGGACTAAACAGCATAAGTATCCATTAGGTTGAATGTCCGCAGTGGAGAAGTGGGGATTTTGAGTAAGGTTAGGCTGGCTAATTGATTTCTAACCCTGTCAATGCAGAGGCGGGTTTCTTCGACGCCCGCGCTCGGATATTGATGGAGATTTGTTATTGAGAGGTATGTGGTCATTTTGATATCGACCAGAATATTTTAAATTTCAAGTTTTGATGGATAAGCCACTCACCAACGATGCGGGGATTATCTGTTCTAGCGTTCCGCATCTGTAGCGGTTTCCATTACTTCTTAGCGGAAGAACTCATTTCCCCAGGTGCCAAAAAATGCCTTAAAGGGGTTTTTTTTGCGATGGCTCGGTTTTTCTACAATGCACTCTGTTGTATTGTTACCTTGCTCTGCCGCCTTTACATCACTTTGCATTTAGTGGCGACCTGTCGTTATGAGTGTAATGGCGTTTTCTAATTGATCGTGCAATCTATATTTGGTTTCGTTCATATTAATGATTTCTGTTTTTCAGATTTTGAAGATATATCCAAAATGAAGTATTTAGAAAATGCAAATTTGGACCGAATTTGTTCGGTTCTATCCAGTAATGCGATCGATTGTCAACTCGATATGAGGTCACTCAATGTCTTTTTATTTTCAATTTTATGAAAAGTATGTGTCGATCGTATCGTGACACTGATTTATTTCGGATGTGAAGATCGTCTCGACAAAGAAATTGTGCATGTTTCTATGTTTTCGAAGAATGATTCATAAGTTGGGATCAAAACTGCATTTTTACATACTTCATCAAAATTCAGTTTTAAAAATTATCGTGTTCTGTCACATTTTACCCGGAAAGGACCAAATGAAATCAGTGCAATTGGATAGAGTTTGAAGTCTTTGATGATGGACGGTTTATATTAATCCATTATTCGTTATTCGATGGAATCGGTCATGAAATCAGTCCCTTCACAGCAAAAGGAGGGGCATTCCATTTGTATAATGAAATTAAATTAAGGTTGGAAGCATATTCATGTAAAATGGTATCATCTGAGAAGAAGCAGTGGAAAAAGAATCAATTAACAAAGGGAAGTGCACCACAACCATTATCACCACCAGATCAAACGGCATGGCCGTCATTATCTATATCCGTACCAAAGCCTTTTGTGAGTAATCATGGGTCATCCCGTTACAGACACCTCTCTGAGCCAAGTTGTTCTGGCTCAGACAATGATAACGATGAGGTAGATGATTTATTTATTTATCATTTCTTGTCAATGCAACTTGTTATTGTCGGTATTTGCAAGTATCTTCATCGCCGTTATAACACACTGTAATTAAGAGTGCCTTGAAATATTTGGATGCGGTTAGTACGCGGACATTATTCGATCTGATCGGTGTTTTGAATACGTCATTCCCGGATTATGATTTTTCACATATCAAAAGTGAATCGTTTTCACTTATTCCGAATATTGAGGTAGTGTGATTGATTGATCGGTTGATTTTATCGTTTTACCTACGTTTGATAATTCTGATTCCGAAACAACATATTATCAATCAATTTTGATGTTTTGAAAGTTTTGTTTGGAAAAATTATCTGCATCTGTTTTAACATGGGTTTTTAAATATTTTGGTTTGTTATGAATAAATAAATTATCTTAATGCTGTATTCAGATATTCTGATGTTTTTGATGAGTTCAGATAGTTTGTCCATTTGAAATAATGTTTTTGAAATGCAATGCAAACTGTTACAATTATTCTTCTCCTTCAAGTACTGTTGACATATTCATCATTTGGTTTGGATCATTTTTTCAACTTTTCAATAAAATTTCATCGATGATTGCAGTCATTAGTTGGATTGGTCGATTTGAAACTTTCGGCGACTGTTTCGAATTACTATGACATAAAGGAGGCACTTTGGCGAGAAATTGACGAAGTTATAAAAATCAATGAGTGCAGACTTTACAGGTATTTATTTTGAAGTGAGGAAATTTAGTTAGTTGAGCATGATATATATATATATATATATATATATATATATATATATATATATATATATATATATATATGGTCAAGATAGCAATTAGTATGTGAAAAGGAGTACGTTTTGCAGTTATCGAGCTGAATACAGTGGCGATCCGTTCAGTGAGGATGGTGTGATATGGTCATTTAGCTATTTCTTCTCAAACAAATCACTCAAACGCGTTCTATTCATGTCATGTCGTGCACTTCGCACCGATCCATCACTCAATTTATCTGCTGAGCAACTATGGGGATTTGAAGCATGATCAAAAATTGCTGACCGTCAATTATCGGTTACTATTGTTCATCTGCTACTCCAATAAAATCAAGCAGTATGCAACTGTTATTAATTCACTCTAATATTTCTACATTCCTAACGGTACCGTAAATTTTATTTTTAAATTCTTCGATTCCTCCTCTTCAATGCATGTGATGTTACAGTTATTTCTCTGCTCCATCCATGTGTGGTTACGAAAATATAACCAAGCACTTGTGATTGTTTCTGCACATTTTCGAGATAGTACCATTCAAATTACAATATATATACTGTCATATTAACGTTAGTTTTAATGCGTCTACATCTATCTCGTATTCGGCAGATCAAACCGAACAGCCATTTATCTGCTTCATTACACTTTTTTTCTTTTCTGTCATCAGTCTCCCAGTCCTATTATCGTCTGATCTTCAGTCTATCTTGCGAAATTAAAGTTAAAGCGACAGGTCGTGTTAACTTAATGATTTTATCTAATACCTCTGCATTATTTAACCGCTTCAGAAAAATCAGCATTTCACATTCTCATTTGATTTGAAGAGTTTCTTCATTTTACATCAGTAACGTTTTGGCTTGTTGTTTTTTCTGATCTTTAATTTGAGAGAGTATATACCACTAGTGTTTTTTTGAAAAAAATTAATACTGTATAAGTGGTGATCATATTCCTGTTTGATTGTCATCAGTTTATTTTTGAGACGTGGAGTTGTTGCTTTATTCGATGATGTATTCATGGATCATGAAATAATGGAAAGTTCATCTTCTGTCCCTCCGCGAGGGGTTTTGTTTAAATATTAGTTATACCGTTTATACGTTTCTGTTAGGATTGAAACGAGTTTTTGAAAATGTATACGAAATCCGTTTGTCGAACATTCAGTTAATCATGAAGAATATTTATTCGTTTTGAATCTAATCAAAAATGATTTGGCTCATTTCAGTTATTTTGATTATTGACTTACCATTCACCGAAAGTCGATTTTTTAATTCGTTCTGAATATTAGCATTTTCAATTTACGTTGAAAATGATTTTTGTACTTTCATCGTTTGACAATTTGTGAGTTTTGGTTTTTAACAATTTGATATCAACATCTATAGATTCCTCATTTCTCATTATGATTCCATTAGCGTTTTTACACATGTTCCTCATCAACATCCTTTGTTGAATAATATCCAATTTCATTGATATATTCATAGTTTTAGTTCATTTTTGTTTGTCAAATTTCAACAAGAAACCTTTTCGACCGTTTGCTGTTTGATACCATTTCTTGAGACTCTTCGTAAAAACCAGTTCAACTTTACTTGAAGTTGACAGAGAAATTTTACTTGATGGAACAAAATAGATTATCTCCGTCTTGTTTTTCGAGTCTGAAAACTTGCAGTCAGCTAATTTATTTGTTCGTTTTTGGCAGAGGGTAGTATTGCTTCTTGTTTTTACAGTGCGAAATTGTTCATCTGGAATATGTCTATGATGGAATCAATATCTTTTGTTATGATCAATAATCTTTGTTTGATTATGAATATCACGTTCTTCTGTTCGAATCATAATGTTTTAACTATGATATCAATTGATTACTGATGATATCATGCCTGTAAAGTTGATCTTGTTCTTGTACAACACAAGTGATCGAATAATTAGTTACACGAATATATCAGTAATGATAATCAAATATACGTTATTGTTTTGATTATTGTTTTCATCTACGTGATTATGTCTTGTCATTGAATTATGACAAAATGTTTAAGGATACGGATATGATACATATTGGAAATGAAATCGTGTTCTTGTTGTAGGCAATGTAGAAATACGAGAATTCCCTTCTTTTTTGAGGAAGAATATTTTGTGTTTCGTGATTCGAATATTTGCTTTGTTACTGGATCTTTTTTTTTAAATTTTGCATTCCACAACACAGAATAACTCTCTTTGTGCCAGTCCGTTGTATTAGGTGAGGTGTAATGAAACAATTCCTGTATGCCACGAGTAAGCCTAAGCCTAGATCGGGGCGAACTCAGACCCGGAGTCGCTGTGACAATCTTAATCACAATGATTTAGTTTCTATGAACACTTTCACATCACCCTATTGTAACGACTTGATGATACACGTACAATCCGTTCCAAGTTAAAAGAATTTAATTCGAAATATAAAAATTCGCCTGCCGTAAGCTGAACATTAATCGCGTAAGTAAACAGTCTTCTGCTTTGACTCATATGAACGTATTGGCGTCAATGCTTGTCTATGATTAGCATTGCATATTGTAAAGTGTGTCGATTATGTGTTGTCATTTGTATCTTTTAATTATATATTTTTTTCGGTAGTGGATGAGCTGGTTTCATCCGATATCACTTTGTTTTGATGTAATAAATCTTTAATCGGTTCTTTTTGAAAATTATTTCATTTATTGGTGGTCGTTCAAACCAGAAAAAGTTTACATTTTCGTATTCATGATTTATAAACTGGTTTCGATTTAGTTTGTCTACATGTAATTTCAGTTACGCATTCGTACCTTATTGTTCGAGTTTGAAGGAGAAAATACAAAATCATTTTATTATATTGTTTGCATGTTTTGTCACTTAAAGGTTGCATTTTCAGAAATACAGATATTTCCGAGCAGAAATAGTCACACTAGTAGTAATATAAGAGATGCAACCATCGAGAATGGTCGAAGACAAGCAGCAAATTGCACCAATAAAATACGAATATTTAGACCATACGGCTGATATTCAGTTGCACGGTTGGGGTGATAAATTAGAAGAAGCAATTGAGCAAACCGTGACAGCGATGTACGCTTATATGACTGATATATGTACGGTAAATTGTGAATATTCATTTGATATGGAAGCTGAAGGGATTGATTTAATATCGTTGATGGCACGTATTCTCGATGAAGCGTTATTTGCGTTTTCAACCGAACCATTTTTTATTGGTCGAATCGTTGAGGTTCTGCAATTGGATCGGCAAAACTTCAAATGTAAAATACGCTGTTGGGGTGAATCATTCGATTTAGCCAAGCATCCACAGGGCACTGAAGTCAAGGCAATCACCTACTCGAATATGCAAATCAATGAAACGCCAGAAAAGACGGATATATTCGTAATTATTGACATTTGATCTGGACCATTCTCTAGCCTAATGTTTTGTCGCATATTTTTACAATCGTTCTTTACCTCCTTTTCGTTTGGATTGTTTTTGAATGATTACTTTTGATGATGTTTAATTGCAACTTCGAAGATCGAAAGTCGAAGTTCATTTTTTAAAATGTTCTACACTGGAATCAGCAGTTTATTTTTTCTGTAGCATACCAAGCAGTTTCAAACTTTTCGTTCACCTCTTCTGAGTTTAGTTTCGTTCATTCAGCTAGCTTTCCAGTTCATTTGTTGTGCTCTTCAAATCGCTTCTAATGATTCAGTTTCGTTATCACCATTTCAACAAAATTCTCAGATCTTCGATTTTAATCTCTGTATAATATTTGACAAATCATCTTTTCAATGCATCTGCATTTATTGGAAATTATGAGCTGAATGCATATAAGTGGTTTCGTTGCTATGAGTTATGTATTTGTGGCATGACAGAGGTGAATGTGATTTATGATGTTACCGTTGTTGATATTATTATTGTTGTTTCGTTACTTTATACCTATTATCCATTTCTTTTCATAATTTTCTGGAGTCTTGATTAGAGTTAATGGATTGGAATTCCAGAATTTTCTCAGTTTGAGTACCTGTGAAAAGGCAAACCAGCCAACTGAGCGATCGATTGTTTACCAAATGAACGAAAATCGTGTATTCATAACTTCAAATGAAATATGAAATTAAGTATGTTTTCTTGAAAAATGAGACGTTGAGCTCAAGCGTTAATTTACGTCTATGTATATGTTAATCACATCCATCTAATTCAATTGAAATGATTATTTGAAACGTTATCCGATGTGTTATCGTTTTGTTTATGATTGCGTCTGAAGATTATTCATATTTTCAAAAAATATTTTCGCTGAAATAAAGTTTTAGATGGCCGCAGTGAACGTTGAAAAATGCGTTTTCAAGAGAAAATTGAAAAAGATGAAAGAAGCAACACGGTTCAAGAAACGTAAATCCAGTGAGTCGCAGCAACAGCTGAATCATAATCAGGTGATTGTTCATTTTTATGCGTACAACAATCGAAATTCCAAGTGTTGTTATATTGTTGTTGCTGCCGCTAATAAGATTTCTAGGAAGCCGTCAAATTCTTTTCACATTTTTGTTCTCAAGAAATTAAACAACTCACTTCAAATGCCTTGCTGACGAAAGTTTGAAATCGTTTCCATGAACATGCAATTTTGTTATGTTGTATAACATCAATATAGCAAATGTGCTTTAAAGCAGCACATCTGTTACATTGGTGTCAGATGAATCAATGTTCTATTCAAGGAAGATGATGTGAACGAAAGTGAGCAAAAGAATGAAATGAATAAGTCGATGGAGTGTAAAAGTGCAGTAGATAACGAACAAAGTTCATTGATGCAGTCATCGAATCTGAATATATACTTATCAGAATTGAATTTTGATTCGTTGAAAGATGTTGTTTCTGAGTCAACCTTATCAGCAATTCGACAAATGGGTTTTGAAACGATGACTCAAATTCAAGCTAAATCCATAAGACCGTTACTTGAGGTTATTACTTGTCGTTTTATACTCCTTTATTTCAGTTACGTATTCAATTTCAGTTCATTATTTATTATATTCGTTCTTTGATAGCTTGAATTTGTTTTAAATTGCAGGGACGAGATGTTTTGGGTGCAGCAAAGACAGGAAGTGGTAAAACATTAGCATTTCTTATACCCGCAGTCGAATTGTTGGTTAAGTTGGAGTGGAAAGCACGTAATGGTACTGGTGCTATTGTTATTTCACCTACCAGGTTTCACTACTTCTTGTGTTATTATTATTATTATTGTTATTATTATTATTATTATTATTATTATTATTATGTACGTCATAAAGTGCATATTGGTTATCAACGTACTGATTTTTATATTTGCTTCTCAAGATGGAAATTGCGTGTTTGATTATTTATAAAGTGGACTTGTTGGGGTTATGCAGTGAAATGATTGTTTGAAGAGAGTTGTCGATGCAAACATATGGAGTGTTATGTGAGTTACTCGAGAAGCATCCTTCGATAACGCACGGTCTCGTAATGGGTGGTGCTAATAGACAAGCTGAAGTGCAGAAGTTAGCTAAGGGTGTTAACTTCCTCATTGCTACTCCTGGTCGTTTGTTGGATCATTTACAGGTTCCTTTTGAAATCTTCATTCTGCTATCAGAAAGACAGAAACGAATCCGTTGATAATATCTTTGAATATATTTGCGCCGATCTATCTCATCATTCTAACACCAAACCATTGTTTCGCGCGGTTAAATTTCTAACAAGTTTCTGTCAGTTGTCGCATTCATTTTGAAATGTCCAGTAGTCCATACTCAACACCACATATAAAGATTGTTCATCCTTTTTTTTCTGAAAATTCTTTCTCATTTTGTGATATAATGTCAAGAGAAAAAATTTTCCATCTTTTCAGAATACTGATGATTTTGTGGTTAGAAATTTGAAATGTTTGATAATCGACGAAGCAGATCGAATTTTGGATATTGGTTTTGAAATGGAAATGCAGCATATAATGCGTATTCTGCCAAAGAAACGTCAAACAATGCTGTTCTCTGCCACACAAACTGCAAAGGTTTATTATTATTGTTGTTTCCCCAGTTATTTGAATCAATATACAGATTGTGTTATGAGAAATGGAGAATAACTGCGTCGTTCTGCTCGAGTAGTGTTAATGAACTGTTGATGTTTTTTCTTATTGTGAATCTTAATAGAAATTGAGTAGTTGGAATGCAGGTCAACGATTTGATCAACTTGGCACTGCAAACGGATGTACTTCGAATTGGCATCGATTCAGAAGAAACACTTCATGAAGATGGTTCTGCCACTGTATCTGGTTTACAACAGGTTTGCGCTAATTTGCCATCATTTTTGTTCAGTATTTATGAGCCTCTCATATTTATATTCAAATGCATGAGCACTCGCCGAATGAAGAGGCATGTGGATAAGTAGTCAAAAAATAATCGGCTTCATAGTTTGTAATAATTTTGTGTGTTCATTCATTGCTTTCTTTGTTCATGTGTTGATCGATAATCATTTTCAGGGTTATGTAGTTTGTCCATCCGAAAAGCGATTATTGTTACTCTTTACTTTTCTTAAAAAGAACCGTCACAAAAAAGTTATGGTGTTCTTTTCATCTTGTAATTCAGTGAAATTTCATAATGAGCTCTTCAATTATATCGACATTCCTGTGCAATGCATTCATGTTCGTTTTTTTTTCTCTTATTCTCCTAAATCTAGAATTGATATGGCCAAATTTTCTCTTCGCATTGTGCAAATTGCTGCAATCGCTTTCTTCTCATTCATCTTCATCAGTCGGTATTTAGTTTTGTGCATCATTTCGGATCTAGTACAGTGCAAAATGTTGAGTAATACTAGCTTCAACAAATTCCCAACAAGATATCGAACAAACAAGATGAAAACCTATTCTAATATTTGAATATTTTTGGCATTATTGCCATTAAGAATGTTCGAGTGATGCCACAAGTTTATTTCTCAATGTGTTTTACAGGGTAAACAGAAGCAGCAAAAGCGTACATGTACCTTCTTCTCATTTTGTCAAGCCAAATCCGGTATTCTTTTCTGTACGGATGTTGCGGCACGTGGTCTAGACATACCTGAAGTTGACTGGATTGTACAATATGACCCACCTGATGAACCTCGTGAATATATTCACAGGTTACTTATTTGTTCATATCTTCATTATTCACTTCGACTCATTTGCCTATTTGAGTTATCTTTATTCCACCTATCTTCGTACCATTCAGCCAATTTCCACTGCTTCTTCGAAATAAAACTGACGTCTGTTCAGATTATGCACTGGTCTGACATATGCCTGTACTGCATCCATTTTTGACTCATAATAAACTATGTTTTCATTTCAGAGTAGGAAGAACGGCAAGAGGTGCAGATGCTACTGGTCATGCGTTGTTACTTTTACGGCCTGAAGAACTTGGCTTCTTACGTTATTTGAAACAAGCTCGTGTTGTTTTGAATGAATTCGAATTTTCATGGAGTAAAATTGCTAATATTCAACCACAACTTGAAAAACTCATCGAACAAAATTATTACTTGAATAAATCCGCTAAGGTAGTTCAGTTTTATGGTTATTATTATTATTATTATTATTATTATTATTATCATATTGGCTGCTCCCTACATAGCATTGTATTTGAAAATGCGCCCGATTAAATTTTTAGCAGTGGTTACCATGCTGTATTCTTCATGCGTTAATTTATTTGTTCATTCCCCTGCGCGTCCGACCACACACATACATATTATCATCATGAGCGATTATTTGTTATTTTTTTACGATTTTTGATTTGTGATTGTGATAATGATATAAATTATTAATTTTTGCTTCTTTTCATCATGTCTCTTGTTGCTATATGATGATTTATTACCATTCGAAAATGTTATTGCATATTGTGCAGTGTTAGCAATATTCCAGGAAGCGTACAAGTGCTATGTTCGCGCATATGATTCGCATTCGTTGAAATCGATCTTCAATGTTGAAACATTGGACTTGAACGCAGTTGCTAAATCGTTCGCATTCACTACGCCACCTTTCGTTGACTTACCGATCAGTCATAAACCGAAGGTTCATTTCATTTTACAAACGCATTTAAATTTCCCTCGTTCATTCGTTTATCAACTCTTCTTTTTTATTCTTTATGAACTTCTCCATAAGATTATTTATATAGTTTAAAATTCCATTTTAAAGTTTCGTTCATTCTCAATGCTAACAAACATGAAAAAAATCTGATTTTGTGGAGCAGTGATCTTGAATTAGTTTATGATTATCGTAAAAAATATTCTGACGATAGCAAATATCAAATTAGGCATTGAAGTCTCACAAAACACACACGACAAATCCATTCATTTGTCCACTTTTTCTCATTTATTGCATTGTAACACCCACTTATCACTGTTTTTCCTCAAATATGTTATTGATTTATTCTCTTGTTTTCGTTTGGATATTGATATACTTGTTGATTGATGCGCGCATCTGACCATCATTGTCAAAAAATGCTCTTTACAGTAGGGTGATATTAGTAAATATATGATAATAACAGCAATGATCGTTCATTCTGTTATCAAATCACTGTGCACTGTTGTCAAGAAAGCGGGATGATGACTTTTATGGAAAGACTGAATAAGCAATTGAGAGTAAATGAATGAAGAAGTAGTTCGAATTGAATATGAGACTTCGATATCCGTTCATGTACACATCAAATAATGTCTCTGATCGTTGCTTGGTCGTATCAAAATTCCACTTGAACTATATTGTTCGTCTCATTTTTGATTTACTTTCCTATGCTGTCCATCGATTGCATTCATTTTTGTAGTGTTTATGAAAACTTGTTTGAATGACTTCACTGATGCAATAATTTTAAAATTTTAAGTTGGAGATTCGCTCAAAGTTAAGTGGTGCAGGTTACCGAAAGAAGCCGAAGGCATTTAAACAACTTCGTAAATGAGAAGTGCAAGCAACGTCTTAAGATGAAGGGCTTATCAGAATTGGATGAAGGTGATTATAATAGGTATTGGATTTTGGATGTGTTCGTCGTGGATGTTGTTGTGTGAGCGAGTTGTTGTTTTTATCAAATTCGGTTCAATTGTTACCATTATTCTGATCGAATTTATCGTTATTGTTATTGTTGTTGTTGTTATCGTTTTTATTGTTGCAGTTGCTAACAGTTTTGCTTATTCTTGTTTTTCAACTTTTCAATTCTATGTTCCAATTCCACATTTTTGCGAAATTCCACCCATTCAAACATCTGAGTGTTGGAAATCGAGTTCTCGTTTAAGCATAAATCCAAACAGATCTATATTTTTCCTTATTCTAGAGCCCAATTTTCTGAATCTCAAATTACTTTCAGATAAAAGTTGTGGCAATACGTAACTTTTCTTCCGCATTCATTTATTTTAATTGTTTGATTTACAATACAAGGGAACTTGAATAGTTGAATGTTGGTTATTGATTTGTTTAATTATTGATAAGTAATTGCTTTTTCGTCAAAAGCTAAAGTTAATATAATGATAATAAATTTGTTATTTCTGTTGTTTGCTTTTAGTATTGCATGTTGAAAGCGTTTTTAAAAAGTGACAGATTTCAAGCGAAAATTATGCCAAAATTTAGAATTGACAAAATGGTTTTGTTTCAATTTAAGCTACCGATTATATTTGGTTATTTGCAAGTAAATTCGACATTGTTATGATATAGCCCAAACCAAGGTGTTAGTGATCAGAACGTTAGGGTTAGTTCAGATGAGTGCGTTGGTAGGTTCATTGATTCGTATCGGTTGTTGTTTCTGATGATTTTTTGTGTCGATGAAAATGAGAGTTTGTTTTTTGCAGTCATTCTTTTCATTCGTTTGGCGTTGCTCATTCTTTTCGTTTATTTTTCGGTTTTGTCCGGTTGAGTAGGGATCTTGTGTAGAAAAAGTTTCATATATGATATGTGAATGAAGGGTCGATTAAGGTTATCTTGTTTCGTTACCATAGCAGATTGGTTCGGATAATGATTGATGTTCGCCGAGGGTTTGCTTCGCTTTTTTTTGAAAATTAGGGGTTGATTAATTGATGAGATGATTTTTTGAATGGTGTTCAGAAATGTAGATATCAATGTTGGGTCAATAGAATAGACGATAGGTCATTTTGAATGGGTTGTTCGTTTTACGGTTGTGATGATGATGAAAGTGATATTATGATTCAGCGATGGTGTTATTAAGTTGTGACAGGAATCAAACATGGATTGAGACTAACGAAGTAGCATCGTAAAGTGCAGGATAATATTTATGAGGTGCACATTTCAAAAATAATGTTCTGTCGGTTACATCATTTTGAGGCAAAGACTATGAGATAAGACAGATTGCAGAACAATATATGATGAAGTGTAATAAATGCAAATGCCATTAGCATAAAAAGTGCAAACAACTGTAAACAAAGCCTTAACTTATAAAATGTGATTGATAACTAGCAGAGATAGACGAATGTTCCTGTTGTGAGAAAAGTAGTAGCATAATTCGCATAGCTTGCAAATACCTTGGAGAAAGGTGATTCTTTCCAATCATGGCACTGTTCAAGAGTAGAAGTCACGCAGTGACCGATAGGTTTTTTTTAGGAAGGGAGGAGAGCAGAACTGCTATCCGAAAATGAATGTCGTTTCACGCGATTATTGTGAGAAAAATCATTAATAAATTTGCATTCAGTAGCTACTCGATTGCTGTTTCAGTGAATTCAATTGTTTTTCGAAAACAAATTGGTGGCAATAGCGAAAATTCGACTGCAGATTCAAATTCGGAGAACTTGGACAGCAAATTGGTTAGCTTGCGTACCGAAGGTTAAAATTTGTGGAAGAGTGCTACAACCCGGCATCATTCAATCATTCACTTTATTGATAACCGTAACGTGGAAATGAATATGATAATTTAATAAACTGTATTATGCTAATGAGTTCATGCAGAATAATTTATACTGAAACTAAAAGTAAATGGGAATGATGCAAGCTCGTAAGGTGGTTCTCATATTCTCGTTAGATGGTCAAATAATAAACAAAAGATGTAATAATTTTTGAAATGTCTCGAGATTTTATCGAATAAAATAAAGTCTCTTCATTTAATTAATTTGGTTGCAGTGATAATTATGAGTGAACTCGGTGTGAAAGTGAAATTAACATTCATCGATAATTCATTTTTCAGATGACCAAGATCAGCGAATGGAATCAATTTAAATTAAACATTTTTCAATCAAACATTTATAATATCTCACGAATTCGACCCCGATTGTGTCATTCATTCTCTCTCTCATATCCACTGATCTATTCGTCTAAACTCCTCACTACTTTATTCTATAGATCCCAGTTTATCACTATATCAAAGCCTGACAATCTATCGAAACAACGAAAAATCCCGTTCACTTTTCTCCCTTCACCCCCTCTCGCGCATCATTTCAGCAAATTTTCCATATTTGATCCCACTCTCACATAATGACCTTTTTATAGTTGCTGCTCCGTTTTTCTCCTCTTTTTTTTCGTCGTTTCCGTTCCGTTCTCACTATATTCTTTCCATTTCAAATTCACGCATAGCTGTTCTCTACTAAGCAGAAATAATGATCAGTAAAGTGCATCCATTTATGCATACCCATCCAATCACTTTCTCTAGTTCCAATGCTACGAATTCCACCATAAAAAATATTTATTTGAATAAAATATTTATTTGAAATTCCTTCAACACATAACTCACAACGCAATGCAATTCTAGCACTCATCTATAATTCCAAGCTGAATAAATCAAACAAAGCAAGGGAAAATCAATTAGAAATTGATTATTGATTCATTGGTTTTATTCGCTTATATAACTGAATTTCCATGTGGTTGTATAAAAAATGTACTGTATGATGAAAATTGTTCACAAAATTAGCAATCAGTACAAAATTTGGGGTCTTTTAGCAAGTATTTCTCATTCACCTAAATAAATCTTTTATTTCTACTCAGGATTCTCTTGAATAAGATATTTTTTGAATTGATTCATTAACGACAGAATTCGTTTCTACATTTGCTCAATAAATTCAAAAAGAAGTTTTGGAATGATTGAAGAAATGATTTTGCTGCGCGAAAGAATAACCGAACAATCTACTTCTAATTCAAATGGTACATAAGGATTGAAGGACACAACATAAATGATCGTTTGTTTAATCTTTTCTGAACTGAATGTTTTCATGTGAAAGCTTCGATTATGCGTTTAGGAACAATTTGATTGAATGCTCAGTTTTGAGACGAAGAATTCCGATGAAATACTTAGCATTTGACGATTGATTCGTCAAATTTTGAGCGTATCTATTCGAATTATTTTACATTCTTGCTTGCGGTTTTATTTAATGCGAAAAAAAGAGAAAATTTTCGCGCAAAGGTGAAATGGAGGATGAGAGTGCAAGAATGAGTGTGAACTGTGACTGTTGTTTAGGGGATGACGATGTGAGTGTTGAGATAGTGAAAGACCGAAGTTCTTTGTTGCTTCAGCGAAACTTTTGCACGAATTTACAGTTTTGAACGAAAAACGGATCGGTTAGAAGTTCATTTTTGTCATTCATTGGTGCGATATATGCGTTCTTTCAATGAATCCGTGAAAGCATTCAGTAACTTTGAACTTCAAATTAATTATTTCATATTGAAACTGTTCATCTGTATAACTTCTTACCAGTGTTGGGCAATAGCGCGCTATTCCGCTAGTCCGCTAATAGCGAATAGCGGAATAGCGGAATAGCGATATCGGAAGTTCGAGTGAATAGCGGAATAGCGATAGCGGGAACGTCGCTATCGCTGTTCGATAGCGGGCAACTTCCGCTATATTCCGCTATCTTCCGCTATCAGTTTATTTACAAGTGAATGTATAGTCACTGAGATGCGTAATCATTGAGATATCACCAAGTATCATCACCAAAAATCCCCTCCTTAGGAAGGAGGGGATTTTTGGTGATGATACTTCAGGAAAAAGGGGATCTTTTTGTGATAATACCCTACGAAGAACATTTTTTGATGATAATACTGTTGCGGTTTTTTGTTATGTTCCTGTTGTTTCTTCATAACGTGCTGTTGACAAAATTTATTGATATAATATTCGATGTGCTAATATAGTTTATTCACTTGATATTTTAAGAAATAAACCGATGTAAACCTACTGTCTACTCCGATAACTATCCCGGTTGAAAAAGGTGTGAAGCAAGGAGACACTATTTCCCCCAAACTCTTCACGGCTTGTCTCGAAATGGTCATTCGAGAAACCAACTGGGACGGTGGTGTTAATATCAATGGAGAAACGCTGAATCATCTTCGATTTGCAGACGACATCGTGCTCATCGCGGAAACCACAAATGAATTACAGGCCATGCTGACCGAGCTCACCATTAAAAGTGAAGCTGTTGGACTACGACTAAACCGCAAGAAAACAAAATTCATGCGGTCAAATAACACTGCACCAGGCCGAATAAAAGTGGGCGGCGATGAAATCGAAGAAGTGACAGAATACGCTTACTTAGGGCAAATGGTAAATATGAGCCGAGATATGAAAACTGAAATTGGAAAAAGGATAAGATCAGGATGGAAGGCATTCAACTCGATCAAAGATGTACTGAAAGAGAAAATAGGCAAATCCCTCTGCGCTCACCTCTTTGATAGCACCGTTTTACCAGCGTTATTATGCGGAAGTGAAACTTGGGCCACAACAAAGAGGGAAGAACAACGCCTAATAACAACACAAAGAGCGATGGAGAGATGTATGTTAGGAATATCGTTGCGGGAACACATCCGATGCGAGGAGATTCGCCGAAGAAGTGGAGTAAGGGACGTGATCGCAGAGTACAGGAAAAGAAAGCTACGTTGGGCAGGCCACGTAGCAAGAATGAATGATGGCAGATGGACTCGAGCAGTTGCAGAGTGGTACCCAAGAGGAATAAAAAGACCACTCGGGAGACCTCCAATAAGATGGAAAGACGATATTACAAAGAAATTGGGTAACACCTGGCAAAGGAAAGCAAGATCAAGGACCGAATGGAAACGCATTGTGGCCAGCAATGTTACAAACGTTTGATAGCCTGGCCAATCCAGGTAATATAGTTTATGTGTGTCTGTTATTGTTGTTTTTATATAACATGCTGTTGACCAAATTTATTGATATAATATTCGGTGTGCTGATATAGTTTGTATGTTTCTGTTGTTGTTGTTTTTTCACAATATGCTGTTAACTAAACCTATTGATATGACATTCGGTTCACTGACATAGTTTTCGAAAGTGACTGATAAACTTTCGATGATGTTTTTGCTGTTAAGATGTTTTGTTGTGGCCTTTTTTAATGATGCTGTTGTTGTTTTAATGTTGTTTGTGTTCTATTGTTTTAAATTTTTTTAATGTTTAAATATGTCCTATTGTCTTAAAATAAAATTTATTTTCTCGTGAAAATCTACTTTCGTAATGTTCCTCACATTTAATTCAAAAATGCGTGTTTATTAATGAAAATTTTGAATCATTTAGTGGTGTAATGAGGTTTTTAAAGTAGGCGATAGCGATAGCGATAGCGGTAGCGATAGCGCTCCGCTATCGATTCGGTGGGTAATAGCGATAGCGGTAGCGGACTAGCGGAAGTCTTTTCGATAGCGGAATAGCGATAGCGCGCTATCGTTCTTCGATAGCGCGCCCAACACTGCTTCTTACTATTTTGTTAAAACTATTCATGCGACGTTACATATGTGCAAATGAATTGCGATTTCCTTGTTTCGCAAGCGATATCATGAAGCTCAAAGTGAATAAATGTTTATTTTGATTTCATAAGTCATGAGAAACAAAGCTTTTAAGTTTTTTGTTTATCGCTTCGATGGGAGGACTGATTTTGCCATGATCAAATAATCTATTTCTAATTGAGATGGTTCAAAATTTCTGCACCATGTTCTGTCACAGTGTTACAATCAGTTGCACTCGAACTGAATTTAACTGGCCCGCAGCTAAGTCATCCTTCGAAGGAAACACGTGCATCGAAAGGTTTGTGAATACAATTTATGATTAACAATATTGTATCACTGAATGAATGATTGAGGTTGCTTTTTCATTGATCCGATTTTCACTTAACAAAATTTGTTCATAAAAACATTGTTTTCGTTCGAGGCGCTTGAATGAAATAGTTCATGTTTCGAATAGTTTTGTGATTCACGTAATAATTTGTAAATTTTTTGGAGGTCATAAAAGGTTGTTTTAAATTGAAGGATGAATGGTATGGATTGAAGTGTAAATTAATCATGAAAAGAAATATTTGTATTGCAGATATAAATCAATATTGCGAGACAGTGGACAAGAATTTTCTAAAAAAAAACAAAAGTTGGCGATGACATTGATTTGGTTTAAATGAGAATGTTAGTTGATTGTTTAGTGGTTGATTGCGTATGCATTTATTTTTAAGGATAAAAAGATGCATAGAGAATATATGAATGCAGTGAGATAAGAAGAAGATCTCAGATCCGGGCCAATGCCGATCGTATGAAAATGACTGAATTAGATTCACTCTTAGTTACAGCCCTCAGGCAATTCAGGGTTCCGTCGTTCAACAAACGGAACATCGCACACTACAAGAGTGCTGCCGTCTTTGCAAAGCGCATCAGTGAGAGTCGTGATGATCCAACGTGTTATGCTCATCTTCACACTTCTCTTCTTCACACCTCCTTCTACTTCGATTCCCATACCGAATTCACAAATAGGTCGGTCATTTACTTTTACTATTACCACCATCATTTAATCGTCATTCTTTTTTTTACTCTATTTATTTTATTAGATCTTGATTTTTGGTTGTAATATTTTGTGTGTTATTATTAATTTTATTGATCTCATTTCATTGGTATCCTTATCAATACTAAATAAAATAACTTACTGAACCAACACCACCATTGTGCAACCTCATGCTGCTTTTTTTCGAGCAAAAGAGCATCTTAAAATTTGTTATAAAAATCAAAAAATATTGGTTCTGTTTGGGAACTGTCATGAAATATGGTGAATTTCGAAACGCTTTTCGGGTCTGAATAATTGTAAATAATTAAACAGATTTTGTTGGTGGCAGAAATAATTGTTTATAATATCACGCGCGATATGATTTCGACCGTTTGCTTGCAATGAATTTATTAGGTGGTATAAAGGCGAAAATATCTATTAAATACAGTCGTGATAATAACATGCATATGATAGGTAATCATACTAAAAACAGTAATGATAAGAACATCGCAAATTTACAAGTGAACTTCAACGTTAAACTGAATATTTGGTATGCGTTTGGTATTGTGCTTGAATCTGGCACATTAGCACTCAACCAATCTGTGATGGAAATTTCAGATTTTCAATTTGTTAGCAACCTTTCTTGATTATAGAAGATTAGACTTGCAAGTAACATCATCCACATTTTCTAATAAAATCTCACTGCTCAATGTTAGCCCTCGCACTCTTCAAAAAAAAGTAAATCCATCTTACATATCTTATAGAGCTCATATCATCTTCATTTTAAAGAGTGCTGAATTATTATAGAATCGTTTCGTCACCATCGCAAATCAATTACCGATTTATTGGCACATCGTATTACTTGTGAATGTAACTTATAACAACAAATTTTTCATTTTTGATTCTAAATTTTTAGAAGTCAAAAAAATATTATATTGAATATTTTACGATATTTTAAAGCAATGTTTTCTCAGTTCATGTGCAATCAATCGGTTGATGACATTTGTTTACTATTATTCATTATAGATTCTTTTTGAAAAATTCAAATTTATTTGCATTTTTAAAAACTCATATTCGCATTTCTCCTCCATTTATATAAATTCTCAATTTCTCCTCATGCAAAATGAAATTGTCACCAAAAAGTAATGAGTGGAACGATGAGAATGACACTATTTTATGCCATTCGAATTTTAATTCTAAATCTTCAAAATGTTAGAAAAGTGTTCTTATTTTTTAATTTGATGCGATCAATTTGGCCTGTAAAAAAGTGTTCGGTTTGCGCTGAAATGTTGAAAAAGATTTCTAGTTGAATGAATGCGATGGTTCAAAGTTATGAGCATTATTATTGATTTCAGAAGTGAACAATAATTCAAGCAAAATTCGAGTTTATTTCAGGTCAAGCAGAGGTGGAATGTGGTGAAGATCAAATTGATGTAGTTTTCTTAACCGAGAGTGTTTTCCAAGGACGGGTTTATGTTGTAGGCCATTCAAATGAAGAGGAGTGTGTTTCAAGGGATACAGGACGAAGGACCACGTCTATTTCAATTAAGAAAGATCGGTGTGGGGTTGTTATCACTAGATCTGTAGGTTTATTCGTTTATACACTCATTCGATTTCTCAACAAGCTTTCTTCTCATCAAAAATTTACTTTTGGGTATTTCTTAGCAATTCAATTTCGGATTCATTTCTATTTTTTCATTGATGAACATATTGCTTCCAATTTACAGTCTGCATATTTTGAGCATCGTTTCAGTTCGGCTTTCCCGAGACGTTTCAGCTGCAGTGTTTTCTTTTATAATAAATAAGTGCATCGACTACCTCATTAAAATGAGTTGTTTTCAAGCGAACATATTCGTTTTCTCTATATTCTCTCAATGAATACCATTAACCGCTTCATAGGATAGCTAAGAATTTCCGAAAAAAAATCGCACTATCTATCGCTATAGTTCACAGTTTTCTAGAACAAGGAGAGTTGAGAAGGTGTGAAGTTGTTAATTGATTAACGAGGTAGTGAAGAACAATTATTTGAGGTATAAAACTTTTAACTTAAGAATGAACGTTTAACTTAAAAGTGAATATAGGCAAGTAAAGACCAAACCTCCAGTGAATTTGTATTGAGGGACTTGAGGTATAATTAAGTTGGTTTTATATTGTAATTTTGCTCGTGAAGTATGAACTTCTTGTATCTGTAAGGTAGCTCTCGAAAGTTTGGCGAAAAATGAAATCGTTTCAGTGAATGTATAATATGGCTCAATTTCAGTTTAAACTTCAGATTATTTTTTTGTGAAAATAGGGATACAGGACGAAATGCAAAGTCAAACCTGAACTCGCTTCACAAGTGTAATTTCTTGTGTGTAAAATTTTGAGATGTTCCTCTCAGTGTTGTTAGCTGTGTATCGGCTATGAGTCGTTATCGGTTTTTAGAACCTTTTCATCCGAGAGGATTTTCTTGTAGAAAATTATGGATTGAGTAGGGAAATTTTGAGAAACGAATCAAAAAATTGTTGTTTAGAAATGAATAAATTTCAAACCGGTTCTTATTTTTTAAAATATCGGAGCAGTGGTCTCGATAATGTCCGAATGATTCCTTTTTTTTCTGTTTTTATGATCTTGCTTCCTTCCTTTTTGACTAGATGAACGAATGGATCGAGCAAGATTCGATGAAACTAGAATTTATTTGTTGTTGTAGATAGCTGATAATGAATAAATTATTAGTAATATAGGATAGAACCTGAAATGGGGAATGCAATAAGATAAGATGAACTAATCAAAACAAAACACATCATTATGATATAAAGCTTATTAATCATTTATTCGTTCTTCTCATAAATTCATCATTTTCTCTTCATCCTTATTAGAGAAACACACACATTGAATTATGAATAGAAAACATTGAGATGAATGCAAATGCATCATCATTATCATGATTTGTTCAATCGGCAAAATGATCGTCATCCTCCCTTAAATTTTATCAATAGTCGCCACCGCACAACAAACATTTCTTTTGATCTCTCGCATGATTGTTCAACTGAAAATATTTCTATTATGGCACTTAACCGATACAAACATATATGTTTGTTTATGCATTGAACTTAAACTTAGAATTAGTGCTGACAAATTAACATTCATAAAAGGTTAAAGCTGAGCTCAAGCTTCTCAATTTTGAGAGATGTTCGAAAGTTTAATTTTACAAAAATTACGTTAAAAAGGAAATGAGTAAGTTTTTCGACGTTTTCGCATATTCAAGTTTTAACATAGTTAAGTGATTGGTTCCATAAATAAGTTGTTTTAACACAAATTTTCAGACAAATCCTCCCGGATTATTTGCGAATGTTAAAGTAATGATATCATTTCATGAGGAATTCATCACGAAAGTTGATAGGGTAAAACTCGTTTGTTTACTTAATTGTCATCAGTTTGTATTGTTCACTTATTCAGCGTTATGGTCAAGCAATTAGAGATTGCAATTTTGATTATGAGCATTATGTTCCAAAGTGAATGCTATATAAAGCCCTGTATATCAGTTAGATTAGTGCCATAATGCTGTTATCATAATTAAGGGTTACGAGATAAGCTGTTTCTATATGGAAGCAGATAAGACAGTAACATATCCATTGACAGTATCAATGCACTCACTCGAACCATTCACTGAGATCGCTGAAATGCCAAGATGTCGCTATGAGGTTGTTGATCCATTAACAATGGAGCCGTTGTCAGTTGTATCTGTTGGCAATAAATTATTGCACAAATGGACTTGTGACTCAACTGCCCCAAGTTTGATTGAATATTCGTTTGCATTTCAATCTACATTTTATTGTTTTTTGTTGTAATAATCAAGTAATTATTCATTGCGTCAGCAAAATGATACCATTTACTGAATGATTTAGGCTTGAATAGTAATAATACTAATGACAATAATAATAATAATAATTTTTGACTGCGATTATTGTTAAATGCCCATAGCAATGAATACTTTTTAAACTTGCAATTATCGTCAGTATTTTGGTTGGCTTTTTAGAGCCGGTAAAATGATTTTTAGGTTTATGGTGTATGACAGTTCATTCGTGTTTCGTTGAAGATGGTTCTGGTACGCAGTTCGTGATTCTTGATGATACCGGGTAAGTGTTCAGTTATTTTCGTTTGTAATGCCATAGGTGCTTACCTGCTTCATGAATCGTATATTCGAAGCAAAAAATAATGTGGTATTCGATTAATGTCATTTGCGGCTGGTAGTGCAGAGAAGATTTGCTGTGTTGGTTTTTTAAATTGTCTTCAGATGTGCGATCGATCGTTATTTGTTGGATAATCTCGAATACGGACCAGGAGAGCTACAAGCTCAAAAAGAGGCGCATGCCTTCAAATTTGCTGATCGTGTTGTTGTCAACTTTCAATGCTCAATAAGACTTGATATTCGCGACGGTGAATGCCCAGTATGTTCATCATGTCACTAATATGCTATTTTCATTTATGAATAGAAGTTAATTAATGACGATTCAGAATAATACTTATAGCAATAAATAGTAATAAAAGTAATAACAATAACGACCGTAAAAATAGTCAGTTGAAAATTCCGTTTGATGATGTTGAATTCGTTCACGTTTCACGAAACTCGTTTTTGCTTCTTTATTTCTTTTCAGCGACCACAATGCAGAGATCTTAGCTCAAAAAAACGTGCGTTAAAGAGGCGAAGATCAATACTGTTATCTGAAATTAGTGATGAAGGCACGAGCGAAGTCGATGTTAGGGCACAGCAACTTGATGTTCTTGATCCGCAGATAGGTTCAGTTTGCAGTTTATCTCTTACTCTACCAAGATCGAAAACATGAAGTGTCGTTGCTAATGTGACTTCGACACGAACCATCATCACAGAGTCATATCTGCGAACATTTACGATTGATACAAGTTTTGATTTTATTGTACATCGATTGCTTTCGTTAATATTATAGAAGAAGTGCTAATAAGTCATATGAAAAAGCAATTGTTATGATTTTTATCCGCACTGTTATGCATTCGTGCTTTGCAGTTACACCCTAATATTCCATCTCCAAAAATATCCTATTGTGGTGTGCTGACGGCGTTTTGCCATTAAAATTGTTTCATGTTTTTAGGCTTATCATCTGTTTTATAAGTGAAACAATTATTTTTGATAAGAGTTTATAAGTGCCTTGATATTTTTATTGTACACCCAACCCAACTATTTAATTAGCAGTCTTGGATATGTGTTTTAACAACGCAATTATTGAACAAACCAATAATGAAGTAACTAATATTGAACCAACGTGTTATCTTTCGTGATAAGTTCGTCCTCATTTAATCGTTCTAAAATTCCACCCATAAATTAATGAACGCATGATATTATAAATCGACTTACAATAATAATGAATTGAAGATTTCGGCTTACCAAGCGATGACTCTCGATATGAATCTCAACTGCGTAAAGTGAGGCAGTCATTGAACAGTATGGATTGTATATCAACAACGTTTGTTGCCGTTGGTGCATCATTATTTGCAACCATCATATTAGCACTGTTGACACTGATCATCTACCTTAACAGACGACTATCACTCAAGCATTGACGCGTTCAGCATCCTCCATTCATTCTATCCCTACGAAACGCCCAACATTAACACTGTCTATCTTCAAATCTTCACCCCGAAATTCCTTCACACTTGTAATACTCGAAAAAAGCAAAAACAAAATTGAATCGATCAATTTCTTTATCCATGATGAGTGCATTATTATTGTTATCATTATCACTTTGTTTACTATCATTATTGTTATTATTATATTTATTTTATTATAATTGATTTTATTATTACCATTATTATTATCATTGTAACTGCTGTTATTGTCGTCGTTAATCACTGCCATTACCGAAGCGTAGTTTCGTTTTACCGAATATAGCAATACAACGAGGCCTTTACGAATATAAGTAATAGAGATTTTGTTAATCTTTTTGTTTGCTTTTTTCAAGTTTAAATGAATATTATATACATGTATGTATATATTTCCAATAGAATTCATCAAGTTGTTGATATACATATGTATACATATTTTTTAAAAATTGCATTGTTAATTTGCTTGGAATGAAGTTCATTATTCGCTAGATATATTGAATATTAACATGAGATTGAGTTTATCTTAATATTACACTAATTATTATTTATTTTATTCTTCAGCTATTTTCAATATTGTTGCTGTATACGGTTGCGCATTGTATTTACAAACTTCGTCTTTATCCTTTATAGTTGTATAAACACAGAATAATTTACGTGCGTTAGTTTTGTTTGTAATGAAGAGTGCAATTGAAAATTTTAGCAATTTATAATTACCGTTACTATTATTATCGTTATAATAATAATGATAATATTGTTAATATTACTATTATTCGATTGTAGCGAATAATTATCATAAATTGATGCCAATTAATATCAGAATTGAATCGCTTTTATCATGGCAACTATGCTTATCGTTTAGCCTTATTTAGTCATTATGACCAGTGATTGATTCAGAATTAAAGCTTGTTTGATTGAAAAGCGGTGCAGTTATTTGGTGAGCTGGTGCAGTTATTAGTGAACATATTTTGCTAATAATGATCTTATTGAAGCTATTCATAGTATCTGAAGAGATAAAATAGATGATGTGATATATATGTATTGTTTGTTGAATTTATCATGTTAACGTCGTAAATTTTCTATCGATATTACTGTCTTATTATATTATTATCGTGGATAACTTGCAATAAAATTTATTCATATATTATTAATTAGATCACTGATTCATTATTACCAGTTTTTTTCAAATCGAAACTCAAAAGTGTATAATACTATGCCAGTCAAATACAAATGCTTCTAACAAATGCAGCTGTGGTATTTTCACAAAAAATGTGCACAATTATTTTTGCTGCAGCTGCAAAGTCGCGTGTACGAGCACTTATTTTGTCGTGTGTTGCTACTAAATGGTATACTTCGTTTCGATAGAGACCAAGTCGGCTGAACCAAAACTTTCACAGCGATCTCAGGGTAGAGCTCATCTCGCGTTTACATTGAAGGTTCTTTCAAGGCCAAACTCACTCCAGGATTAAACGCTAAGGTTTGCCTCGACACTGAGTGTGACCTCGGGATTAGACACTAAGGCTTGCCTCAGGACTGAGTTTCGCTCCAAGGTCAGAGTGCAGCTTAGTTCCGGGCTTAGTGCAGTCTATTCTGCTGTTGGTTTGGAAAGGTTAAGGGAGATATAGTCTTCACTGAAAATTTGGATGTTTAATAAGAATAATTGAAGTTTTCAATTAAAATTCGATGAAAGATAGCATAGTTCTGCAAGAGAGCATGTATTTGCATAAGCACATCAACAATGCAAGAAAAACGTTTATGGAGAGAATGTTAAAGACAAAACAACAACTCATAGTTGTACTGCAAATTTTACCCAGGATGAGCAGACCTCGAAAACGACGGATGCCAGAAATCGGTAAATCAGCCATGAAACCATTGTCGCAGTTGTGAAGAAGATCAAAAATCCGATTTAACCCGAGGTGTCGAAAACGCATATGACGCAGCTCAAGCAGTTCTGCTTGACATATATGAAACTTACTCAGATCGCAGTCCACTAGACGTCGAGAATGGGTTTTGTTTTTGTGTTGGTGAGTACTGTGATGTGATTGAATCATGCAGAGCGACAATTGTTTGTGTTGATATGATTTTATTGTTGTGGAGAGCGGTTGATGAAAGTGGATGCATTATCACTATGTGCATGTGGCGTACAGGAAATGCAACTGAAATTTTAACATGAAAAGTCCTTTCCTAGCAGACCATTGAAACTCTTCATTTCGGTTACGAAGGACGAGATGGCAAATGAAAGAGATCTGTAACTGCTATCAGTTTTTTGATATGATAAGTAGTGGAAAAGGTTTATTCCTAAACAACTGTTTATCAATGAAATATTAATAATCTGTTTCACATCACTTATATTCATAATAATTTCAACACTTTCAGAGGGAAAAGATAGCAAAATACATCAAATTATATTCCATTCATTCATAAGTTTCGATTTGACTCTCAAACATTCCTTTTTTTGAATTTTATTCAAATTGCACAATTCACATTCCATATTACCTCTTTGTTTCTTAACATGTACACATAACGTATGTTCGCTGTTTCCTCGTAGATGATTCTTCATTAGCAGTGATGTTCAAATTTGGAAAAATTGACTCAGCTCCGGCTTCGGTCCCACAGTTCTAGAATATCGGTTTCAACTCCAGCTCTACCTTCGAACTTTTTAAAAATTCTGTCTCCGGAACTGGCTCCAGCCCCGTATATTTCAGAACTTCAACTCGGGCTTCAGTTCCCCATTTTTGGAATTTCGGCTCCGATTCCAGCTCTGGATCTAAATTGTCTGATATCGGCCCTAACTCCATCTCCTGTTTCGCATTTTAAATTCTCGGGTTCAGCTGCAGAGTTTACTTTACTCCGCTCCAGCTGCGGGAAAAATCTGTTCTGCATGTCTTTGTTCTGGCTGCTGAATGTTGCTATGATTCCTTTTTGACGGAACAAAATGAAGCTCGAAGATTTTTTGGCTCCGGAGATTTTTTTCGCTCCGATCTTTTTGGCTACGGTTGATTAGCTTGTGGAGCACATTTTTAAAATTTACCTTCAGTTTGTTCAGTCACTGCCTTACTTAAGTCATTATCATCTCATCAATGGTGATATTTGCATTCATTTTTCTAATTTTCATGTTTTTCATACCTCACAAGCCTCTTCATTTCAGTATTACATAAATTTATTAGAGCAGACTTGTTGCATTATTCCTAGTGCTACTTGTTTCGTACTAAGTAGAACGGATTCTAAGCGTGGGTTTTGATTAACGGTAAATTCATTCTCAGCTATTTCGACCGATATCATTCGGCGTGAATCATTCTGTAATAAAAATTATGGATTCAATATTTAGTTGATTATAGGTTTATCAGGGGACAGTCACTAAAATTCATTTCAGCAACAGTCGTCTTTAAGCTCAACATATTCGGCTATTTCTTTCCCTGCACCATTGTTTGTTTGTTTATTCAATCAGCAATTACAACTTATGACGAGTTTTTATGCCTCTTTTATCGACAGTATCACATTATTGGTATTATTAATTATTACTTGGACATCGAGTGGTTGTTTCGTCAATCGCAGTAAGCGATCGGCGGAATATTTATTTTATTAGAGTAATGAATATTTATTGAATTGGTATTTGACCGCGTTTAATTATGCAAAGTATTCACGGCGACTAATTATTTACTCGGTTTTGTTCGGTTGGCTTGCTCGCCTAGCCAGCGGGGTGGCGTAAATTGAGGCTAAAACAATGCGCACGGAAACGCGAGCATTGTGGCCAACAACGATATAAACCTTTGATAGCCTGGCCAATCCAGGTAATCACATTCTTCCTTTCTTGACATCCTTATCTGTACCATAAGCAGAATGAACTTATGCTCAAGTTTTTGGGTTGGAGGAAGACAAGTTTGTAGAGTTTGTACCTAAATAAAATCGTGCGATTATCAGTTATCGTAGAATCCGAACAGGTTCGATCCAAGCGAAAATAGTTCCGAAAATTCGGGCAATTCGAAAAGTGAATGAGATGTTCATGAACGATGTACGGTAAGTGAGAATGACAAGACGGCAGACCGGTAATGGTGCTATGTTGTGCGCGAGGTGCTAGTTGGTGTTTTTGATGTTATGACTAAGTTTTAATTCGTTGTGCCGCTAATTTTATTTCGTTGTATTGCGGTATTTGTGACTTTAACTGATTTATCACAGTTATCTCATCTCTTAATTGGAAGTTTCATTGTCATGTTACCGTAAATGTACCTCATTCCATGATACGATTCACCGATATTTCGTATAATGAGCCATGTCCATATGAATATGAAGATGCTTTCACTTCTGTTGGTTCCTGTGGATTCTCTCTCAGAAATACCTACTCTGAACAAACCTTCCGTTGCTTCAGTTATGTGTGTTGTACATCGCATTTGCTGTTGTATGACTGTTCGGTATCCAGCAAGTCCGGCTGTTCGGTATCCAGCATGCAGCTCAGTGACTTTTAAATATTAGTTTAAGTTTTATAGACTACTTTTGTCATCAAAGTGCCGAAATTTGTTTCATGTTTGTATTATTTTACTCAGTGAGGAGCTTTTTAAGTCTTTTTTGGTACTTTTGCTGATAACGGGCACCACTGCGCCATCACAAATGCTCATGTACTCATACGCTTTACACAAGTCGAAGCCTATGTGTTAGCCTCATCACTGGGCCAAGCGTAAGTGTAAGCTTAAGCATACTCTTGATCTGATTCGAATTGCATAGCTGCACGTGGGGAAAAGCTGTAATCTAAGCGCATGCGCGCAGTGGTGCCCCATTATCAGTAAAAGTCTCGTATTTTTATACTGTTGTTCGAAGCCTGTTTAAATCTTTAGTTCAAGGTCGGCACTCGGTAAATATTGTGAATGTTTTCTTCGGTGTGTGAATATTAATGGCATTTGATGTTAAGTGCATGCTGTGAAGTCGATGCGAAGCCAGATTCATGAATTAACAATGAAAAGATGTCGTACTGGAGCTGGAATCTGAATTTAGTTATTTCCTTATGTGTGAATATATGCGGAATTACTCGTTGCGTAGTGGATTGACTCACAGTTATTCCACTGCAACGGTTTGTTGTTTCAGATCAGATTCTGTACAGTTATTATGACATTCTAGTGTTTGGCAGTAACGTTCATTCATTTTCTTTTTTTGATTACATTTCATCTATTTATTTTATTTTGCCTGATTCATGCTCCTCAATGATTTTCATAGTGAAAAAGGAGCTAAAAAATCAGCTGCAATATCGGTTCGCCCTTACTTGATTGGAAAATGTTTGTTTGATTGAGAGAATTATGACAGGTTGTGCTTGAAAATGTTAAGTGATAAGTGATGTTTTTTTGCGGTGATTCGCGTACGATACTCTCATAGTCTTAGGGTAAACGAATTTTATACGCTTGCTGTTTCATTACCCGTTTAAACATTTCTTGGTATGAAGTATGCTTTTAAACATATATCCAAACAAACCTAAAGCACATTTTCCTCACTATTTGTTTGGCGAGTATATTTGTGGTTTTTAATGAACATTTCCTTGCAACTTTCATTTATCACAGTTGATATGGTGGTAAAAATATTATTGTTTATCTAAGTTATAATTGCTCGGAAGTGGTATTCATTGTACAATTTTGACAATATGGTATTTCCCAGCAAGTTGATAGGAAGCACGTCGTGTTGATTTTTGACGAGATAAATTCGGCATTGTCATGTTCTGTTATAAAGAAATGGAAGCAGAAAAAACGAAAAGATGAGGGAAGTACGTAGAAGTAGTAATATGAAACGGTCGGATTTATTGAGTGTAAATTGTGATGGTCACAATGAAACAATAGTGGTTGATATGATTTGTTGATGTTGAATTAATAAACAAAGCGACGCAAACTTTATCGTTAGCATTAATATACTGTCTTTATCTATGGCATGCAATCAAACATGTAATGGTGATCGAATATTGATTGCCTTATGTAGTATCAACACGTTTCAATTTATTGATCATTATTAGTCTTGCATTTTAAGTTTTGATAGCGCGAGCATTTAATAATGATGAACAACGAATTTCTTGATTTAATTTTTTAAGCAGTTCTTTTAATGGCGTCGCGGAGCACAGCTCGGACCGGTAATGGAGGCGCTCCTAGTAAGACATGTCAATTTAAGTTGGTTTTACTCGGTGAAAGTGCAGTTGGTAATTTATTATTATTATTATTATTATTATTATTATTATTATTATTATTATTAATATCATCGTTTTTGTGTATCGTAAATGAATATGGTTTTGGGCGATAACAATTTCATTTTATCGGTGTGTTAGCAACAAATAAAATGTTGCTAATTTTTGCTTATTTATTGCTAATGCAAAACCTGTTTCACTTCCTTCACTATGAAGTAGTGATTAAATATTTGTTTGTTCAATCGTTATGAAAGTTCTGCTCAGCAGACTCTTTGAGATTCTCTAAAATAATTGTTTCAGTGGTTTTCAAAAAGGGTCTTAATGAAATTACTCATTCACCACATTTAATTTGGTCCTTCAATCAGAATCATGAATTGATTAGCAACACCGGTCAGTTGATTAATGGAATGTAATTGCTTTTAAGTGATAATTTAGGTAAATCATCATTAGTGCTCAGATTTGTGAAGGGACAATTTCATGAATATCAAGAATCAACAATTGGTGCTGCATTCCTTACACAAACAGTTTGTTTGGATGAAACAACAGTTAAGTTCGAAATCTGGGATACAGCTGGGCAAGAAAGGTTGACTCATTGGTTCATCTTTCAGTCTTTATCTGTTCGTTTTTCACATCAGTTTTTCCTATCGACTTGAGAACATTACGTTGTGATACTTGTTATTTTGTAGAGTCGAACAGTCAGGAGTTATCTCTACAAAAATTAAACAGAATCTGTTTTGTAGAAAAAGGATACGATATAACACACAATGTATTGATTAATATTAAATATTTGAAATGTTACAGAAATCAGCAGTATACGATACAACTCAAGTTTAAATTGTGTGATATTACATTCAGTTTCGAATGACCTGCACTATTTTCAAATATTTATAGCCTGATCGATTTGTTGTCAGTGTTTGCTTCCACATGAAATAATTTTCTTTTCCAGATATCATTCATTAGCGCCGATGTATTATCGAGGTGCACAAGCAGCTATAGTTGTTTATGACATCACCAATCAGGTTTTATTACCGTTCGTTCATTATTCATGGAATAAGTCTGTTTTGTCACATCCCAAGTAATTAGTCGTGTGAAGATCTTTAATTGCAACGGTAATAGTAGTCGTTTGGTGGGAGTATAAATGTTTTTGTTTCGAAATGATATTCTTGTTGTATTGACGTCTCTTCGTGTTGTATACAATGGTGATTCGCTGCTGATCAGGGCAACCGGCAGCAGTTTCCTGAATTAAAAAACTAATTTTCAGCTCCAAATTGATAATCAGACTAAGTTTGCGTGAGATTAATGAATTTTAATTCTTCAAGGAATCGTTTGCAAAAGCGAAAAATTGGGTGAAGGAGTTACAACGACAAGCCAGTCCGAATATTGTGATTGCGTTATCAGGCAATAAAGCCGACCTAGCCAATAAACGAGTAGTTGAATATGAGGTTCATTGTTTTATGAACAGTCTGAGTGTGGTTCATTTATATAACTATTATAATATAAGGTATTCAAAAGTCAAGGCGTTTTATGATTCAAAATCAAATCATTCTCTTAAAAGTAAAGTGATATTGTATTGAAAAATGTAAGATTCATGATATTGCATAAGATTCATGTATTGATTTAAACGAAAAATGTTAAAGGAAGCACAAGCATACGCGGAGGATAATGCCCTTCTGTTCATGGAAACGTCAGCGAAAACTGCAATGAATGTCAATGATATCTTTTTGGCAATTGGTTTGTTTTGTTGTTTATGAATTGATTAAGTCGATCATTGAGTAAGTTATTCGTGCGCTGTATCGTAATACTTGATTTGTATGTTGCAACGGTTGTGGCTTAGAAACACTAATCCACGCTGCGATACGTTCGTTGTCATTTGTGAAGCGTGGATTTCAAATCAGTGAGATTCGACGATTGTTTCAATGAAATAGTTTGGACGAATTGCAGCCAAGAAATTACCAAAAGGAGATGGAAGTGGTGGCGGACCCTCTGGGCGTGGCCGTGAAGGCGTAGATATTGGACAAGAAAACACAAGTCAAGGAACGGGCTCAGGTTCATGCTGCAAGTAGCCAATATTCGTCGATCGGTCAGCCATGCCAACTATCAAAAAGACTGGCACACTGCGCTTTATTTTACTGTTATTGTTTTTTTAAATTACAAGTTGTCAACAAATTTCATATTTTCAATTCTCCTTCTGGAATGTGCCCAATTCAGCCAATTCCCGATACAGTCCAGTAACCATTATGTTTATTTATTTCTTTGTTTCTTTTCTCAGTATCATTTATATCTGCGAAAATCCAATATTTTGTTTCTTTTGTGTACGTCGTGTTAGTATTTGGTAATTTCAACTGCTTCTATTTCTGGATGGTGTCAATCTTATTCATCTATTCAAAGTTGAACTCAATCATTCTATACTCAAGGCACATTCTTCAGTTGTTTTTTTATTCAGTTTTTATTTATATCATTAAAAGGAAATTTCTAAATCGTAGACGAGATAAGTTAGGGATGTGAGCATCATAAAGAAATTCATTTGATGTTTTAGAAAAGTTTAGTCGAGTAGCTGAGGGAAGAGTTGAAATTTGTAAGACGGATTGATGCAATGCTTTTTTAAATATTAGTAATTCTAAATCAATTCTACATTGGCGATGAAATTGTACGAATGGATTGGATGAAAACGGTGATTCGATTTGATGTATTAATAGTTGGTTACCAGTTGATCTAATTATTGATCTTTTTACTATTCACGTTCCGGGAGTTGTCGAGCTTCAACAGCTGGATTTTGCTTTCTTCCGATATTTACTTCTGTTTGTTTTTAGTCGAGTAATTGATCAGATGCTGTGTTTGGCACATTCATCATTCGTCCACTCGACGTTCCTCTAGACATTCTTTCGTTTCAGTTGCGATTCTTTGAAGATTTGTACTCAATGCCTGTTTCATTCTCCAACCGCAACCCAAAATAACAAATCGTGTTTTTTCTTCTTTGTGTTTTCCCATTCATGAGGTCCAGTTTTTGTTGTTTTTCCCATTGTTATTTGAAATTTGTGCAGGAAGCAAATTTTTTATGACGTACTCGCCATCGGCAAAACTGTTTTTTCTTTACCAATTTTTAAAAGTTCATTTTTGAATTGCTACTGTCACGCATTACTATTGTCATCGTTCAAAGTTTACGAATCGATCGGTTTGATGTAATCTTTTTCTGATAGTTTCATAATGGATGAACGATATCATTCACCATTGGTCATCTAAGAAAAGGAAACTATCTGTAAATGAATCAAAGTAATTGTCATTGAATCAAGTAAGATCAAGCATCTAAAATTAAATCCAGTAGAACTATTCAAAATTGATCGACTATTTACCACTGTCGCGCTGTTATGATGGTGCAAGAATCACCCAGCCGGTTTTAATTATTCATCAATCTCATCTGGCTGAAGATTGATAATCAGTTTGATTTTGAATAGTTAGTGAGGTTTATTTTATTGTTTATTTCACTTCTCTTGGGAAGTTTTTTCTTTGTTAGAATATTTTCTGCAGTGCGTCACAAATTTCGACTTTAACTTTTGATGTTAGCTTTGTTTTTTTTGTTTTTTGAAGAAAATCAACGCAACTGTTTGGGAATAAATAACCTGAAATCAGTGGGACTGATTGGAGGAAAGCAATTGTAAAATATTTCTTTCTTCAGTTTTTAATGTTGCTTTTCATTGGTATAAAAAGAAGTGATGTATAATTGTTTGAAGTGTAATATTTGAAGTAAATAAATTTAATAATCGATTTCATTCTTTTTCCGAGTCGATTTTTTGGTTTTGTCGGTTTGACGACGTTCGTATGTTCTTGTTTCGATTTTCGTTCATCCTTTATTGAAATGAACTGGCGTATGTGTGTGACAGGGAGCTATGTTGTGCTTTGCTATGCTATTATGGAATGAGTAGTTGGAGATGGTCATTATTTGTACGTTTTTTTGGCTCATTTTCATATATATTCATGCTGTGCTCTTATCTTTTTCATTACAGATTTTAAGTTCATTTTTGTATTATCATTTTGGATTACTGAACATGTTCAATTCATCTTCTCGTCAGAATTTCCACGTTGCGTTTTTGTTAAGTATGGATAGATATGCAAGCTCGTTTCAGAATGCTGCATCACTTTAAAAAAAACGATGCTACGTTTCGTGCGTGCTCCAGTGTTTTTGATCAGAGGGTTGATGATGTCCGTCTCCCTTCAGCCTCATTATCAATAAATACCCTTGCACTCAACACCCATTCGTCGTATACCACATACCTATTCGCATATATTCAGTTCCGTTGTTGATTCATGATAATATTCATTCACTTTGCGTTCATTATGCGTTTATTATTATCGATCTTGATTTAACTGTCGGTAATCTTATAAACTATTATTGATCTGCATTCAATACGCTGATATTTGATTTTATATTCCATTATATAGTATTCTACTGTTTTATGGTTACTCTAATTTTGTTTCTGTTTGCATATTTTGATTTTATTGGTTCAATTTCCAAATTCTGTTCCTAATATCACTACAAAATGATGTTTTATTTCATTTTCAAATTTTAAAACATTGCGCGTTATAATTTGGCTACTTTTTAAATGATCAAGTGATCGGTTTCTGGTCCGTGTGATGTTCTCACTTTGATTATTATTATCATGATAATTAATTTTTCTTGTGATGATGCATTGAAATGCTGTTCATAATAAATTTTCTTCAGTAGTAATATTTGTTTTCGTTCTCTTCATTCATCGTCGAGTTGATTGTGTTCGTTAAAAATCGAATTTTATTTTCACGTATGGATCAATTTTTGTATGCATCTGTGTTATTGCATTGGGCATATTTTGCAAAAATTTGACTTCTTTTCAAACGCAGTACCTTACGTGTGCTAATGTTTATTGCGCAACGCAGATGCCCACTCAGTCATGCAGGAGGGAGGGGAGGGGGGGTGGGTTCGTCTTTTGGCTACTTAACGAGAAATACCTCCTGTAGGAGTGATCTCACTTTCAGTGGGTGTGCGTCTACATATTTTCTCACGTAAATTATTTTTTCAGGGTACTGTAACAAAAACACCAAAGGATTACTTTTTTGAAATGGCCAAATATTGTTTAAGTAAGTTAATTGCTTACTTGAAATCCACTCTCGTCTATTCCAAACTTTTACATGTTCCCATGTGAGTTATATTTTCCTGAAGTGTTCAACACTTCCTTGGGCAGTTTTTTTTCTATGCTTCAAATCCAAAAGTGACTTTCATTTCTTGTCAGTCTGTTTTTCATCTAACACTCTTCAAATCCTCTTTTACTGTACTATCTTTCACGTGCCATTCTCCCTCTTCGTCACTCATTTCACTTTTAAGCAGTGCATTAGGCGAAGAGTGTTCAATCTGATTACACGATGGTACCTTGCGTCTTCCACTAATTTTCGCTGAAAACTGATGAGCGATAGAGAAAAATTATGATCGCAACTTCGGATTCAGAATATGCAATCAATTTGAAAGCAGCATGTTCTACAGTTGTGTTTCCATTGATTTGTTACATTTAATCAATCATTCAGAAAAGCCAAGTAAACGACTAGCATCTGCGAAGCGGTTCAAAATTGAGAAAAAAGTTCGAGAACATAATCGAAAATTGAAAAAATTGGCCAAGAAAAGTGGTAGGTTGTATGAAGTTGTTTTATACCAATTTAAAAAGAAATTCAAGCCTTATTATCTAATTGTGGTTCTCTACTTGTAACTTATTGAAGGCGTGCGTTTTATTGGTTTATGAACGTTTAATTCACTGCATTTCAGTTCACTTTCAATTTTCGTGAATTCTCTTCTCATTTTTCTAAACCATTCTGTTAGCAATATTGATTTATTGCTGTGTAGTTCTCTCCACTTTTATTGCACTAATTATCGGTTGTTTCACTGGTTATGAGGCGGGCCACAAATGGATCGATTGCGAATGTAATCAGTATAATGAACAAGCGAGCGATTGAATCAGCAAATTATGTGAATTTGAAACGAATTATAGCAGGACAAAAGCGGAAAGGTCACGAAAAGATCATAAACGTTCCAAACAAATGTCCATTCAAAGAAGAACTGTTATTCGAAGCAGAAAAGGCTCGCGAGGATGCTGAATTAAGAAAATGTCAACAGAAAAAAACGATTAAGGTGGAAGTTGGCATGAAGCGTAAACTGAGCGATAATCAGTCGCTAATCAATTCAGCCAATAGCTTACCATCTGGTGCCACTCAAACGGTATTCTTCATGTACACGATTCTCTTACAGTGTTAAGGGCAATGATAATTTTATTCTCTAAAATACAATTATTAAGGGAAGTGCTTCGGAGGATAAGAGCGAAAAGGCGTTTGTACTTAATGATAAGACGATCAGAGCATACGCAAAAGAAGTTAGAAAAACGATTGAATCAGCGGATATCGTTGTTGAGGTGGGTTCACATTTTTCTATTTTTTGATTTTTTGTTTTAGCAAGTATAATCTTTCAGAAAGTAAGTAAAATAACTTTCAAATCATGCCTTACACTAATTGAGGTTTATCTGAATTATGTTGTTGTTGGAATGGGGATTTTAACAGAATGGAAAGGTAGTTGATTTACGACATTTAAGGTGTTGGACGCAAGGGATCCACTAGGTGGTCGTTGCGCTGACATGGAACAGTTGGTAATGAGCTCAGGCAAGAGACTGGTACTTTTGTTGAATAAGATCGATTTGGTGCCTAAAGAGAATGTTAAAAATTGGTTAACCTATCTGCGAAATCAACTTCCAACAATTGCATTCAGAGCATCAACGCAACAACAATCTCAACGACTTGTTAGTCATACTATACGTTTTTCATTTTGAATAGTCGATTCGATTAATTAACGAAGATGAAGAAATAAGCCAGAAGTTGCAACAGGCATTTATTTTACATCACACAATTTAGGGTCGTCAAATGGGTATGGCTCATTCAGAGAGTGGATCTAAATGTATTGGTGCTGACATTTTGATGAAACTCTTCGGAAATTATTGCCGTAATAAAGATATAAAAACATCAATCACTGTTGGCATTATTGGTTGGTAAAATTTAGTGTTATCTTCCATTTTTATTCATTCATTACATTCAGGTTTGTCTCATTATGTGATGTGATCTTTTACGAGTGTACAAATTTGTTTATTTTATGACATTAATTCAGGCTATCCAAATGTTGGTAAAAGTAGTGTGATAAATAGTTTGAAACGTAGACGTGCTTGCAATGTTGGTGCTCTACCAGGAATAACGAAGTATGTTTTTCGTGTTCTTTGTTTACTTGGTTATTAATTTTTCTAGTATTTTTTTGCGTTATTTGTTCATTTATGTTTCACTGATTCATTTAGCTTGTTTTGATTGCATGTTTTTAGCTGTTCATTCATGAAGGTAATATAATAAAGAAGAAAATGATTCATGAAGTTTAGGCAAGTTCAGCAGATTGAATTAGATCAACACATTCGATTATTAGATTCACCAGGTGTTGTGCTGAGCAAACAGAATGATTTGGATGCTGTCGAACTTGCGCTCAAAAATGCAATTCGTATTGAATCTATCACAGATCCGATCCCACCTGTACAAGCCATCTTGAAGCGATGCAGTCGTGAAACGGTTCATCTCTATTTATTGTCGCTGTCATTGTCCTTCACTTTGCTTTCTTTATTCAAGCATATACGCGGTTAACAGATTTGTTCACTTGTTTTTGCTTGCAGTTAATGATGCAGTACATGATAGCTGAATTTGACTCATGCGAGCAGTTTCTAGCCTTAATGGCACGAAAATTGGGACGTCTGAAGAAAGGCGCTAGACCTGATCTGAGCGCTGCAGCCAAACATGTAAGTTGTGGTTTTGTTTCCTAGTTGCTTTTATCATTGATTACCGTCTTTTTAAAAGATTCAAAACGACTGGATTCTGTGGAAAAATACTTGTTCTTTTATAATGGCTAAATATTTAAAATAACGTCGTACTCCGATTGAGGTGCTGAATGATTGGAACAGTGGTAAACTTCGTTATTACACTGAACCACCAGTGCAAGTGGAAAGTGATGAATCAAATCGAACATTTTGCTCTTCTGAATTGCTGAATGAATTCTCGAAAGAATTTGATCTGGATGCACTTGATAATGAACAAAAAATCATTGTTGAAGGTCTGCAAATTCTCGTTCTGTTTTCAGTTCCTCTTTAAAAATGTGTTTATTCATATGGGTAAATCATTGACATGATTGTGTGTTCTCGAGATATTTTCTCTTTTTCGCCGTGTATTTTCATTAACGCACCTATCTTGCTGATGCAGTCAAAAGAGCAGTAATTTTTGTTCTTCATTCCACCAAATGACGAAATCATTGAAATAATATGCACTGATCATATGCATCGTTGAAGGTCTACCATCGAGTAGTGCAATGGATATAGGTTGTTTGTATAAGAAAGAGATGGATGAGACTGAAGAAGCGCATATGGAAACAAATGGCACTGATGCAACAACTGAACAACGAATCGTTGTTGTGCCTAACTCGAAGGCAATTTCTTTCTGCTTTTACTTAAATGTGTATTGAATGTCACAAGTGTACAGTCAGATTGCTGCATTAACATTAAACTGAAAGCTAATTTATTACAGAAAAGTAAAGTGGAAGAATCACCGATCGAAAATGTGCTTCCTGAATCGTTGAGTATCACTGGCAATGTTCAGTTGAATCGGTGCATCAAAAAGGCATTGAAGCAGCACAAAAAGAAAAGTAAAAAAATCGGTGAGATTCTTCGTTTATGTTATAATTCACAAAACAACTAGATTTTGTCATGATCACAAATTCATCATAATAGCTAAAGGCAGTGAATGTGAACTTTATCTGTGGATCATATTGTCATTCACATTATTATTATTAATGCTTATTACTGCTTCTCGATAACCATATCGGATAATTTGTATAGAATTTCATCATCATTTTATTTGTCTCGTATTGAATGAAAAATACCATTGCGATTTAAGGAATGGAGTTTTTTTGAAATAAATAAAATATTGAATATTCATCGCAAGAGTCGTTAAATCACGTTCAATTTCAGCACGAAAAGCGGATGCACTTGCCGATTCAATGAATATGGCTGAAATAAAGGATGATGTTTCGGGTAAGAAGCAAGCGGATTATAGCTTCGAGGATATACAAATGTAGTTGTTCTATTAATTGCTTGTGAGTGCTCGTACTGCTTGCAGTGATTCTTTTATAGTGCTCACTCGTCATCATTTACAAACTCATTGTTTTACCAATTGCATATGAAAAATCACTATAATTTGAATATTTTTGATATAGTTTGCATATTAATTTCGAGTATCTTCGTATAATGTTGGAACCTCAGAAATATTGCATCTTTTCAGTTTATATATCTCAAATTACACACCATTCTCTTTTCGTAAAATTTCCAGTCGTTGAATTTTCCTTGTTATTTTTTTCATCTAGCTTTCCATTCGCTAACTGTTTTTATGAGCAAACTTATGCGACATTTCTTAGACATTATTGCCTGAAATTTTTATGTATGAAAATTTCTTTGAATTACTTTTCCTTTTTTTCAAAGAATTTATTCATGTTATTGTTGTTGTTAATGTTGGTTTTGAAGAGTTTATTCATAAATAATGTTGATATGTACTCGACTACGTTGTTTTTGAAACTGATTATGAATGGCTGATTAATTTCGTATTTGTTGAATGTTATTCGATTGTTGTTTTTATGAGATTAAAATGACACTTCATTCCACTTCAATCCATTATTGTGATTATCCGCCCATTCATGCTTCTTCTGTTATTAGAAACATCTTTCGTGCACGTTTGATGAATTTCGTTTATGCATCTGATAGATAGAAACGAGGGTTCACATTTGAGGCATTGAGGTTACGTAAGGTGTTCAGTATTTGTAACGACTGTTGTGAGCTATCCTTAATTACCCTCAGAGTTAGGTGACTAAACCGCACATAACATTAATGATCAATTCATGAGGCAACACATTCGACGGGAGCGTAATGATAATAACAATAATTCAGTCAGTTAATGGATCAAATTAGTTGATAATCGAATGATTCGTACTATATATCACTCTTACTTAAATAATAATAATCGATTAGTCAAATGATTCATGTCATAAATCACCAAAATAGCAGTTTCAAGAACACAGAAATACAATACGAATAGAATATGAAAACTATCTCATTAATAAGCAATTCATTTTCATATTATCATTCAGGACAACCAAATCATTCTATCCTTTATTCTGCCTATTTATCTTCTGCGGGCTGATTCGCCTGTTTGATCAAAATACGATCAAAATCGACCCATCAACAATAATGTTATTATTACTGTCGACACAGCCTTGCAATTGCTGAGCTTCAGTACATTAATTCATCGCAAACAAACAATGAGTCATGTCTTCGCCAGAAAAGTTGGTGCGGCCATACAATTCACTCGTTTCTTAATCATCAACGACTCAGCCCCCAGCTGTTGTCGATTCGGATTTGAAAGTATTCTTGAACATTACCTGGATTGGCTAGGCTATCAAACGTTTGTAACGTTGCTGGCCACAATGCCCGCGTTTCCGTTCGCACTGTTTTAGCCTTGATTGATGCCACCCCGCTGGCTAGGCGAGGAGGCCAAGTGAACACAACCGATTATTTAATTAGTTGCCGTGAATACTTTGCATAATTAAACGTAGCCAAATACTAATCCAATGAATAATCATAACTCTACAAAATAAATTTTCCGTCGATCGCTCACAACGATCAACAATACAGCCGCTCGATGTGCAAGTAACAAGCAAAACAAGTAACAAGGAAGCAAGTAACAAGTTGAAATTCTTAAATATACTTAGAAAATATGTATATTCAGAAAAGTATATATATATCGTTGGAAGAATTTGCTTACATGAAGAGATATTCTGAACACATCTCAGGTGGCGGTGCGATGCTCATTTCAATACATTGTATCACTACTGATCAATCAATCTAAGGTCACCTTCTTCAAGCTAACGATACTCTCAGGTTTGCCCAGTAAGATAGGCATTTCTCTAGACTGTTCGATTCCTCAGAACCTCTAGATTCAGAAAAATGCACATATTGCTGAGCAATTCTGCTTAGCTGATTTTTTGAATATATCTCAAGTAGCTAGCTGGGCGTAAAATTCCTGGAATTCCAATAATGTATATAAGGCAGTATCGGTATTCAATCGAGCGAATGCCTGATGCGTATGGAGCACCGATGAACTGAGACATTGAAATTGAAATATGCTTCTAAATGGAATTACTCTTGTTGTTGTTATTGATTATGATTTTGTATTGTTATCAATTATTGTTATTGTGATTGATTATTACGATTGTTGTTGTCATTTCATTGTATTTTCAAAATTTGATGAGGTTTCCGAGACTATTTGTTGGTTTCTGATTATGTGTTTACTGTTTTTCATAGACTGCTCATATAATGTTTATTATTAATTGAGTATATTCAACAATAAGAATTTCATATTATTAGATAATTTTGTCTGAGTGACCAACATCATTCGAACATGTTTTTTTTGTATGCAACACAATTAAACACATCTCATTATTCGTTCCTATGCACCGGAAGAGAATGTAATAGGACGATGCAATTACGCTAGCACGATGTAGAAGAGACTGAATGAGACAATAGTGGAGCAATGTGACCAGAAGTAAATTGTGATAGTTGGCGGCTGTGGACACGCAAAATATCACATCGAAAGCATGATTTAATCCATGAACGGAACGATAATTTCTATTGATGAAGACACACGATCATATAATGATCAAAATATTTCATGATCAGAACACATGAAAATGAAAATTTTAAAAGAAATCCACACTAAGATTATCTAACAATAAGGAATGAGAGTCAATGAAACCGTGTGGTCAATGGAAATCAGTCAATTAGTAATATGCAATTAGTTATTGTTAGTAATGATACTTATCGTTAGTAAGTAATGTTGAACAACGAGCCTTTCGAACATATAATGTAATCAAGAACCCGTTCATCAGGAGTTCACGTTCTATAGGTCAGTGTTTCTCATAGGGCGTAATTTATCTTTTGAGGAGTGATTTGGGTCTGTTAGAGCATTCCAACCAGTTAGCGAACTAATGTATCGTGAAGTAGTTGTTCTTTGGCAGAAAATTAATTTCCTTCATGCCAACCAAGGAGGTTTCCGGACCTGCTTCCGGTTTGCTCCTGACGTCTTGTAAAGGGAAAGGAAGGTGGGTAATGACGGCCTGCCAGACCATCAGAGAGGGTAATGCAGCTTCCAAGCATGAGAAACACCGCTTCAGAATAATCGGCTTCAACGGGAAATTCAATTTTCAATAGCGTTACCATTGTCGCTATTAAGTGTATAATTCAAATGTTTGATGGCATCTAAATCCATATTAATTTTACCTACAAAACCGTTATCTTCAATCAGTTTCAGTTTGTCAATATACTCGATCGGCAAAGAATGCTGTATGGCTACACTGACAATAACTTGTTTGTGTAAACCGACTCCTTCGAAAATGGCATCTTTTATCTGAAATATAGCCTCTTGTTCTCACCAAACCTGCACTATTAGAATGAAACATATGATTTGTACACTAGGAAACGTGGAATGAAGTCTGTGATGTAACTGAATAATGATAAACACATTTAAGAACACATAAAAGCCAGAATTTTATCTCATCGGATTTTCAAGCTTCCCCATCATACAGCACCAGCGATCTTAATCTATTACTTTAAGTTAAGAGGTTTTCAGGTTTGAATTGGACAATTCTTTTTTTAAGGACTGAAATGAAGTAAATTTATATGATACTGAACCAGGTAAGTTTTAGATAGAAGGTATTATGTGAATTCACTCGACGTGCATTCACTGTCAACAGTACATAAGAATTTTTATAAGGTCGTCCTGTGACACATGAACAGAAGAATTCAGCTAAGAATGCAGATCAAGAACACTAGCGAATGTTGACCGTTAACTGATCACATTATCAGATTGATGGATGGAGAAGAAATTGTGACCGAAAATCTTGATGAAACTTGATGATATTAGTATGACCGACAATGGATGATACATTGGATGATACTTCCGACTGCATCAATGGAATGTTGATTTTTGACATGAACAAGACATGTTTTGGAAAGCATCGCTTCGGGACGTAAATGCATGCTAGAATTGCTCGAGAAACCTTCCAAACGATAGCCAAAATCACGTTAAAGTGGAAAGAAATACATAAATTTTTCGCAAAAACTAAACAGAGTCGACGATTATGGACAGTAACTTCGAAAAATGAGCACTAGTCTTGAAAAATCAACGAGAAGCGTTAGAAATTTATATTCGAACGAGCAATGCCAATGGATAGCCAGAGGCGAAATTGCGTTAAGAATTAGGTTCGTAATGTTCGCAGGAGCGATGATAAATCCAATTATCAGTAGGAATAATACGATAGACTTCGACTGATCATTTCACTTTGACGACATGACCCGACAAAACATAATTTTCGGAAAGTGGAGAATCTGGAGACTTCCAAATCCGAACTTCCTTTTCATGATACAATTTCAATGATGCACTGTCAAACAGATGATCAGAGATCAAAACATTTCACGGTGTTGTTTACTCAGTACACTCGAATTTCGCAATAGCCTTCTGTATGCGCTGTATCAAAAAACGTCAAACGACGTTCCATGCTTACAATGCTTTAAACACACACGTGTACACCTACACACGCTCGCATCCGATGCATGACACTCAGTATTCATGAGACCTCTGCATCTCTACTTTCTCGTATATTCCCATGCTATTTTCCTTCTCACTAGTCTTCGCGATGCTATTTCGATAATTCTCGACCAGTTGACGACAACAAACACCCCGCCTGTCAATCGATTTTCACCCCATCTAACCCCACTAAGATGACTTAAATCGCTTTCAATTCGCTAACTAAATTTTACGATTGCTTCCATTTGATACATTTATTCGTATGAATTTTTGATTTATTTATATCAATTTCAATTCGTTTGATTTATTCCTATAAATTTCGATGCAGTTCCAATCTCCGTCGATAATCTAAGGATTATCAACGAAGAATGGAACTGCATCGAACTGCAACGAAATGTACCACCGAATTTCATCTACATGCTGCAATGAAACAGCTTCTAAGATTATGCAGAATGTTTTCGACGAAATATCAATTTTTTTCCAAAAATATTGGAATTCATCGACTAGCTGTATGGCATAATAATGTGCACATCCTCTGTCGTTCTGATCATAAATGTGATCACAAATGTGCACTCTGTGAATTTCTTTGATCTGTTGATGGGACCATAGCAATTGATCACCACAGATCATATCACAGTGACTGCTTTACTCCTAACATTGATAGTCATTTGCTTCTGTTACGAATGTTTTACGCGGTGGAGTCGTTCATCTTTGTTTATGTTATTCATGATTTTAGTATCAGTGATACTTAATATTTTATCAGCATTGAAATACACCCGCTATAATCGGTATGAAATATTAGTTGCTCGTGAGGCAAACTTATCAATGATAATCGTATGAATCGTTCGGATTGTTTTGAAATGAAATTGATGAAAATTGCAAATTATTCATTTAATACTGTTCCAGATATGCACAGTGCTGGGAACATCGTACAAAAAGTGACAGCATCAACAATGCTGCTAATCACTGCTAATCACCTCAAACCGAAGGTGAGGAATTGAATCATTTGTGTGATGATTTAGTTTGTTACTTAGTGGTTTGAAATGAATTGATTGTCATTCGGTCTTGTTAATTTCTCGTGATCTGATATAAATTACCTGATATAAATATTCAGTTCGGATGGATAGTGTTTTTATTTGGATGGATCGTGTTTGGATGATTTTTTTTTCGACGGATACGTGTTCGATGAATGACGATGACAGTTCAGCATCAAAACAACAGTATCAAAATATAAGGTATCAAAATCAATAACAAAATTACAACAACCGCACCCCAATAAGCGAAAAATATGACAAGATAGCGCATGGAAGCGCCGGGTTAGGAGTTTAAACTTTATTTTCTTTTCATTAGAAGTTGAATAAATAATCCGGAGTTGAACAACTCCTCATTTTTTATTATTTATTTTCACTTCTAATAGAACTTAGGAACCAAGAATAAAATTAAGTCGTGGTCAGTGACCACTTTTTTTGCATGCTTTATTCTTTCATTCTTTAATTCATTGATGAATATTGTAAATTATTTTGTATGTGCAGAATAGTTAATTGCATGTAAACGAACTTTATTTGTAACAAAATTGTTCACATGATATGACAATACAGTGGTAGATATTGTGATGCATTGTTGAATGTTATTAAACTTATCATTGTTAATCGAAATATGTTCCCAAAGATATTATTGATGCGTCGTTTGTTTTAACTGGGGGATTTTTTTAGTGATTTTTAATTCAGTTGTTAATATTGGTTGCGCTATTATTGTATTATGTTATTGTTATTAATGTAATTATCACTGTATTGTCACGAGCTGAGAAGTTTAGCGGGCAGTACAAGTTTAGTGGTTCTCTAATAGATGGCGATTCTAAAATTTAATGAAAATTCTCCAAATTTTTCATTCAATCCAATTGAAAATGAGAAAATGTCATATGAAAGAACTCGATATCAAAGGGAAATTGTAATACCAAATTTTGTTTTCTATTAATTCTTTGATATTGTCAATCAATTGATTTGTATATATGTACTGATGTTTAATGCCACAAATTGTCATGTATGTTTTCATTATTTATTTATTTATTCATTTTGTATATTTATCATTGTTGTCAACATTATGAACTTTTTTGCAAGGGTTGTGGGTAGGGCGAAGGAGGGATGCGGCACGTGATGACCCGCTCAACTCTGGAGCCAGAGGTAGGGACTTGGACTGGCCTTATGTATGGCCCATCCCACCTAATTGAAAAATTTTTTCCGTTTGTGCAGCCGTCATTCCCCTCCCAACCCCCTGTCCCAAAAGTGGACTCTACTACATGAACCCTGTTGGACTCCAGCATTGTATGAGAGTAGCACATTTTCTGATGTTAGTTCTACTTGACGCAAAATTAACCTAACCTAGCTAGACTGTAGCTGTATTAAAAGCTCACTGAGCAAAAACTTTGAAACGCCTTGACTGGATTTTCACCACAAATTATCTTGAGTTGACGTACCATCTAGCGGATTCGACACCGCTTGAGATTGACTGACCTCGATCTGGATTCAACTTCAAGTTCTCGTAAATTCATGCGCACATGAACTGATCTGATCAAACTCAGGCATGCGATTCAGAGAAGTATTCAGTAATCTATGCGCAACACAACAGTAGCCTAGTAAACTCATAGCTGAGGAATAAGCCCCCGGAACTGGTCGCTGCTTAGAGGTGGAGGTATCGCATAACAGAATAGTTATTTAGCTTGTTACAACAGGAACTGTAGCAGGCGTTGTCAATAGGTGCACTGGCTTATCGAAGGAAGAAAAATACCCTATAAAACTAAGTTTCATGAACGTAGGGTATGAATAGCCTTATGAAGTTAGCGGTAGGTCTG